>LR738714.1:401607250-401650110 GCA_902687465.1 Secale cereale | reverse complement strand
GGGGCTCGGCGGGCGACGCGGCGTTATCCTCGTAGCGGGGAGCCGACGCGTCCTCCGACGCGCGTGCTGGCGAGATTGGGAACACCGACGCATCCACCTCGACGCGTCGCAGCGAGGAGCGGAACGCCGACGTGTCCTCCTTGACTAGTGGCGGCGAGGAGCGGAACACCGACGCGTCCACCTCGACACGTCACGGCGAGGAGCGGTACGCCGACGCATCCTCCTCGACTAGTGGCGGTGAGGAACGGAACGGCGACCCGTGACCGTCCGCACGGTGCAGCGAGGGGTGTCTAGGGCTTGGGAGGGGCGATGCCATGGTAATCGACGTGAGAGGGAGGGGGAGGAGATAGCGATGAATGTGAGCGTTCTTCTGAATGTCGTGGGAGGTGCAGTATTTATAGCGAGCAATGGCATACCTACGTAAGATATGGACTGAGCTGCACTGACTTAACTGCAGGTCCAGTTGCGTCAGTGACATCTGGGCCAGACCCCTGTTGGGCCCATTTGTCAGTGACCCAATGCACCTGAAGTTAAGTAACTGAAGCAGCGTTCCAAAAGATATGTTGCGTGATTAACGTAGTACTCCCTCCTTTCCGGCTTATAGGGCTTAATTCAAAAATCTCACCAACCAATGTAGATGGTGAGTGGTCGAATACTTTTTGTAGTTTGCAGAAGTACCCAATTAATGCTCTTGTTTTCCTAAAAAATATATGTTTACAAATGCATTAGTTGCAATGCATGCATGCATAAATTTGGAGGGAGAAGGAGAGTCTGGCAGGCATATTGTTTCCACACATGGAGAGGAAAAGATTTGGAGATGAACGGGCTTCCTGCAGGTATGGGGAACGGTGCATAAAGTCTCATCTTGCATGCCGCGCTAGGTATAATCTCAAGTCATTAAAAACATACACGCCCCACACATGTTCTTATTTCAAGGTGCACTAAATTATTGCATGCGATGGTTAAGGCTGGCCATAATGGTGGTATCTTAGCTGGTATCATGCACACAGGAATAGGAAACAAGCCGGCATGGCGTGCGAACAGGCCGAAGGTCGTGGGAGGTGCGACGGTTGACAAAATTAATTGAAGTTACACACAAGCCGGCATGGCGTGCAAACATGCAGAAGCTATACCGTCAGGCCTACGATATGGGTCTAGTAGAGATGACATCTAGTGGGTCCCGCATAGTTGTCGAGAACTCTTTGGGGGCTTACAGCCGTTTATCCACCGGGCAAGCCAGCAACCCCACGCCATGCGCACACCCCACTCGTCCCCGTCTTCTACTACTACAGTACCTTACAACAGTTCGCTCCGAGTCGTCCCGTCCTTTCACATTACGATAGTTCCACTAATCATAACCCTCCTCCCAAATCCATGGCGTCCCAAATCTCCATGATTGGCGGTTAGTACAAGGTTAGAACCATCACCGGCGATGAGTTCGACGTCATCTACACCCGTTCTTCTGCAATGTTGAAAGAATGCCTTGCTCACTTCAAATGCATGTTCGAAAACTCAAATGATGAGTGGGTCGCTGTGCTAGATGTTGAGTATAGCACAGTCCTGGGAAGCGAGTAGAAACTAAAGGAGGCAGAGAAGAAGAAGCCTGCCATGGTTTGTGTGCATGACTTATGCTTGGTCTACCACATATGCCATGCCGATGTTGAGTGCGAGGAATTTAAGAAGTTCCTCAAGGGTGGTCGAGTCAAATTTGTTAGTGTAGACTTTAGGAACGACAAGGAAGTCCTAGGTCGGATAGGCCTCGTTGTAGGCCAGCCCTTCGATCTCCAGAAGGCAAGCCTGGTGTCCTCGTCTCAGCCTTCAATGCTGACCCTGGCAGCAACCATGATTCATCGTTCATACGCTAAACTGAAGAAACCTAACCATGAGTTTCATCATGCATGGGAGTCGAAGACATTAGATGAAGATCACATCCTGTACGCAGCAATGGATGCCTACCTTTGTTTAAATATCTACAAGGGTTGGATGAATAAGCAGAGCCCAGTGTCCGGTTCAAGCAAAGAAGCGTCGACGAAGAGGAAGAGGAAGAGGGACGAGGACGAAGTCGAGGTCGTGGACTCGGACTCCGAGTAGGTGGCAGTGCTGTCGCTCATGCTGGTTCTACTGCAGTGTCAAGCAGACTAGTTGCTTAGTTTATTTTCAAGGGTGTGTTGTGCTGAGGCCCCAGCTGAACTATGTTTATGTTCTTTCTCGTTATTTGAACTCTTTAGTACGTAAAGTAGTACTAGTACTATGTCTTACTACTACTCTTCTTGTAGTTGGTACTACTGCTCGTATCTTCGTGTTCCTACTGTAGTTAATACGTTCGTACTAGTAGTATAATTTGGGTCAGTTAATTTGTGAAAGAAGTTCAAGGGAGTGAAGGAAGAAGACGGTAGGGTGCCCATGATCTATCTTATGAGTGTTGGGTGTGGAATGCAGTTCGCCGAAAAAATGGATCATGCCCGGGGTTAAACGGATGGCGGGGGTGGGGGGAGCATGGCGGTGGTACGCGGTTCGGGGGAGGGCGCGGCGGCGGCAGGTGGTTAGGTGTGTGGCGGGTTAAGAAGATGAACCGTGCATCTATTTCGGAGGTTGAAGAAGCCCTTCTAGCCATCCATGTTGCATCAAACGGCTCACAAGAGTCAACTGACCCAAATTGCTCCTTCAGATTGCAGGATCCACGTGGCATTCAAGGTCTCAAAGGTAGATTCCGCGTCCGCACCTGGTTTGCGGGCTCGACACGTGCGTGACCGGCTTCCGCCGCGACAACCACCATGCGTGCCTCCTCCGCGCGGGCGGAGACGACAATGACACGCTAATTCCTCCTCGCCGACGTGCTGGAGCACGCGGTCGTCCTCCTCTTTGTACGCTGCATGCATAGACGCGACTCCACCAGCTGCTTGCGTGCTTGGCAGCGCGGCGGCATCGCGAGGAGGGACTGCAGACGACCTGAGCGGGCGAGCCTTCGACTTGGCGGCGACACGGCGGTGATGGGCGAGAAATTGTTGGACGGAGCAAGCGGGCGCCGGCATGCGCAACGGCGACAGCGGCATATTGATGAGTGCGCATATGGGAGCTTAGTCTAGTTTTATATAGGGTTGGTCAAACTTAAAAGAAAACCGTACTAGTACACGTAAACATTAAACTTGGGCAATGCTTTTATTAGTTACCGCATCCACGATACGGAATCCTATGCAAGCCCGTGAACCGCGGCCGCGCGGTCGATCGAACGGTGCGTCACCATGTCGCGCTCAAAGGACATCCACTGAACCTTTTTGTGTGTGTGAAAACAATCCCCGAATATTACTCAACTTTTTTTCCGGGAAAAGTTCTAAACGCTACAATATTTCCATATATTTGAATTTAGCTCCAGTTCGTGTTTATTTGGATTTGGACGTTTTAGGTGCGCCCTAGTTTTTTTAATACTGATTTTGTGTGTGTGACTGAGAGAGAACGTGTGTATGTGTCCATATGTGTGTTGTGGCGGAAGGGCAATATGGAGACGGTGTGCGTGTGATAGAGACATAGAGAGGTGTGAATGTGCAAATGATCATGCATGAGTGAGACATAGACAGATGCCGATACATTGTGTGTACATGAGAGAACGGTCTTCCATTTTACTTGTGTGTGTGTGTGAGATAGAGAGAGAGAGAGGAGCATCCGTAACACAACAACCATCTCACTCGATTCGTCCGTCCCTCGCACAATCGCATGTAACACATGCATCAACGCGCACATTTTGATACCCTCACACGGCCCCTGCCCACCTCAAGGCCCGCACATTGCTCTCTATCTCACACGCACAATCTCTTCGTGAATACCCTATTTAGCAAGTAGTTTTCTGTCACATACACACACATTTCTCTCCTTAGGTTTGTTTTCTCTCAATATTTGACACACACACAGCACACAGCACACACACACACACACCCCTCCCCCGAGCACACAATTCATCCTCATCCAAGGTTATATGTGACACCCCGAGACCGGTGCGCCAGGTGTCAGCCAGTTATTCGCTGTCGTCGCCACGTCATCTGCTTGCGTGTTGCATCCTTGCCTTATCATCGTGTGCATTGCATCAGCATGTTTTCAAAACTTGCATCCGTCCGAGTCCGCCCATCCTCGGCGCCTCCGAATATTTATTTTATGAGTGGCCGAAAAACGTTCTCGGAATGGGGTGAAACTTGTCATGTGGTCTTATTATAGTGTAGACAGGCCGTCTGCCAAATTTCATCGCATTCGTAGCTCGTTTGCTAGCCCAACGGTTAACCGTGTTAACCGCGGGAAGCCTTTTCCCTTTTGGCCCAGCACCCCTTTCACACAGCCCACCAAGCCCTTTCTAACCCCTCCATGCTCTTGGCCGTTCGATCACGATCACGTGGCCGCGAACCGCTCCTCATTTGGACACTCCTAGCTCCCTCTAGCTTTAAATATGTGCCTCTCCCTCCATTTTCGCGCAGATGAAACCCTACAAATCCTCCTCTCCGCGCCCCCGGACATGTCCGCGGAGCAGCCGGACATGTCCGCCTGCTGTCCACGTCGCTTCAGCCAATCCGGGCTTGCCATCTCAGGCAGCCGCCGCCCCGGGACGAATCCCGCGGCGCCACGTCGCCCCAGCCACGTCCTCCCATCGCGCGGCCCGCCGCAACCCGCATCCGGCCAGCGGGGCTCATCCGCCGCCGCCGCTCCTGCGCTCGATGCCTCCCGCTCGGATCCAGAGCCACGACCCCGCGCCTCCCGTGGCCGACCGCCGCCGCCCCTCCGCGCCCGCCGGCGAGCCTCGCCGGATCCGCGCCCCTCGCTCCACTGCGGCGACCGGAGCCCCCGTCGAGCCCGGATCCGAGGCCCACGTGCCCAGATCCGCCCGTTTTCCCTTTCACTGGTGGCCTCCTCTGACCTGCCGCCCTCGCCGGAGGCCATGCCGCGCCGCCGCAGGTCCCAGGTCGCCGCCGGCATCGTCCTCGAGCGGCAGCACGACATCACCGACCGCTCCCTCGCCTCGCCCACTCGGGCCTCCTCCCAGCCGCATGGGCCTCCCCTCGCCAAGCCCAGCAGCGCCTCCTCCCGCGCGTGGGCCGCAGCGCCCCGCGATCCGGATCTGGAGGCCCATCTCCCCCCCGAACCGGCCCGCTTCGTCCTCTCCTCTACCTGGGCTGAGCCCGCTAGGGTGAGAAGCCCTCACCCTTGCCCTGTGCGTTACTTAGCTAATATGCGCCTATTTTTTTTCTGTCAGTCTAATTTTCTGCTAAGTCCTTAGAATCAGTAATCTGATGCATACTTTGCATGCCTGTAACTTTGTGTGTACTTGACCAAATTGAGTGAATGATATGTCAAAATGACCGTGGTGATATGCTCTACACTTTGTTCCATTGTGCCATGCTCATTTGAGTTCATCTAGATGCTCTAATATCTGTTGCAAGGGTGCTACTTGTTATAAACTGCTGCTACTTGTTTTTTTGTTGTCATGTTTGAGATGTGATAACTTGGTGCATGTTTATCCAAATGATGCAAATGATATGTCAAAATGTTCATTATGAAGTGTACTACATGATGGTTGCTGTAGCATGCTTGTTTGAGTCCATATTGCCATGTTAATCTCTGTTGCAAAAGTGTATTTGACTGTTAAGTGCTGAAACTTGTTATAAGATGCTGATTTCAATTGCTCTTTGTTATTGATGTGTTTGTCCTCATGCCACATGTTTAGATGTTTTAGAAGCACAATAATATGGTCTTTGCTGTGGTGCATTTAACTTTCCATGATATGCCTTGAGGTGACTTAAACATGCTTGTAAACATGCCATGTTGTTATTGTTGTTTTATACTTAGTGAAAAAACTGCTAAGTCTGGAATCTGCTATAACCTGATGCTATGTTTGCCTGATGCCCTAGTCAAATCCATGCTTGTTTTGGAGTGGCCAATGATCATGTCTTGTTGTCCATGTTATTGTATATCCATTCATGCCCTTACTTGCCCATATGACCTGGTGTAGCTTATTTATTTCTTGCTCTCAAGTTGCTATAAAATATAACTGTCAGGTTTTTAACATCATGATAAAAATGGCGTAGCTTGTTGCTATTGATCCATGCCTCCTATGGAGTTGCTCCAATGGAGTTGTTTGCTGTAGGATATGTCTACTTCATGTCCATGCTTCTTGTTAACATGTTTGAGTGCTGTAGCATATATATATCTTGCTCCAAAGTTGCTATGTGGCTGTTAACTTCATCTTGTTGTTATATCTTTTTTCATGTGTATCTTTTAGCCCGTTGCTCCATTTTGAGTGTGCCCTATATGAAACTTGTGTGATTTTGCATGTAGAATCATAATATCATGTTGTTTACTTGTTTGGAGTGTGTTTGCTTCATGTTTGGGTGCATCTTGCACCGTTGACTTGTTTGTCTTGTTTTGCTCATATCTTCTAGACCGTAGCTCCGAATTAAATGAACTTTATATGAATCTTGACTAGAATTTCGTGTAGATCATCATGGTCCATGTTAACCTATTGTTTAACAACTTCAACTTAAGGTTTGTTCAGATCTGGACTAATTTCAAACTATGCATATGAGGACTTACCGGATTTGTTATAAGTAGTTTCCGGCCTCATTTAAACTTGTTGACTTGTGTTGTTTTTGAATGCTTCCTGCCTTGCCATGTTTTGCATCATATATATACTTGTCTGGCATCCTACTTGGTTGAGCATATTGTCATGTTCCTGTGTTGTTTTTGAGTGCTTACTGCCTTGCCATGTAGTGCATCATATATAGACTTGTCTTGCATCATACTTGGTTGAGCATATTGTCATGTTTTTGTGTTGTGTGTTTACCGTATTGCTTGCTTCTTCTCGTTAGTGCTTGTTCCGTTGCGATCGTGAGGATTTGTTCGACTTCACGTGGTTCGTCTTCAAGGCTTCTTCTTCGTCTTCTTCACAGATCCGTTCTTCTTCCTTGCGGGATCTCAGGCAAGATGACCATACCCTTGGATACCTTTACTATCATTGCCATGCTTAGTTGTCTCGATGCTATCGTTACATGTCGTGCTACTCATTATTATTGTCAGCCCCTCTCCTTGTTGCCATGAAACCTCTAACCTTTTGACACCTTCCTAGCAAAACCGTTGTTTGGCTATGTTACCCGCTTGCTCAGCCCCTCTTATAGCGTTGTTAGTTGCAGGTGAAGATGAAGATCGATCCATGTCGGATCTTGTTGTTGGAATATCACAATATATATTATTATTATTAACACACCTATATACTCGGCATGGGTGGAAGGCTTGGCCTTTTGCTCGGTGTTTTGTTCCACTCATGCCACCTTAGCAGCCGATAAACCGGCATTATGTTCCTTGATTTTGCGTTCCTTACACGGTTGGGTATATGGGGACCCCTTGACAGTTCGTCTTTGAATAAAACTCCTCCAGCAAGGCCCAACATTGGTTTTAATTTGCCTCATAATAACAACTTATTTAATTAATTAAATATGCATAGGGGTTCACGTCCCTGAGTATTTTTTCTACATAGCAGGGGGGGCCAGTGCTGATGGTGTTGGTCCCAAACGGGGAGACTGCGGGGCCACCACGGGGGAACTCGAGGATTGGCTCCCGTAGGATGACCTATCCGGTTGTGGCCTGAGACGAGATACGCGCGGCTACTATCAGGGTGTCGGCACGCCGGGAGGTCTTGCTGGACTTGTTTTACCATTGTCGAAATGTCTTGTGCACCGGGATGCCGAACCTGATCGGATTTTCCTAAGATAAGGGGTAATAATTATTATTACTTCAGCTTATCGTGAGAGCTTGTGATGGGCTAAGTTGGGACACCCCTGCAGGGTTATGATCTTTCGAAAGGCGTGCCCGCGGTTATGTGGCAGATTGGAATTTGTTAATGTCCGGTTGTAGAAAACTTGACAGAGGATCCGAAGTAAAACACACAACTGTGTGAGTAACTGTGACTGTCTCTTTTCACTTTAAGAAGAGAACACTGTGGGGTTATGTTTGGCTCGTAGGTAGTTCAGGATCTTTAGCGATCACTACTAGTTTGCGACCGTTTGCGTAGATGCTCATCTTATTCTTGTACTCGTAAGTTAGCCACCATACTTTGCTTAGCCGCTGCTGCAACCTCACCACTTTACCTCTTCCTTCCCATTAAGCTTTGCTAGTATTGTTACCCATGGTTATGGGATTGCTGAGTCCTCATGGCTCACAGATACTACAACAATAGTTGCAGGTGCAGGTTTCCGATGTCTTGACGTGAGAGCGATGATCGTTGTGTTGGAGTTCTTTCTTCTTCTTCTTCTTCTTCTTCTTCTTCTGCTTCTTCAGTCTCGGGTTAGGTTCCGGGTCGGCAGCCTGGGATAGCAGATGGATGTCATTGTGCTTTTCATGTTTGCATCCGTAGTCGGATGCTTTGTATTGTTGTTGTATTCATGTGACTTGTATGTATTGTTGTATCCCCCATGTATGTATGTAATGGTACGATGTAATGATATCCATCTTGCTAAGCGCCCGAAATGCGGTTGTGCCCCAATCACGTAAGTGTCACGTGACCGGGATAGAATCGCATCTTGGGTTTGACAAGTTGGTATCAGAGCCTCGACCGACCATAGGATCCCCCTTGATTGATCGTAGAATGGCCGTTGTTGAGACTAGTAGAAAAGTTTTTCGGAGTTTAGTTATATCGGAGAGTAGGAATTCTTTTTAGTCCCCTGCCCCTTCGTCGCTCTGGTGAGGAATCTTGACGTAGGTGTTTTGAATTACTTCTCTTCCCCTTCAATTTTTTTTAGGATCATGTGGTTAGTTTTCGTTCGTTGCGATGTTAGTTCTTTCATCTGGTGCATCTCTCGTCAAGTGGACTCGACCCTCTTCTTCTTTGCAAGTTCAACCCTCAGTTCTTTTCCTTCTGACGGTGTTTCCCCGTCCGATGGGGTCTTTCTTTTTCCCACCCGCCCACCCTTTTGCTTCTCGGAGCCGGAGTCCTTAATCGAGTATCCATCCTACTTGTGTGAAGCCTTTGTTTTCTTCCTCAGTCATTTCAACTGGTGAATTCTTGTCTAGTTCATCATTCTTTATCTCTTTTCTTTTCCGGTGGTTCCAATGCAATTTGGATTCGGTGCTCATCATATTCTTTCATTGGCTCAAATGTCTTTCCCTTACTTGTTTACCTCTTGCCATTTAACTATTCCGGAGTTCCAAAGAAATCTCAGGAGATTCATCTGTCTTCCAATTAATCCGAGGTTGTCACTTCATTCGAGTCTTTTAATAATTTTGGCTTATCATCTCCTTTTCGATCATTTTCAACGATTGTTTTCTTTCGGTGGGCTCATAACCCACAGGTCTTTCCCAGGATCTTACCTGACTCTTTTGTTTTCCCGGAGTGCTCCTATATTCTTTTCAAGTATGACGTAAGTATGGATTCCATCAGTCATATGCCTTCTCCAAGATCGCTTTCAATTCTTTTCATCGTTGGTCCAACCTTTCTTCATCCGGAGTAGTTCTTGAATTCTTTTCTTTGTGTTCCTCCGAAGGCCATCATTTCAGAAGATTTCTTCGTTCTCAGTTTTCAACTTTGTCCTTTAAATATTCTTCTTTCATGTCTCTTCGTTTGTCTCACATTCATCCGGTGCTTCGTTCAACTATTCTTCAATCAGTTCGCGATCTCTTCGGTCTCGTCATTCTAATTCCCTCAAGTGCTTTATTCTTCCCGGCGATTATTCTCTTTTCTTCGTTCAATTCCAATTCTTTACGGTGGTTTTGTTCTCTTTCATCATTCAATTTTAATTCTTCCTGGTGCTTCGTTCATTTTCTTCACTCGGCTTCAATTCTTACGGTGATTCGTTCATAATTCCTTTTCTGGTGTTATCATATCAATTAATTCATTCGTTCATTCCAATCCTACCGGTGTTTCATGAAGATTTTTCGCAAGTTCGCGATATATCCCTCTTTAATCATTTCAACGAGAATAAGTGATATGCAAATCCATTGCTTCTCATCAATTTAATTGGTGGAGGATAAGCATAACATAATTCTTATTCTTTTCATCAAGTTGATTAATCCCTTCCTTCGGAATTTGTTCTTGATAAATAAATTCTAGTCCCAAGTGCTTTCATCTATTTTTTCCGGAGTTCATAGTTTCTCGTCGGAACCCCGTCTAATCATTGCAAGGCTTTAATTTTATTCCTTTCGTTCGTCATTTCTATATCATCATCCTTTCATTTTACCGGAGTTCTTCATGGTGGTTCTCCATCATTTAATTTATTCTTCAAATATTGAGTAATTCTTTTGGATCAAGCTCAAGCATTATTCTTTTGCCTCTCGAGATGCAAATAATTCTCCGTATTCTTTTGAAGTGGATTTTTGCATTCTTCGCTCTTCTCAGCTCATCAATATTTGGTTGCGGCATAATTCACCTCAAGCTTTGAGATCTGTAAAATAAGTCCACAACAAGCTTATTCTTTTGTTGTTGATTTCTCAACAACTCCGTTCAAGCTTTTCTTTCGAAGATGCTCTTTCAATGCATATGTGGTGAGAGTTTAAATCTCCTTCTCCGTTCTTTTCATTCCGTCCTTTCAATTCTTCCGGAGTCATTATGTTAATCATCTCGTCATATATCGTTCCCTATTCTTAAGTTCTTGGTCTATTTCTTCCACTTTCAGCTGGAGTGCTACCCGAATTCCTTCGTGAAGATACATTTCTATCTCTTCTTAACCGGAGTGGTTTCGAATTCATTCTCCTTGCTTCAGCTCGTGTTTGTGCCTTTCAACCTCCTTGATTCTCGTTGTATCCCTTGCTCATCTTGTTTAACGAAGTCCTTGCAACTTCTTTCTTTTCCATTTCATTCTTCTTTTCGAGTGGCTCAACCTCTCGATATTCTTTGGTTTCACTCTTTTGTCCTCGAAGAACTTTGTCCTCCCTTTTCCCCCCGTCTCGCTCCTAAGATCTCGGGGCGAGATCTCTTGTTAGTAGGGGAGTGTTGTGACACCCCGAGACTGGTGCGCCAGGTGTCAGCCAGTTATTCGCTATCGTTGCCATGTCATCTGCTTGCGTGTTGCATCCTTGCCTTGTCATCGTGTGCATTGCATCAGCATGTTTTCAAAACTTGCATCCGTCCGAGTCCGCCCGTCCTCTCCGTTGTCCGTTCTGAGCCCAGACACACTCACACGCGCCCGCGGCGCCTCCGAATATTTATTTTATGAGTGGCCGAAAAACGTTCTCGGAATGGGCTGAAACTTGTCATGTGATCTTATTATAGTGTAGACAGGCTGGCTGCCAAATTTCATCGCATTCGGAGCTCGTTTGCTAGCCCAACGATTAACCGTGTTAACCGCGGGAAGCCTTTTCCCTTTTGGCCCCCACCCCTTTCACACAGCCCACCAAGCCCTTTCTAACCCCTCCAGGCTCTTGGCCGTTCGATCACGATCGCGTGGCCGCGAACCGCTCCTCATTTGGACACTCCTAGCTCCCTCTACCTATAAATATGTGCCTCTCCCTCTATTTTCGCGCAGAGGAAACCCTAAAAATCCTCCTCTCCGCGCCCCCGGACATGTCCGCGGAGCAGCCGTGCCCGCGGAGCAGCCGGACATGTCCGCCCGCTGTCCATGTCGCTTCAGCCAATCCGGGCTTGCCACCTCAGCGAGCCGCCGCCCCGGGATGAATCCCGCGGCGCCACGTCGCCCCATCCACGTCCTCCCACCGCGCGGCCCGCCGCAACCCGCAGCCGACCCGAGCGGCCCGTCCGCCGCCGTCACTCCTGCGCTCGATGCCTCCCACTCGGATCCAAAGCCACGACCCCGCGCCTTCCATGGCCGAGCGCCGCCGCCCCTCCGCGCCGGCCGGCAAGCCTCGCCGAATCCGCGCTCCTCGCTCCACTGCGGCGACCGGAGCCCCCGTCGAGCCCGGATCTGAGGCCCCCGTGCCTAGATCCGCCCATTTTCCGTGTCACCGGTGGCCTCCTCCGACCTGTCGCCCTCACCGGAGGCCATGCCGCGCCGCCGCAGGTCCCAGGTCGCCGCCGGCCTCGTCCTCGAGCGGGAGCACGACGGCACCGACCGCTCCCTCGCCTCGCCCACTCGGGCCTCCACCCAGCCGCATGGGCCTCCCCTCGCCTGGCCCAGCAGCGTCTCCTCCCGTGCGTGGGCCGCAACGCCCCGCGATCCGGATCTGGAGGCCCATCTCCCCCCGAGCCGGCTCGCTTCGTCCTCTCCTCTACCTGGGCCGAGCCCGCTAGGGTGAGAAGCCCTAACCCTCGCCCTGTGCGTTACTTAGCTAATCTGCGCCCGTTTGTTTTTTGCCCTAAGTCTAATTTTCTGCTAAGTCCTTAGAATCAGTAATCTGATGCATACTTTGCATGCCTGTAACTTTGTGTGTACTTGTCCAAATTGAGTGAATGATATGTCAAAATGACCGTGGTGATATGCTCTACACTTTGTTCCATTGTGCCATGCTCATTTGAGTTCATCTAGATGCTCTAATATCTGTTGCAAGGGTGCTACTTGTTATAAACTGCTGCTACTTGTTTTTTTGTTGCCATGTTTGAGATGTGATAACTTGGTGCATGTTTATCCAAATGATGCAAATGATATGTCAAAATGTTCATTATGAAGGGTACTACATGATGGTTGCTGTAGCATGCTTGTTTGAGTCCATATTGCCATGTTAATCACTGTTGCAAAAGTGCATTTGACTGTTAAGTGCTGAAACTTGTTATAAGATGCTGATTTCAATTGTTCTTTGCTATTGATGTGTTTTTCCTCATGCCACATGTTTAGATGTTTTAGAGCACAATAATATGGTATTTTCTGTGGTGCATTTAACTTTCCATGATATGCCTTGAGGTGACTTAAACATGCTTGTAAACATGCCATGTTGTTATTGCTGTTTTATACTTAGTGAAAAAACTGCGTAGTTTGGAATCTGTTATAACCTGATGCTATGTTTGCTTGATGCCCTAGTCAAATCCATGCTTGTTTTGGAGTGGCCAATGATAATGTCTTGTTGTCCATGTTATTGTCCATCCATTCATGCCCTTACTTGCCCATATGACTTGTTGTAGCTTATTTATTTCTTGCTCTCAAGTTGCTATAAAATATAACTGTCAGGTTTTTAACATCATGATCAAAATGGCGTAGCTTGTTGATATTGATCCATGCCTCCTATGGAGTTGCTCCAATGAAGTTGTTTGCTGTAGGATATGTCTAATCCATGTCCATGCTTCTTGTTAACATGTTTGAGTGCTGTAGCATATATATATCTTGCTCCAAAGTTGCTATGTGGCTGTTAACTTCAGCTTGTTGTTATATCTTGTTTCATCTGTATCTTTTAGCCCGTTGTTCCGTTTTGAGTGTGCCCTATATGAAACGTGTGTGATTTTGCATGTAGAATCATAATATCATGTTGTTTACTTGTTTGGAGTGTGTTTGCTTCATGTTTGGGTGCATCTTGCACCGTTGACTTGTTTGTCTTGTTTTGCTCATATCTTCTAGACCGTAGCTCCGAATTAAATGAACTTTATATGAAACTTGACTAGAATTTCGTGTAAATCATCATGGTGCATGTTAACCTGCTGTTTAACAACTTTAACTTAAGGTTTGTTCAGATCTGGACTAATTTCAAACTATGCATATGAGGACTTACCGGATTTGTTATAAGTAGTTTCCGGCCTCATTTAAACTTGTTGACTTGTGTTGTTTTTGAGTGCTTCCTTCCTTGCCATGTTTTGCATCATATATAGACTTGTCTTGCATCCTACTTGGTTGAGCATATTGTCATGTTCTTGTGTTGTTTTTGAGTGCTTCGTGCCTTGCTATGTAGTGCATCATATATAGACTTGTCTTGCATCATACTTGGTTGATATTATTGTCATGTTCTTGTGTTGTGTGTTTACCGTATTGCTTGCTTCTTCTCGTTAGTGCTTGTTCTGTTGCGATCGTGAGGATTTGTTCGACTTCACGTGGTTCGTCTTCAAGGCTTCTTCTTCGTCTTCTTCACGGATCCTTTCTTTTTCCTTGCGGGATCTCCGGCAAGATGACCATACCCTTGGATACCTTTACTATCATTGCCATGCTTAGTTGTCTCGATGCTATCGTTACATGTCGCGCTACCCATCATTATTGTCAGCCCCTCTCCTTGTTGCCATGAAACCTCTATCCTTTTGACACCTTCCTAGCAAAACCGTTGTTTGGCTATGTTACCCGCTTGGTCAGCCCCTCTTATAGCGTTGTTAGTTGCAGGTGAAGATGAAGATCGATCCATGTCCGATTTTGTTGTTGGAATATCACAATATCTATTATTATTATTAACACACCTATATACTGGGCATGGGTGGAAGGCTTGGCCTTTTGCTCGGTGTTTTGTTCCACTCATGCCACCTTAGGAGCCGATAAACCGGCATTATGTTCCTTGATTTTGCGTTCCTTACACGGTTGGGTATATGGGGACCCCTTGACAGTTCGTCTTTGAATAAAACTCCTCCAACAAGGCCCAACATTGGTTATAATTTGCCTCATAATAACAACTTAATTAATTAATTAAATTTGCATAGGGGGTCGCGTCCCTGAGTAGTTTTTCTACATAGCAGGGGGGCCAGTGCTGATGGTGTTGGTCCCAAACGGGGAGACTGCGGGGCCACCACGGGGAAACTCGAGGATTGGCTCCCGTAGGATCTCGTATCCGGTTGTGGCCTGAGACGAGATACGCGCGGCTACTATCAGGGTGTCGGCACGCCGGGAGGTCTTGCTGGACTTGTTTTACCATTGTCGAAATGTCTTGTGCACCAGGATGCCGAGCCTGATCGGATTTCCCTAAGATAAGGGGTAATAATTATTATTACTTCAGCTGATCGTGAGAGCTTGTGATGGGCTAAGTTGGGACACCCCTGTAGGGTTATGATCTTTCAAAAGCCGTGCCCGCGGTTATGTGGCGGATTGGAATTTGTTAATGTCCGGTTGTAGAAAACTTGACAGAGGATCCGAAGTAAAACACACAACTGTGTGAGTAACCGCGATTGTCTCTTTTCACTTTGAGAAGAGAACACGGTGGGGTTATGTTTGACTCGTAGGTAGTTCAGGATCTTTAGCGATCACTACTAGTTTGCGACCGTTTGCGTAGATGCTCATCTTATTCTTGTACTCGTAAGTTAGCCACCATACTTTGCTTAGCCGCTGCTGCAACCTCACCACTTTACCTCTTCCTTCCCATTAAGCTTTGCTAGTCTTGTTACCCATGGTTATGGGATTGCCGAGTCCTCGTGGCTCACAGATACTACAACAACAGTTGCAGGTGCAGGTTTCCGATGTCTTGACGTGAGAGCGATGATCGTTGTATTGAGTTCTTTCTTCTTCTTATTCTTCAGTCTTGGGTTAGGTTTCGGGTCGGCAGCCTGGGATAGCAGATGGATGTCATTGTGCTTTTCATGTTTGCATCAGTAGTCGAAGGCTTTGTATTGTTCTTGTATTCATGTGACTTGTATGTATTGTTGTATCCCCCACGTATGTATGTAATGGTACGCTGTAATGATATCCATCTTGCTAAGCGCCCGAAATGCGGTTGTGCCCCAATCACGTAAGTGTCACGTGATCGGGATATAATCGCATCTTGGGTTTGACATTATATGGCGACCACTCTCGCTTGTGCTTCTCTGCACCCCAACATGCACAACACCTCAATCTTAAAAGAGGGCATCGAGGAGATCGAAGATGGCGACCACATTGCGCTAGAGAATGCGGGGCCATTTGGAAGCAGGATGATGTGATGACGGCTGACTGACTCCTCCCCCCACCCTCTCTCTCTCGTACAAAATTACCAATCCCTCTCTCCCCCACAAAAATTTATCAATCCCTCAACCCCCGAGATCGTTCCCCTCTCGTCCATGTTTTTCCAGCTGTCTCATCAAACATGTTGTCTCTTCTCCTTCCACGTGTACAGAATCCGGATGCACACACATCTCACGTATGTTACATGTCTCCATCTTTCTCACAGACCTAACTTCTTCCTCTCTCTTTCTCTCTCTATCTCCCTCTCTCTGTTTCGTTAGGTTTGTCTCCTACTCTCTCGTCCACATACATACAATCTTTCCCACCCTATCCGCTCCATCTTCGCAAGCTCTCTCTGCACATTTCATTCACACATTGGGATATGTTCAAAATGATGCTTTTATAATGGCTGATGTAGAGTTATTGTTGGTTTTGTTGCATCCTACAAAGTAACAACTATGAAATGCATTTTGATTGTCATTTGACTGCGATTATGTGAGTTTGAGCATGTTGTGAAGTACTATAGACCTCGTATACATCTTGGAATTTGACAATGATTGTAACTATTGAATTGTATAGACCATTACATTCGAAGTCAATAGCCTAATACATTTATTTCACAATCTCAACAAATGATTAATTCACTACATACTAAGAAAACAAATGTGCACACCCTCCATTTTTATTTAAGTCTGCGTATTAGCATTGGTCAAAGTCAAGTTTTGTAAACTCTCAGAAAGTTTATAACAAAAAATATTAACATATACAATAACAAATAAATACCATTAGATTCATTATTGAATGTACTTTCACATCATACATATCTGTTATGGTAAATGTTTATATTTTTCTATAAACTTGGTCAAACTTTAGGAAGTTTGACTTCGGTCAAACCTAATATGCAGAGTTTACTAGTACTACTCGCTAGTTGCTTAGCCCAATCACCCAACACGCCACACGGGGAGTTCAGTGTCACAAATTTCTGAGGCGGGAAAATCTCCCGCGACCCTGATTTGAGCAGTGGGAAGTTACCATCATAGCCTTCGGAACAGGCCTAGAGATGACGGTTGGTAGGGGGCTGTTTTCGTAACTTCAGGTTCACCCTACCCAGCCCACCCCACCCCGGCACCCAGAGTAGTACACCTGAATACTCCCCATTTTCTATCCCCACCCCAAAATAGACTTCTCCACGGCACCGCAGCCTTCGTGCTCCTCCTCTTCTACATCGGCGCACTCATCCACCGCAGCGCATCTGCCTCATCGATGACCTCTTATGCCGCACTTGAGCCGGTCCACCGTTGTCGTCGTACACAGAGCCTTTCCCAGGCACCGTCTTCCACGGTCTCATATCTGCTTGCCGAAAGCCGACGCCAAGCGCAGAAACACCACCATCATGGACAATGAACTGACTCCCGTTGCCGACCGTGACTTACAGAGGCCGCCGCGACCATCGTTCTCCTCCTCAATTGGTAATGTGTGTATTGAATCACTTAGCAGTACATGTGCAATTCTGATTTTGTTCATATCTACCCTTCAAATTTCCTGGGTGCTATTGTTCCCATAAAAGTAATTGGTTATAGCCTCCATTGTCCAACATAATATCAGCTTGTAATTGTGCGTCGCTCGTGTATCGCGTTGTGCTTGGGTAGGTACTTCATCTGCAACCAGTAGTGTGGCAAAGGATGGATAGTTTTTTAGAAGTATCAAGATACCTATGCGTTGCACGCATCAAGATGCATTTGTATGAGTAGTTTACCTACTGGGAGAAAAGGATGAATGAGGGAATGCCTTATTTGCAAATGCGGAGAGGGGCGTGGGTATCTTTTTGCAAAATTGCCACAGTTTCCTTCCTATCTGCCGGATATAAATCGGATGGCCTATATTGCAGGATGGCAGGAACACCATCATCACCAAGTCTGTTTTTTATAAGATTAGGTAAAAAGTAGAGAAAAAAATAGAGAGTAGAGAAGTAGAGACAAATATTAAATTTGAAATAAATATAACAGTAGAGAAGAGAGTAGAGATAGGACAGACGTCGGGAAAGGATTGCGCGCGCGTGGGGGAAAAAGTGGCCGAGCGTGTGATAGTTTTGGCGCGCGGTGTCCGGTGCGCTTTATAAAATCCAACACCCTCCCACCGCTCTGTGCCTTGCCACCGCTCTCTCCCCGCTCTGTGCCTCGCCATCGCTCTCTCCCTGCTCTTTCTCGCCTCACCGCCGCCGCACCACCATGCCGTCGTGTCGCCGGGAAACTTGGGGACACCGCGGTGTCCGCGCGCGCCCCTCCGGCGGCTTCTTCGCCAAGATTTGGTTCCGCGAGATGCGCCTCGGCCTAGGCAATTTCGACACCGCCAACGAGGCCGCCCGCGCGTACGACGCGGTGGCGTGGCGCCTCCGGTGGCCTCATAGAACATTAAACTTCCCCAACGTGCCGACGCGGGAGCGGGCATAGGAGCTCGCGCCTCTGCCACGGCTTATCACTGACGAGGATCATCACGACAACCGGAGGGAGGAGCACCATCTCGACATCGCCGAGATGGACGAGGAAGCCATGGCGCTGTGGCGCCAACGCTTCCCGTAGGACATCATCAACGAGCGCGATTTCTACGAGCAAAGGAGGGCGGAGAGGGATAAGAGGAGGGCGGAGCGAGCCGCCTATCGCGAGGACAAGGATATGCGAAGAGCGGACGCTCAATTCAACATGAGGCTAGGAGCAGCGTCGCCCTGGGAATTCGATGACGATCTGTATCTTCAGGTCTACAGTCAGACATCGGAGGAGGACATCACCGAGGAGGAGTCGGACAACGAGGAGTAGTTGAATAATCTATTTTTGTATCTATCTATGCTTAGAACTATCCTCTACTCTCTATCTCTACTTCTCGATCTCAGCACTGCAAACGCTTTTGTAAGCACCGCGCGTTGCGATTCTGTTGGAGATGCTCTAACATGCACTACAAAAAATACACTTCCATGATGATACGTGTTTGTCACAGTAGGTCACGTTTTCTGTCATGCATGTACATTTATGACAAATTTATGACAGAATGAAGATAGTCATACCTGTGTTGTCATAGAAGTGTTCCATGACATTACGAAAATTATCATCACGGAAGTGTCCACTTCCATGACGATAAATCGCGCGTCACAGAAGTACTTTTGTCAAGGGTGACCAACACATGGCATCCACCGTAACGGAACGCCGTTAAGCTATCGGGTCTGGTTTTGGATCCGATAACCCATTAATAGCCCTGACCAATCGGGATTTTCCACGTGTAAAATTCTGATTGGCTGACGGAAACACGTGCCAGCTCCGTGTTGGCCCAAGTGTCACTCATCCAATGGGCGAGATGCGCCTATGATATGTTGACACGTGGACCGGCCCAAAAGTGGCCCATAAAGTTTAAATGGGCCGGCCCAACTAAAGGCCCACAAGATTTTGCGGTCCATAATGGGCGAGCCCAGCAAAAGGCCCACGAGATTTGCGGTCCATAATGGGCCGGCCCAGCAAAAGTCCCACGAGATTTTGTGTATCATAATGGGGCGGTCTAGTTAAAGGCCCGCGAGATTTTGTGGACCATAATGGGCCGGCCTAGCTAAAGGCCCAACATTCTCTGTTAAGGCCCGTATGGCTAGTGTCAAATCGGCCCATCAATGGCCCGACCTAAACTTGTCATCGTCGCGGCCCATGGTCACTTCTGGCCCATTAACAGTCCGCTAAGTATATGGACCGAATTACGGCCCGGTGTATTTCCGGCCTGTTAAAGGTCCTGCTTCATTTGGGCCCATTTACATGCCATTGAAACTTTCGGCCCATAAACGACCGTGAAAGATTTGGGTCATATTTGGCCATGTCTGACATTCGGCATGTTAGAGGCCCACTACAGATTTGGGCCACTTTCGGCCTATTGTGATTTTCGGCCTGTTAACGTCGAACAAAATCCATGGGCCATATGTGGCCCAACGTCACATCGGTCCCATTAACGGCCCATATAAAAATGACGATAATCTAGCCCGACCGAACTTCCGGCCTGTTAAAGGCCCGTGTATTAGGTCGGTGCATTTACGTCCCGTCCGAATTTCTGCCTGTGAAAGATCCACATCGTAAATGGGCCCAATCTCACTTTCGGTCTTTTAAAGGCCCATGTTTTATATGGGCTCGATATATTTACACCTGTAAATGGCCTATTGTTACTAAGGTCCTAAATTATGTTTAGGTCTGTTAAAGGCCCACTATGGGCACAAGCCTACCAGAAAAATATGAAATCTTATGCTGATTTAGGCCCAAATATTTTTAGTGGGCTACATGCAAATTTTGGCCCATAATCATTTTTAGCCCAATTGGAATGGGCCCGACGAATGTTGGCATGTTGGGCTCCTACGAAGCTTTCGGCTGAATACATTACTAAGATAAACCTACACTATACAAAAATAGCGTCGTAATTATTGCAGCCTTTGGCAGCATCATAAATGTTGTATCACAACCAAAGGCCTGTTGGCATAAAGTTTACAGTCCTTGTAGATAAAAGCACCATCAGATGTGTAGGAGCACAGATCATTCGACATGAGTGCTAATGTTTCAAGCTGTAGAATCTGATGGAGCAGCACGATCTTCACCTTTTTTCCGCCATTGCTCTTGAACAACGAAGCAAATGTCTGATAGTCTGGTTTCAAAACCATTCATATCTTGACGACATTTGTCAAGCTCTATTCTTGTTTCTAAAATGACGTCCATTAGGGATTGGACTTGTGTCTGGAGCACAGATATATCACTCTGTCTAGCAGGAAGATTTTGTTTAGTAGGCAATTTGGACAAGGTTACCTTGACAACCAACCCAGAATTAGGCAGGAAGGTGCTTTTTGCACTGTTAGTGGAGAGATACTGCCGCACTACATCAAGAGGTGACATTGTGCCTGTGGTAGCCTCGTCACATTCAGGTGGTTGTGGCTGTTCAATCATTTTTCCATAGCTTCCTGAAAGTTTGAACTTGTAGATTAGTGTACCAGATAAGTTACTAATAAGACAAAAATAAACAAATTAGGTTACACGTTTATACATAACTTATTTTGATGAACTACTGTAATACATTAGCATGTATTGTAGTGCCAACTACATAATAAAATCACTTTCGGAACATATGTCCATGTAGCATGCCTACTGTATTGTCTATTTCCTCACATTCAATAACATCTAAGGATAAAGAGATATGGTTTAAAGTAGGATGAACATAGTATGACATCATTCATATCATGGGCAAATAGATATAAAACAAAAATACTATTTTATCATTGTGTGCGCACGTGAACATAACAACTAGAATACATATCAAGACCAAAATAATATCCTTCATCTCTTTTAAACCATGTAAGGTGAAATGATACGTTAAGACAACTGTTTATAAAAGTGAACAGAGTAACTAACATTGGCTGCAAACCAAGTAGTTAAATGAACACATCACAGTACCAATCTGTTCAAAGGTAGGAGGAGTAAGGACTTACAACAGCGGCTTGAACTGGTGTGCTCATGCCCTTCATCTTGTTGGTGTGACAATCCTTGAAGATTTGCACTGCATTTGGTTCAGGTTCTTTTTGGTCCGCACAGGTTTTCCTCTGTATTTGGAACACGTCAATATAGATACGATAATATGTCACAGAAAAAAGAAGGAAGTAGCAGCTATTTACAAGAGCATGGCAGTGTGCAATATAGCTACGAGATCCTGTTGTCTGTTGGAATTTCACTTTAGAACGGTTGGTCTTGTTCTTCAAACAGTTAGCCTAGAAGAAGATACACTTGTAAGGCACATACATAAATACAAGTTCAATATGTGGTCTGATCAAATACATATAGCCTACCTGATACTTTGGATCAGACCAGTGTTTAACGAGGGCTGTCCAGTCTTCATCTGTAATATACTCCACTGGAGATGTTTGGGCGATTTCATTGTTAGCCTTGCCTTCAAAGTGAGATTTTCTAAGGTGGTACCGATACTGATATAGGGTGGAACCCTAATCAGCGGATCTTTCACGTTTGGAGGTTGGCACACGATGAACACGGGGAAAACACGGAGAAAGATGGGGAAAACACAAGAGAGAACACTCAAATCAACACGGAAGCAATCACACAAGTGCTAGATTCGCGATACAAGGTCGAGATACATGATCCAAAGTCAACAACGGTGATACAGATAGTCTTCTCCCGGAGGAGGTCTTGGAATCCCGTGGGATCTTCCCGTTAGGGGTCTTGAATCCAGAGGTGGATCTTCTCCGTAGAGGCGCACCGGTCTCGTGGGAGAAATCCACACAAGTGTCAAATGAGCTAAAACCACAGCTAACCCTAAACGGAAAGAGGAGAGGAGTATATATAGTCTTCGGGGCGAACGGGTACATGGGCCTCGGCCCAGGGGGCTGCACGCAGGCAGATCAGGGGCCGGATGTCCGGGCGGCGGCCCGGATGTCCGGGGCTTCGAGGGACGCCGGACGTCCGGGGCCATGGGCCGGATGTCCGGGCCCTGTAGCTTCAGTCGCTGCTGGTCTTCTGTAGATGATGGCCCAGGTGCCGGATGTCCGGGCCATGGCGCCGGATGTCCGGGGCCTGGAGCTCCCTTCTGCCCTTCTTGATGCATCGGTTCGTACGTGGCCTTGGGGACTTGTTCACCTTCACGCTCTTCTCCGAAGCGGTCTCCTTCACACCTGAGCACACAAAGCACACTCGCTTGAGGTAGCAACCATGTCTCGCAAGATTCATAAGGAAGTAGGGCTAGGAGTGACGTCACCTCGGTCTCGAAAGCTCTAGTACGGGCACGTGTCATCGGTCCTTGAGGCACTTGAGGGGGTGAAGGAGGGTCCATGGGGATGGCCCTAGGATACACCGTATCACCATGCAAGCGAATAATTTCACGAAAGAACAAATCAGCAACATTAGCAGCATCATCGCTTTTATGACATGGTATAAAGTGTGCCATCTTCGAGAACCTATCCACGACAACAAATATGCTATCCCTCCCCTTCTTTGTTCGAGGTAAACCCAAAACAAAGTCCATAGATATATCTTCCCAAGGAACACTAGGGACAGGCAAAGGCATATATAAACCATGAGGATTGAGTCGTGACTTAGCTTTTTGACATGTAGTGCAGCGAGCAACAAAACGCTCAACATCCCGTCGCATCTTTGGCCAAAAGAAATGTGTAGCAAGTACGTCCTCCGTCTTCTTCACGCCAAAGTGTCCCATTAATCCTCCTCCATGCGCCTCCTGCAACAACAAAAGACGAACAGAGCTAGCTGGAATGCATAGCTTGTTAGCTCGAAACACAAATCCATCACTAAAGACGAACTTGTTCCATGTTCTACCTTCTTTACAATTCTGCAATACATCTTTAAATTCAGCATCATGCACATATTGATCTTTGATGGTCTCCTGATAGAGGCAAAGGTGTCCCGTCTTTCGATGAGATAGTGGCTATCGTTTGGATGAAGTCGACTTTGACGATCCGACTACAAACGTGCGTGGACGTCGCGCCTTAGCAATCGCTAAACCAACTCCGAGAGGTTATCGACCACGCCGGAGCACGATCAACCTGACCACGAAGGTCTGTTTCCTGCAGGCAAACGAAGAACAAGCAAGAAACTAAGATTGCAATCTGGATATTGCGAATATAAGAGGAAAGCTTTATTGATCAAGGTGGGGTTCTGTGACGCCTTTGTCTGGTCGTTGAACACAAACGAAGTACGCGAAGTTGCAGCTATGGCGAACTTTTAATCTAAACAAAACCCAAAGTCTAAACGACGCCCTAAGGGCTGTATATATGAGGGAAAGAGGGGGGAATTTCGTGGCCCTTGGTGGAGGGGTCCGAAACCAACCCTAACTCTTGTTTCCCCACACATACGGACTCTAAAAACAGCCTATACTCAAGTATTTCGAAATTACATGGGCCTGGCCCAATAATAAGGTGACGCAGCACCTATAATAGTCTCTGGACGAAATTTATGAAGTGGCATCTTGTATATTTCGTCCAAGGCTTCCCGCACTCATTATGGTGGCTTCAAAGTCCTGAAATCATCAATTGAAACTCCATTCTTGTTCCCCTTGCGCACGCCATCATCTCCATGCTTGATCTTGCTCCAATGTTCATCCTTCTTGTCCAAGCTAGGCCCTTCATTTGTAAGCAAGACAAATGTATCCAATTTAGGCAGCATCATATTCTCATGAACATTAGATTCATTACCAAGAAACGAAAGTACCTGGTAATTTAATTGGCGTGCGCGAGCTCTAGTAATTGGTCCTGTATATGTGTCAGTTGGAGCTGTGGGTGTAACCTTGTTAGTGATGTCCTCATCATGTACTCTCGCATAGCTTCACTCTCTTGATGTAGAGCTCGTTGGACACCGAATAGATGTAGTTTGGTGACGTAGTTGTTCGCTTCTTGAGGATCATCGAAGATCGGGTTGGTAGATGAACTTGGCCTATCCATCATCACAAGCAAGTAAGTGAGTGGAGAAAGGAGAAGACAATATCAATGTACCCGAGGTTGAAAATGGATCAATGATCACTCAACAATGTAACCCGGAAATAGCACTATTGGTATCACTTCGTGTCGATTCTCACACCTACACAAGTAAAGCTTTGAGAGGAGCTCGGTTAGGATGTGGCACAAATTCAATGCAATCGTAAAAATGACTCAAAAATGTTGAAAATGGTTCACAATTTGCTCATGCAACAAGTAGATCACTAGCAAAGAGTAGCACACGGAACACACGCACGGATAGATAAATGTGGTTGTGCAACCAAGGATGAGCGAAAAATGTGGAAAACCACGGAAAATGCTCGTGTTGCACAACGCTAGAGAGACGCTAACCGATTGCTTAATAGGCGGATACGCACTTGTGCACGACCTACATGGGCAAAACGTAACGACTATCTATCACAAGTATGCTATGAGTGTATGATGTGCCGATGCTTGAGCACAAGATGATGTTGCTATGTTGTATGATCTCTTTGGATGCAAGGCGTATGATGCTATTGTTTCTTTGCTTGGATTGTCTCTTTTGCTTCAAAGCTTTTGAGCTCTTTCTTTGGGCACATATGTATGCTTCTCGTATCGAGGTAGCTATTGTGTATGCGGAACACTCTTGTTGCACAAGGAGATATGCAATATACCAATATGATGTGGTATGCAATATATATGAGTATCACTAATGTGCACAAGTGTCGTGGCCCGGCAATACTCAAATGGCTAGTCTCAATGGGAAAGCTACGCAAAGATGGTTCATAGGGTGACAATGCAATTGCAAGATAGAATGATCGAAGTGTCGTCGATGTTACCGTCCTTGCCGAAGTTGAGCGGTGGTGTCGTCGAAGTCTTGCCGTCCCAAGGTAGCCGAAACATCCAAGGAAACGGTGAAACCAAAACTCAAGTATCCACGGCAAATGGAGACAAATTTTCCAAACTCGAAGCGGTGAAGCGATGGTGGTTGTTGCGGAAGATTGGTGGAGGTTTGCGGAAGAGTGGGTGGATCACCAAACGAAGAGGCGAATGATTGCTAGGAGGGAAGTGTAGTGGGGGAAAATGGCTGCGGGAGGCCGGATGTCCGGGCCAGGGGCCGGATGTCCGGGCCGGGCCGGATGTCCGGGGCACGAGCCGGATGTCCGGGGTGCCCGAGCCAGCAAGAACACGTTGCAAAAGGGGGGTTTCGGGGCAAAAATTCGGTGGATTTTTCGGATGAAATTTGGGGAAAAGAGGAGGAAAAGCTAGATCCACACGTGGCACAGCAAATCCATGGAACAAATTCAACAAAATCTTGCCAAATCAACAGATCACAGAAAATTTTTTGGGGCTCTTTTTGTGGGGCAATTTTCGAAATTAGGAAGAACACGACAAAAACAGGCTAGAAAACGACGTGTGGGGCTCCAAAATCGTGAGAAACCTTTGCTCTAGATACCATAATGATGTAGGGTGGAACCCTAATCAGCGGATCTTTCACGTTTGGAGGTTGGCACACGATGAACACGGGGAAAACACGGAGAAGGATGGGGAAAACACAAGAGAGAACACTCAAATCAACACGGAAGCAATCACACAAGTGCTAGATTCGCGATACAAGGTCGAGATACATGATCCAAAGTCAACAACGGTGATACAGATAGTCTTCTCCCGGAGGAGGTCTTGGAATCCCGTGGGATCTTCCCGTTAGGGGTCTTGAATCCAGAGGTGGATCTTCTCCGTAGAGGCGCACCGGTCTCGTGGGAGAAATCCACACAAGTGTCAAATGAGCTAAAACCACAGCTAACCCTAAACGGAAAGAGGAGAGGAGTATATATAGTCTTCGGGGCGAACGGGTACATGGGCCTCGGCCCAGGGGGCTGCACGCAGGCAGATCAGGGGCCGGATGTCCGGGCGGCGGCCCGGATGTCCGGGGCTTCGAGGAACGCCGGACGTCCGGGGCCATGGGCCGGATGTCCGGGCTGGAGTGGCCTGGTCTCGGGTGCTCTCTGGACAGAGGCGCCGGATTTCCGGGCCCGGGGCCGGATGTCCGGGCCGTGCTTGGCCGGATGTCCGGGCCCTGGCCGGATGTCCGGGCCCTGTAGCTTCAGTCGCTGCTGGTCTTCTGTAGATGATGGCCCAGGTGCCGGATGTCCGGGCCATGGCGCCGGATGTCCGGGGCCTGGAGCTCCCTTCTGCCCTTCTTGATGCATCGGTTCGTACGTGGCCTTGGGGACTTGTTCACCTTCACGCTCTTCTCCGAAGCGGTCTCCTTCACACCTGAGCACACAAAGCACACTCGCTTGAGGTAGCAACCATGTCTCGCAAGATTCATAAGGAAGTAGGGCTAGGAGTGACGTCACCTCGGTCTCGAAAGCTCTAGTACGGGCACGTGTCATCGGTCCTTGAGGCACTTGAGGGGGTGAAGGAGGGTCCATGGGGATGGCCCTAGGATACACCGTATCATCTCCCCTCCCTTGGGAAAGATCCGACCTCGGATCGAAATCTTCATCACCATGGAAAGGAGAGAGGTCCTTGATGTTGAAAGTATCGCTCACGGAGTACTTGTCCCTTGGGATGTCGATCTTGTAGGCGTTGTCGTTGTAGCGTGCTAGCACCTTGAAGGGCCCGTCGGCGCGAGGTAGAAGCTTGGACTTGCGCTCGAGTGGGAAGCGGTCCTTGCGAAGGTGAAGCCAAACAAGATCTCCCGGTTGGAACACCATCGGTGCCTTGTTGACGTTGAGCTTGGTGGCGCGACGGTGGACTTGTCGCTCGATAATCGCCCTTGTGTCTTCGTGCACCTTCTTGAGATAAGTTGCCCTTGCACTTGCGTCCATGTTCGTTCGCTCTTGGAGAGGAAGCGGTAGGATGTCCAAAGGTGACAACGGGTTGAAGCCGTAGACGATCTCGAAGGGAGACTTGCCGGTTGTGGAGTGTCTTGCGCGGTTGTAGGCGAACTCGGCAATTGGTAAGCAATGCTCCCATTCCCGGATGTTCCTCTTGATCAACACACGAAGAAGAGTGGATAGCGTGCGGTTCGTCACCTCCGTCTGGCCGTCCGTTTGTGGATGGTACGCCGAAGAAAATAGAAGCTTGATTCCGAGCTTGGCACATAGTGTTTTCCAAAAGTAACTCAGGAACTTGACGTCCCGGTCGGATATGATCGTTTTGGGCACGCCGTGTAGACGAAGTATCTCCCTGCAAAAGAGAGTTGCAACATGTGAAGCATCGTCTATCTTGTTACAAGGAATGAAATGAGCCATTTTGGAGAACCTATCTACCACGACAAACACGGAATCTTTGCCATTTTGAGTCCTAGGCAAGCCAAGTATGAAATCCATGCTTATGTCTTCCCATGGGTGATATGGAATAGGAAGAGGCATATGAAGACCATAAGATTGAGCTTTGGACTTAGCTTTGCGGCATGTAGAACAGCGGTTGGTGAAGCGTGAGACGTCACGAAGCATCTTGGGCCAAAAATAGTTCTTAGAGAGTGTAGCAAACGTTTTGTCTCGTCCAAAGTGTCCCATGAGTCCTCCTCCATGTGATTCCTGCAAAAGGAGCAAACGAAGCGAAGACTCGGGAATGCAAAGTTTGTTAGCTCTCATAAGATATCCATCTTTGATGTAGTAATGCTCCCAAGAAGTGTGAGTCAAGCATTTCGCATAGGCATTTGCAAAGAAAGGATCATGCTCATATAAATCTTTAATATGCTCAAAGCCAATCACATTCAACTCAAGTTGTGTAACAAGCATGCATTTGCGGGAAAGCGCGTCCGCCACAACATTTTCTTTGCCCTTGATGTATTTGATGACATAGGGAAAAGACTCAATGAACTCACTCCATTTAGCATGACGCTTGTTCAATTTGGTTTGACCTTTGAGATACTTGAGTGTCTCATGGTCCGTATGAAGAATGAATTCATGAGGTCTAAGATAGTGTTCCCAAACACGTAGAACTCTCACCAAGGCATAAAGCTCTTTATCATAGATAGGATAGTTAAGTTGCGCTCCCGATAGCTTCTCGCTAAAGTACGCAATTGGGCGCTTTTCTTGCATTAGCACGCCACCTATGCCGGTACCACTAGCATCACAATGAATCTCAAACGGTTTGTCAAAGTTTGGTAGTGCTAGAAGCGGTGCGTGCGTGAGCAAGCTCTTAAGCTCATTGAACGCGGTGTCTTGCGAAGGACCCCAAATGAAGGGTGCGTTCTTCTTGCTCAAAGCGTGTAGAGGCATAGCAATGGTGCTAAAGTCCTTCACAAAACGTCGATAGAAACCGGCTAGACCAAGGAAACTACGCACTTGCATAAGATTCTTTGGTTGAGGCCAAGTTTTAATTGCTTCAATTTTATTTTCATCAACGTGAACACCTTGAGAAGACACGACAAATCCTAGAAAGACAACCTTGTCAACGCCAAAAGTGCATTTTTCCATATTAGCATACAATTGTTGTTTGCGAAGTGCTTGCAAAACTAGTTGAACATGGTCAACATGTTCTTCAAGCGACTTGCTAAACACAAGAATGTCATCAAAGTAAACCACAACAAAGACACCTATGTAGGGTCTAAGAACAAAGTGCATAAGACGCACAAAAGTGCCGGGTGCTTCCGATAAGCCCATTGGCATGACAAGCCACTCATATAACCCAAACTTGGTTTTGAAAGCAGTTTTCCACTCATCACCCTCTTGAATTCGAATTTGGTAGTAACCACTTTTAAGATCAATTTTTGAAAAGATGGTGGCACCACAAAGTTCATCAAGCATGTCGTCTAAGCGAGGAATAGGGTGACGATATCTAACGGTTATAGCATTTATCGGGCGGCAATCGGAACACATGCGAAAAGTTCCGTCTTTCTTAGGCACGAGAATAACGGGAACGGCACAAGGGCTTAGACTTTCACGTACCTGACCCTTGTCGATGAGATTTTGTACTTGCCGTTGTATCTCCTTCGTTTCCTCGGGGTTGACGCGGTACGGAGCTTTGTTTGGAAGAGGAGCACCGGGTACGAGGTCGATGCGGTGTTCTATCCCTCGAAGTGGAGGTAGACCCGGTGGTAGCTCATCCGGAAAGACGTCCGAGAATTCCTGCAACAATTTAGACAACACCAAAGGTGGAGGTGGTGAAGTGTTAGTAGGTTTGGCTTCCCCTTTGCATAGAAGCACAAGGTGGAATACGCTCGATGGGTTCTCACACACTTCTCTCATCTCACGTTTGGTAGCAAATAGCACTAGTTGCTTCTTGTCGCTCATCGTGGAGTCGCTCATATTTGGCTTGTGGCTCTCGCTCTCTTTTTGGTGGCTCGCTCTCTCACCATTCTCTCCACGATGGGTGGTAGGTAAAAGCTTGTCGGCGGCAACTTGACTTGGGGACATTGGCCGAAGCACGAATTCCTTGCCCTTCATCTTGAAATGATAGTGATTCGTCCGTCCATTGTGTGTGACTCCACGATCATATTGCCATGGGCGTCCAAGAATAAGGTGGCACACGGACATGGGTATCACATCACACTCAAGGGTGTCCTCGTAGGCGCCAATCTTGAAAGAGACTTGCACGGTGTGCTCGACTCGAAGAATTCCGGCGTCGTTGAGCCATTGGACCTTGTAGGGATGCGGATGCTTCGTCTTGACCAAATGAAGCTTGTCGCATAGCTCTTCGCTTGCCAAGTTGTGGCAACTTCCGCCATCGATGATAACCTTGACGGAGCGTCCATTGATGCCGGCCTTCGTATGGAAAATATGACATCGTTGGTCGTCATCTTGTTGATGTTGGAGTGTCAAGACTTTGGAGACAACAAGGTTGGGGCTTGAGTCATTGTCGCAAAACACTTGATTGTCTTCTTCTTCATTGACTTGGCGATGCATAGCGACATGCTCAAGTGCTTCCATCTCATCATCGCTCATGGAGTCATAAGATCCGTCGTCGTTGATGATCATGGTGCGAACGGTCTTGCACTCAAATGACTTATGGCCTCGTCCTTGGCACTTGAAGCATTTGATGGAGCTCGTCTTGTTGTTATCTTCGGTTGGAGTTGTAGTTGAGGAAGCTCTTGGCTTGAAGTTGTTGGTAGAAGGTGGACGACTCGAGGTAGTCGCATTCTTGTAGCTTGACTTGTCACCGAAGTTTGTAGAAGGCTTGGTAGAGGTAGGAGGAGTAGCCGAAGTCGTTGAAGCTTGGTTATAGGAGCCGAAGTTCTTGGAGTTGAACTTGGAGTACTTGTAGTCCTCTTGAACTTGTCGCTCCGCTTTGGTTGCTTGGTGTACTAGCTCGAGGAGATTGTTGTATGGTTGGAAGTCCGCAATCTTCTTGATGGGATAGTTGAGTCCATTCAAGAATCTCGCCATAGTTTGCTCATCATCTTCCGTGATGTTGGCTCTTATCATGGCAATCTCCATCTCCTTGTAGTACTCTTCAACGGACTTGGTACCTTGCTTGAGGAGTTGTAGCTTCTTGAACAAGTCACGGTTGTAGTGTGTAGGCACAAAGCGTGCTCTCATCACTTCCTTCATTTGAGCCCAAGTGGTGATATGAGGTTCGCCTTTGGCTTCTCTTCTCTCTATGATTTGCTCCCACCAAATGAGAACATAGTCTTGGAACTCAAGTGATGCCATAGCGATCTTCTTCTCTTCATCGAAGTTGTGAAGGCGAAAGATCTTGCCAACTTTCAATGCCCATGAGAGGTAGTCTTCGGGATCGATGCTTCCGGAGAACTTAGGCATGGTGAACTTGAGCTTGCCATATCGATGCTCGTCATTGTTTCCTTGTCTATTGGGAGGATGATCTCGATTTTGGCGGTTTGCCATATCATGTTGCTCTTGAGGATGTAGATGTTCTTGTTGGGTTTGTTGCTCTTGTCGCGCTTGAGGAGGAGCTTCTTCTTGCATTCTTGCTTGATGGCGCCGTTCTTGCATCTCATCTCGAAGGAAATCTTCTTCTTGACGATTGTGTCGAGTGCGGGCTGCCACATTGCGATGTGCATCTTGTAGAGCACGTTGCGCCTCCATAGCTTGAGCTTCTCGACGTTGTTGTGCTTGGCGGTTAGCCTCGGCATCTTGTTCTTCTTGATATTGGCGAGCTCGCTCTTGTTGTTGTTGGCGTAGTCGTTGCCGTTCTTGTGCTTGCTCAAGTGTAGCTTGGTTTTGACGACGTCGATTTTCTTGTTCGTCGAATAGCTCTTGGGAACTCTTGTCATGTAGAGGATGCCGATGTTCATGTCGAGCTTGACGTGCGGCTTGACGAAGAGTGTTAGACGTAGGTGTACTTGAGTCTTGCGTTGAATCGGTGTGTCGACTTGAGCGGCTTCGTCGATGAGATGATGTTGAGGAAGAACGTCGGTTGATGATCAATGTCCGTAGCTCATTGTATTGAGTAGACATGTTGGTGTTGATGAGGTCGATTTGCTCCTTGGTGCTTTGTTGGAATTGTCGCGCGTCCTCGGCAACTTGACCAATGTACTCTCGCATAGCTTCACTCTCTTGATGTAGAGCTCGTTGGACACCGAATAGATGTAGTTTGGTGACATAGTTGTTCGCTTCTTGAGGGTCATCGAAGATCGGGTTGGTAGATGAACTTGGCCTATCCATCATCACAAGCAAGTAAGTGAGTGGAGAAAGGAGAAGACAATATCAATGTACCTTAACCGAGGTTGAAAATGGATCAATGATCACTCAACAATGTAACCCGGAAATAGCACTATTGGTATCACTTCGTGTCGATTCTCACACCTACACAAGTAAAGCTTTGAGAGGAGCTCGGTTAGGATGTGGCACAAATTCAATGCAATCGTCAAAATGACTCAAAGATGTTGAAAATGGTTCACAATTTGCTCATGCAACAAGTAGATCACTAGCAAAGAGTAGCACACGGAACACACGCACGGATAGATAAATGTGGTTGTGCAACCAAGGATGAGCGAAAAATGTGGAAAACCACGGAAAATGCTCGTGTTGCACAACGCTAGAGAGACGCTAACCGATTGCTTAATAGGCGGATACGCACTTGTGCACGACCTACATGGGCAAAACGTAACGACTATCTATCACAAGTATGCTATGAGTGTATGATGTGCCGATGCTTGAGCACAAGATGATGTTGCTATGTTGTATGATCTCTTTGGATGCAAGGCGTATGATGCTATTGTTTCTTTGCTTGGATTGTCTCTTTTGCTTCAAAGCTTTTGAGCTCTTTCTTTGGGCACATATGTATGCTTCTCGTATCGAGGTAGCTATTGTGTATGCGGAACACTCTTGTTGCACAAGGAGATATGCAATATACCAATATGATGTGGTATGCAATATATATGAGTATCACTAATGTGCACAAGTGTCGTGGCCCGGCAATACTCAAATGGCTAGTCTCAATGGGAAAGCTACGCAAAGATGGTTCATAGGGTGACAATGCAATTGCAAGATAGAATGATCGAAGTGTCGTCGATGTTACCGTCCTTGCCGAAGTTGAGCGGTGGTGTCGTCGAAGTCTTGCCGTCCCAAGGTAGCCGAAACATCCAAGGAAACGGTGAAACCAAAACTCAAGTATCCACGGCAAATGGAGACAAATTTTCCAAACTCGAAGCGGTGAAGCGATGGTGGTTGTTGCGGAAGATTGGTGGAGGTTTGCGGAAGAGTGGGTGGATCACCAAACGAAGAGGCGAATGATTGCTAGGAGGGAAGTGTAGTGGGGGAAAATGGCTGCGGGAGGCCGGATGTCCGGGCCAGGGGCCGGATGTCCGGGCCGGGCCGGATGTCCGGGGCACGAGCCGGATGTCCGGGGTGCCCGAGCCAGCAAGAACACGTTGCAAAAGGGGGGTTTCGGGGCAAAAATTCGGTGGATTTTTCGGATGAAATTTGGGGAAAAGAGGAGGAAAAGCTAGATCCACACGTGGCACAGCAAATCCATGGAACAAATTCAACAAAATCTTGCCAAATCAACAGATCACAGAAAATTTTTTGGGGCTCTTTTTGTGGGGCAATTTTCGAAATTAGGAAGAACACGACAAAAACAGGCTAGAAAACGACGTGTGGGGCTCCAAAATCGTGAGAAACCTTTGCTCTAGATACCATAATGATGTAGGGTGGAACCCTAATCAGCGGATCTTTCACGTTTGGAGGTTGGCACACGATGAACACGGGGAAAACACGGAGAAGGATGGGGAAAACACAAGAGAGAACACTCAAATCAACACGGAAGCAATCACACAAGTGCTAGATTCGCGATACAAGGTCGAGATACATGATCCAAAGTCAACAACGGTGATACAGATAGTCTTCTCCCGGAGGAGGTCTTGGAATCCCGTGGGATCTTCCCGTTAGGGGTCTTGAATCCAGAGGTGGATCTTCTCCGTAGAGGCGCACCGGTCTCGTGGGAGAAATCCACACAAGTGTCAAATGAGCTAAAACCACAGCTAACCCTAAACGGAAAGAGGAGAGGAGTATATATAGTCTTCGGGGCGAACGGGTACATGGGCCTCGGCCCAGGGGGCTGCACGCAGGCAGATCAGGGGCCGGATGTCCGGGCGGCGGCCCGGATGTCCGGGGCTTCGAGGAACGCCGGACGTCCGGGGCCATGGGCCGGATGTCCGGGCTGGAGTGGCCTGGTCTCGGGTGCTCTCTGGACAGAGGCGCCGGATTTCCGGGCCCGGGGCCGGATGTCCGGGCCGTGCTTGGCCGGATGTCCGGGCCCTGGCCGGATGTCCGGGCCCTGTAGCTTCAGTCGCTGCTGGTCTTCTGTAGATGATGGCCCAGGTGCCGGATGTCCGGGCCATGGCGCCGGATGTCCGGGGCCTGGAGCTCCCTTCTGCCCTTCTTGATGCATCGGTTCGTACGTGGCCTTGGGGACTTGTTCACCTTCACGCTCTTCTCCGAAGCGGTCTCCTTCACACCTGAGCACACAAAGCACACTCGCTTGAGGTAGCAACCATGTCTCGCAAGATTCATAAGGAAGTAGGGCTAGGAGTGACGTCACCTCGGTCTCGAAAGCTCTAGTACGGGCACGTGTCATCGGTCCTTGAGGCACTTGAGGGGGTGAAGGAGGGTCCATGGGGATGGCCCTAGGATACACCGTATCAGATACTGTCGCAGAGCAGACTTAAAAACATGAGTGCTTGCTTGTTTAGTTGCATCATCTTTCGGATCCAACTTGAACCTCATCTGTTCAAAAAAGAATGTGAGTCTTATTAGGAGGAATCTAGAAAGTATGGGACAGAGCAAGGCAATATTACTAATTGCGATGAATAACATTACTTACGGATAAATGGTCAAGGAAAGTGTTAAACTGGGTATTGTATTTCTCATTCTTGTATTGGATCCACGTTGGGAGGATACGTGCATGACACCTAACGGCAACGGCTGCCTTTGATACTAACTTGGCTGACTCTGTAGGATCACGTGGCCTTTTTAAACCTGTCTCAAAATGGATCTCCATTCTTCCTCCTTTAGATTTTGTTAATCTATCAAGCATTATCCCTGATGTCTGTTTCCGCTTGCATCGTGGTGCTAGTTCAACAACGAATATGGAAACTGTTAGTGTACATCAAACTGTGAGAGTACATATAAAGGAGCATGCAACTGCAACTTGACTCGGTCAGGTACCGTCTTGGTGTTGATGCTCATGAGGTTCATCTAATCTTGCCAAGTGTTGTTGTGTCAGCAGTGCTTCAGAAGAAGTGTTAGGTGTGAATGCAGCTTGGGAACAGGCCAGTTCCGGAGCAAATGAACGAGTAACTCGTTGAGATGCTGGTACAGTTGAAGCGGTGCTGCAGCTGGTGGAGCAGGTGATACTGTATTTGTAGATTTAGCCGGTGGACTTGGACCTTCTACTGCACTATAAGTACCAGCAAAATCTGGACGACAGATCCTTTTCCGTTTCACCTGACGAGTAACACCACTCCCTACTATATTATTTTCCTTGCTCTTTTTTGACTTTGCCATGTCAAGCCGTACCCACAACACAAAAGAATAAATCGCTCTTCAGGACTCATTGATGCATGATACAGACAAGCAATACTTTGATGTAAGACAACCGTATGAGGATGGAATATGTAAGAAAAACAGGACGTCATGACATATTCACAGCTACGATGTGTAAACCAAGCAGAAGGATTTTCAAGAAAATAGAAGTAATGCAAGCTAGACACCATATGAAAGATGCAACCAATATTACTCTGCCAAGTTAGTCTTGCCATAAGTGGCAATTCGAAAAATTAGAAGCAGTACAACGTAGAAATCAATGCAAGATGCAACCGCTATCAAACTGCCATGTTAAAAGTGTCCAATCATGAGTGCCTGATGCGGGATAGACAACAATAGTACTTTGATGTAAGAACATGGTATGATGGATAGATGCAGTGTATTCTAGACACAGAATGCCATGTCATATGCACATGCATAACATATGAACTCAGCAGGTGCAATTTAATCAAAATAGAAGAAATACAGGCTAGACAACATATGCAACATGAAACCAATTATCACAATGTCAACTTAGAGCAAGCACCTGCGATGGTGGAGTACGGGAGATGAACTCATCATGTAGACTTGAGACTTCAACTTCATTAGCAGTAGCAGTGGCAAATCTAGGGAGTCTCTATTTGTGTTGGTGCAGAGGACCACCAACATCCCCTAACTTACTCTTTTCCTTCCTATTTTCTGATATTGCCTTATGAAGTCAAAACCACAAGAAGATGAATAAAATTAGCTATGCATAACTGGTTGATGCATGATACAGACGAACACTACTTTGATGTAAGGCAAGCGCAGGATAGGAGGATGGAATATATAACAAAAAGACAACGTTTCATATTCACACGTACGATAGGAGGATGGTATATGTATGAACAAACAGTAAGCGGAAGGCCTTTCAACAAAATTAGAAGAAATGAAAGCTAGGCACCATATGAACATGCAACCAATATCACTCTACCAGGTAAAAAGTGTCTCGTCATATGTGCCATTTCAAGAAATTAGAAGCAGTACAAGCTAGAAGACAATGCAAGATGCAACCTACATCACAGTCCCAAGTTAAATGTGTCTTATGGGTAAGTGATCGTTGCAGGTATAAGTTGTAAACTACGCAGATGCAAGTCAACATAATCAGAAGCATTACAAACTAGATCTTATACGGAAAACACAACCACATATAACAATTCCAAGTTAGAGCAAGCACCTGTGATGGTGGAGTAGGGGAGATGTGCTCATCATGTAAATGTATGTTCTAGAAACAGGAACACGTGTCATATTCACATGCATTATGTGTAAAGTAAGCAGATGCAATTCAACAAAGTTAGAAGCAATACATGCTAGACATCATACGTAACATGCAACCACATATAATAGTGCCAAGTTAGAGCAAGCACCTGTGATGGTGGAGTAGGGGAGATGTGCTCATCATGTACACATATGTTCTAGAAACAGGAACACGTGTCATATTCACAGGCATTATGTGTAAAGTAAGCAGATGCAATTCAACAAAGTTAGAAGCAATACAAGCTAGACATCATACGCAACGTGCAACCACATATAATAGTGCCAAGTTAGAGCAAGTGATACGTCCAAAACGTATCTATAATTTCTGCTTGCTCCATGCCTCTTTTAGGTGATATTGCTATGTTATTTATACACTTCCATACACTTTTGATCATATTTGGACTAACCTATTAACTTAGTGCACCCCAGTGCCAGTTTCTGTTTTCGGCTGTTTTTGTATTTCAGGTTTTCACATTACGAGAACTGCCAGGAAAAATCCAAAAAAATTATATAAAAAATCAGCGTTCCAGAAACTACCGTGCACCCGAAGGACAGCCGAGGGGGGGGGGGCACCAGGGCTCCAGGCGCCCTGGCGGCGCGCCCCCCCTGGGCCGCGCCGGGGGGGCGCCTAGGCCCCCCGAGGCTCCTCTGATGCCCCCCTTTGGCATATATTTAAAGCGTCTCGCAGAAACCCTGATTCCGGACCCCTTTTCTCCAGACGCGATTCCGATCTCCGCCGCCATCGCCATCAAGCTTCGGGGGACCAGAATTCCTGCGCCGGCACCCTGCCGGGACGGGGAAGTGCCCCCGGATTCATCTCCATCGTCGTTGCTTCCTCCCTCCATGATGCGGGAGTAATTCCTCCTCGGGGCTGAGGTTCTTACCAGTAGCTATGTGGTCAATTCTCTCTCCCATGATGTGATCTTCGTTGTGATCATAGGCTATGTTAATCTAGGGTGATCCCATGATATTTCCCCTTCCTCTATGTATTGGATTGATGTACTCACTTGTCTTTATCTAGTATAATCCCCGAGACCAAGGTGACAGTGGTCTATTGGACATGGATTAGAAAAGTATTTTCATGAGTGATTTCCTCTCTTGTGTGTTGATTGAAGATTGAGAGTCTCTTGGTGCTTGTCTTTGACTATCCTTTAGATATGTTGTGGTGATTGTGGGACTCTCTTTGGATGGCCGCGGTGACATTGGGAAATCCTTAGATTGAGAACTACGAACTTTGAGGTGTGCTTTTGTAGCCCTACATAATTCTCGTCCTCTCTTGACCACGAAGGAATGACCTCCGAGTGTGTCCCCTTTGCATGTTTTATGGGAAATATCATGTGATTCGATTATGTTAATGTTGTTGGGAGTTGCCACTAGTGAAAGTATGAAGCCTAGGCCTTGTTTCCACCATTGCAATACCATTTGTGCTCACGTTTACCACTTCTTTGCTTGCTGCACTTTTTATTACAGATTTATATTACTTTGTTTTGCCATCTATATCACTTGCCATTTAACATCTCTTCGCCGAACTAGTGCACCTATACATCTGACAAGTGTATTAGGTGTGTTGGGGACACAAGAGACTTCTTGTATTTTAGTTGCAGGGTTGCTTGAGAGAGACCATCTTCAACCTCTACTTCCCTGAGTTCGATAAACCTTAGGTCATCCACTTGAGGGAAATTGCTGCTGTCCTACAAACCTCTGCGCTTGGAGGCCCAACATAGTCTACAAGAGTAGAAGCGTGTGTAGACATCAGCAAGCACCTGTGATGGTGGAGTAGGGGAGATGTGCTCATCATCTACACATCTACGTTGACTGTCTAGCCTTGCGTTGTATTGCGAATCTTGTTGGGAGGATGACGGAGAATAATCTGTAGAGAACCTCCGTTTCAGTAGCTCGGAAGGACCACCATCATCCAATGCCTTGCCAATTCCCTTCAGCTTTATTGATTTTGCATTGTGAAGTCAAACCGACAAGAAAAAGGAATATAATTCGCTCTTCAGAACTCATTCATGCATGATACTGATGAACACTACTCTGATGAAAGGCAAAGTCATGATATGAGGATGGAATATGTACGAAAAAATGGACGGCTTGACATATTCACACCTATGATGTGGTAACTAAGCAGAAGGCACTTCAACAAACTAGAAGCACTGCAAACTAGACACCATATGAAAGGTGCAATCAATATCACTCTGCCATGTTAAAACTGTCTCGTCATAGGTGGCGTTCATCAAACTAGAAGCAATACATGCTAGAAATCATATTCAAGATGCAAACCAATATCACACTGCCAACTTAAAGGTGTTCCATCATAAGTGAATGATGCAGGATACACAAGAAGAGTAGTTTCATGTAAGAACATGGTGTGATAGACAGATATAGTATGTACCAAAAACAGGAAAGCGTGTCATATTCACACGTATCATGTGTAAGCTAAGAAGATGCAATTTACACTAATTAGGAGCAATACAAGCTAGACACCATATGCAACATGCAACCAGATATCACACTGCCAAGCTAGAGCAAGCACCTTGGATGGTGGAGTAGGGGAGTGGAGACTTGGACCTTGTAATGTACTATCAGTACAAGGAGAATCGGCACAGATGCTCCGTTTACGTTGCTGCAGAGGACCACCATCATCGCCTTCCTTACTCTTTTCCTTCCTATTTCTTGATTTTGCCTTGTCAAGTCAAACCCACAAGAAAATGGAATAAAATTATCTCTTCAGAACTCATTGATGCATGATACTGATGGACACTACTTTTATGTAAGGCAGCCGCATGATAGGAGGATGGAATATGTACGAAAAACAGGACGACGTGACATATTGACATGTATGATGTATAAAGTGTAAACTAAGCACATTTGATAGCGCAAAGTTAAAGCAAGCACTTGGGATGGTTGTGTGTGGGAATTGAGATCATCAACTGCAGAGCTACGTTTACTGTCTCCAACTGCTGACACTACATCCTTTAGAGCGCTGAAACGCTTAGTGCTTATCTTCGAATTACACTGAAGCGACTTCTGTCTTTTCTTTTCAGCATTCATCGACACTGCGTCAGAGTCTGAAATACCCATGCATAAAAAAACAATAGTGTGAGTATGGGTGAAGTATGTGCACAATTAGTACAGTGGAAAGGTAGCAGATAGCAGGTCGGTGAGAAATAAATGACGGGAGACATATGATAGGTCTACAACATGCATGGCAAACTAAATTACTACAGGATTCTATGAAAATAACATTCGACTGAAAACAAATAGGTCAGTCCATTTTTTGCACCGTCCGATGTACAAAGAACGGGCAGATCGCCTTCATCTACCTCCAGCCAGTCAGTGTTGCCGATCTTCCTCGAAACGACAGCGACCACTGACCCAGTCCCCTGCCCGCGCCCTCCCCTCGACCTCACCGCATCGCTGTGCTTGGCACCGCCCCCGGCAATCCATTCAAGCCCCGCCGACCACCAGATCAGGCGCAAGCAGCTCCTGCGCCCACACCCCTATGATAGACACCGATGCGCCGCTTCCCTGGCGAATAGGCGGATTAGGTGCTCCGCGCGCCTAAGCGGGTGTTGTTTCTTTTAATTGCGGTTTGACTGACCCTGAATTGAAATCCAGGCGGGCTTTTGTTCTCTTGAATTGAACATTCAGGATTTGTCAAACTTCACAAATCTTTACTCTTGAAAATTCTAAAGCTATGATTATTTTGGAATGGAGGTGGTACATTTGAATATACATTGTACATGAGTATATATTAAAAATATGCAACTTACCTCAGTTCATGCATGGTTCCAGATATAATCTCCCTGGTTGCAAAAAAAAGTTAGACATGCATATGAATATATATAGCATGTTCAAACGCACAACAAAGATTGATGTCCCCTTTTACATCTGATTTACAAATACCATTATCTCGGGTTCAAATAGATGAATGCACTTCCTGTGAATTCGAATATTCGAAACCCCCTTATGTTGAATTTGACATGTATTCTATTTCGTAGCTAGCAATTTGGAATGTATCCATGCAAGTGACAAATGTATAAAGTGCTTCACACTAACAACATGGAGTGCACTAATTAATGTTTATATATGAATTGCAAAAGCATCCACTGCCTGTATTTCAAACCGCTCACTCTATGGATCGATAATATGAAATAAACACATGCACATGCTAGAATTCAATAGAGTATGGGTGTCTGATAGACCGATTTTCGTCCATACGCAATTTGCAAAATTCATGATCTCATCCAAAAATAATAATTCCATTTATATTTTAATTTATGCGTAGAACCGCCTTTTACACATTGATGCACTATGCATCAGCCTGTTCTCGCAAACGCGCTATATATCGCTTTATCTACCACATAAGTGCACACACTTTATATGCATCGGCATTTCTCTTTCACACATGCTCACAATCTCTCTCGGGGTGTCGGGGAGTCTCACGCACATGCTCTCTCTGTATCCCTCTCTCTTTCTGACTACTATGTACCACTCTTTTCACTAATATCAGTTGGAAAATACTATTTCTCTCACATGCATATACACACACACGCACGGTCTCTACTAGCCCTCTATACGCACATATATGTGCCTACGTGTCTCCCGCACGCACATTATCTTTAGGCCTCTCTCGCACACATTGCCCCCCCAGACACACCTCTCTCTTAGTAGTTGGCAGATATTATTCCATCATATCATTCGGTAGGATATCCCTGACTGTTAGGCTGGATGGTAATACGAGGCAAAGTTTTACCCTAGTTCGGACCCTTGCAGTTGAGGAAAAAGCCTACTCCTGGTACTGTATATTAGTGATAGGGGTGTGTACAAAGTACACGTGAATACTAGGCATTGTGCGTGTGTGTATACTATCGACGAACTAGCCCCCAAGCTTCTATAACATACTGGGGGCCTAGGGCTACAAATCATATATAGTCGGCTTATCACCAGTGGGGATAGAGTCCTCCGCGACTCTGGTAGCTAGGTTTGTGTTGTACGCTGAGTCCTCCACATGGGTCTTCGTATAACGTGTCTCGATCCAACCTATGTGGCGCAGGATGGAACCGACCCATGAGTCCTCATGTTGACCCACCACAACTAGAAATGATGTTCCCACCACACCACACACGCAATCGGCCACTAAGAAAATAAGCATATACAATAGTACAATGTTATACATGAAAGTTAATTGCATGGTGCATGCAAAAATATTTGTTCTGCATTGTGAATGTTTATATATTCTCCTCAAATATTAGTCACGAGAAAGAGAAACGAAGGGCATATCTCTCCTTGTCTCGACTGGACATCCCCTCTTTCTACACCACTTTCACGTACGCACACAAACTATCTCTCGGTCCTCTAAAAGTATGCATGCTCACAACACATTCACGCATGACGACCACTGTATTTCAAGCTAAAGCACTATACAGTCACTGGAGTTCAGAATATGCTCATTACGGTCACCGTATACATTCTCGTGGTGATCATATGGTATCTAGCTCACGATATGTCTCCGTATTTTCTTGATGACACTGACGGACTTTGCATTTGATGCGTGCTCCGTATTTTTTTGACGATACTTACGGTCATTGTATTTGAAGCGAAAGCACGATATGGTTACTGGACTTCAGAATAAGGTCATCACGGTCACCACATACATTTTGTTGTGCTAACCAACATGTGGTTGGATGGTTAGGAGGACAGTGGTTTCTCGAGCTCACCAGGGTTAAAGTCCCGATGCTCGCATTTATCCTGGGTTAATTTCAGTATTTTCCGGCGATGTGCGTTCAGTGGGAGGAGACGTTCCACTCGACTACGAGGCACCTATGGTGACTTCGTAAAATCTCAAGATCATATGCTGGCCCACCCTCTCAAAGGTGCTCATAGGGATAGGGTGTGTGTGTGCGCTTATAGCGGTGAGTGCTTGCGCGTATATATGAGCCCTTGCGTCTGTACTGTGTTAAAAAAATACATGTCATGATTACACGGTCACTAGCTCACCCGTACAACTCCGTATTTTGTTGATGACACAATCAATTGACCAGTCAAACGTTCCACGTGGCGCAACTAGTATTGCACCATCGGGGCGCGTAACCGTGGGGCCCACCTGTCAGCCCGTATATGAAAGAAATAAATGGTAGTTTGAGTTTGTACTGTGTTAATAAAATAAGTATATTTTAGGGTGATCATACGGTCACTCGCTCACCATACAGCTCCGTAATTTGTTGATGACACGATGAATTGACCAGTCAAACGGTCCACATTCAGCAGCGCACATTAAAATAGGGCCCACCCGTCACCGCGTATATGAAGGACAGAAATGGTAATAAATTAGTGGTCAGTGGGTACTCGAAGTCGTGAGACCTGTGGTTGGCAGTCACCGGCGGTGGGAGGGGGGGGGGCGTTGATTGG
>LR738714.1:401595188-401606955 GCA_902687465.1 Secale cereale | reverse complement strand
ACCAGCCGTGAGGAGTGGTTTCGAGGCGGGCGTGGCGGCGCAGGCCGGCCGCGGGCAGCGGGGGTCAACGGTTCGGCCGGTGGTGGCTGGCGGCTCAGGGGGGTGGAGTTTGATGATAAACTGCAGGCCCTTGTGAAAGTGCAACTAATCCCCGGGTGGTTTTGGTAATTAATAACAACATATATATCATTGAACTAACATTTACTTGAGAATCATTTCAGAAAAGTTCGATGATATGGGTATGGAAATTTCTGAAGAAGTGGACCCCTCAAAATGCTAAGACAAGCATTGGCAAAAGCTCAAGACTCTATTTTTGGTTTAGTGATCAAAGATCACATTGAGTCCATAGGAAAAGCCAATACTATTAAAAGGGGATGAGGTTGTGTTAATGATCTAGTTGCTCAAGTGCTTGGTGATCTAGCTCCCTCAACTATCAGCACTCTTCACTACTTAACACACTCATAAGTAATCTCGGACAAACCGATTCTGCAAACTCAGTCCCACCGAGATGAACCACCTCAGTTATTCCTCCAAACCCTAATTTCTCGGTCCATCCGATTCTGAGTTTCGGTCTCACCGAGAATGGACTGCCAACCTTCTGTAACCAATTGACATCATTTCGGAATATCCGAGTTGTTACTTTCGGTCACACCGAGATGGCAAGCTCCAACCTTTGACTCACTTCGGACACACCGAGATGGTATTTTCGGTCCCACCGAAAATCCCAACGTTCACTATATTTGAACTTTCGGTCTGACCGAGTTTTCACTTCGGTCTCACCGAGATTGGTCAAATGTGTGTGTAACGGTTGGATTTTGTGTGGAGGCTATATATACCCCTCCACCCCCTCTTCATTCGTGAGGAGAGCCATCAGAAAGTACCACCACTTCTACCATACACTTTCTGAGAAGTGAACCACCTACCCTTGTGTTGAGATCAAGCCATTCCATTCCTACCATATGAAACTTGATTTCTAGCCTTCCCAAGTTGCTTTCCACTCAAACGTTTCTTCCACCACAGCCATATCAGTGAGGAGAGTTGAGTGTTGGGGAGATTATCATTTGAAGCACAAGAGCAAGGAGTTCATCATCATCAACACCGTCTATTACCTTTTGGGGGGTGGTGCCTCCTAGATTGGTTAGGTGTCGCTTGGGAGCCTCCGTCTTTGAGATGTGGAGTTGAACCAAGAAGTTTGTAAGGGCAAGGAGATCGCCTACTTCGTGAAGATCTACCCCGAGTAAGGCTAGTCCTCCGTGGGCGTAGGCCATGATGGAATAGACAAGGTTGCTTCTTCGTGGACCCTTCGTGGGTGGAGCCCTCCGTGGACTCGCGCAGCCGTTACCCTCCGTGGGTTGAAGTCTCCATCAACGTGGATGTACGATAGCACCACCTATCGGAACCACGACAAAAATCTTCGTGTCACCAAACTGCGTTTGATCTTCTCCACCTCTCTTTTACATGTGCAATTTACTTTCCGCTGCTTATACTCTAGAATTGCATGTGTAGGGTGATACTTGAATTGATCTTAATTGTGAAACTGCCAAAAACATTGCATGATCTAAAGGCAGATTTTTTATATTGTCAAGTAGTCTAATCACCCCCCTCTAGACCTACTTTCGATCCTACACCTTGATTTCGTATCCAACGGCTGGAAAATCTAATGACCAGAGATGAAAAAGTCAGTCGAATGACGTGTAGCCTCACCCCGCACATACACAAGGACGCACGCAAGACATGCACGCATGCAGGCGTGCAACACTGACACGTACACATAACGAACACACGCACGCATGCAGGCGTGCAACACTTACGCGTACACATGCACTCACGAACACACGCACATACTCACACATGCATGCAACACTGAAACGTACCCTTGCACGCACGCAACACTCGCACACCTGCATGCACACAACACACGACGCAAGACACACACTCAACCTATACGTGCATGCACCCTTTGTTAAGGACATGGATTTTTATGGGTATTTATCAATCTTATCTATGATAAGTAGAACATTGATGTTTGTAGCGGTCTTTATGAATCACAACGTATCGAAAGGGCTATCAATATGAAAAGGATGACATCACACTCAATGAACAATCATCGTTTTATGAAATGCCCGCTTCTGACCGCCCTGGCCCACCAAAGGTTCCTCTGCTGTGCGCTGCCTGCGTGGGTCACTGACATGCAGGCCATGTACCCAAAGAGCCCACACGTTAGTGGAAGAACGGCGCGCTGTCCTACGTCAGAGTCAAGGGTGCCACTCGCTGCACGCTCGGCTGAACACGCCTCCTTGCCACATTCAAACGCCTCGATGAAACCCGCCAGTGTGGAAGCCAAGAAACCCACTCTGGACACACGTCCGTTCATGACCGGGCTGACATTAAACGCAACTCCAGCCGAGCTCCTCCCGTTCGCTGTATATTTAATCTCCTATTTAAACGAGGCCAAACGCCGGCCAAGAATCGCACACCTCCGCCGCTCCCCTATCTCCTCCTTTACCATTTTGTCCACTCTTACAATGGCTTACGAAGAGTAGTTATGCCGCATCCAAGCCGGTTGGGTGGCCCGCCGAGCCCGCCGGATACGAGCTATGCAGCTCGCTGATCCACCTCCCTCCCCTTGCCCGACGGAGTCAGTTGCCGCCCCAAGCCGGTGCGCGGTTCAGCAACTTGCCGCTACAGGCCAGCTCGACGAGGCGCACGGGCGTCGTTGCTGCCATCCACGTCGCCGCCTCGTACCTCGTCTCCCGTTTCTGTGGCCGAGACTCCCATGCCGGCGGCCGCGCCTTGCAAGCAGTGATAGAAGCCTGGTGCGCGGAGAGCGACGAGTCAGTGGCCAACGCCTCCGCGTCCTCCGCCATCATTGAGGAGAAGTAGAACACGGAAGGCCGCCGCCGCTTGAGTCCCCATGAAGGCCACCACGGAGGCGACGCCGGCGTATACATCTGGTGTCTTGCCGGATCCTTTTGTTGCGACGACCTTCGTCGACCCTGCATATACCTCCGAGGCTCCCGACAGTCCGGTGATCGTGCTAGGAACACAAACCGATCGGCGGGCGACCATTTAGGCCAGGTATTATATACCTATGCTGTCTAGAACTAGCACTGCGTAGTTCATTTGAATGTAATGAAATCAATCATGTTTGTATGAAAATCAGGTATCTTATATGATTTCCGTCGTTGTTTATATGAAATATCGCCGTGTTTGCGTGAATTTCGTCCGGTTGGTTGACTTGCTGTCATAATGTGTGCGGCAATGTTTGGATGGCATAATTTGCGGGTGGTCGGTATGCGGGCGGCTCGGGCGACGTGGTGGGACAAAAATAACACAACTCTTGCGAGCTCGTCTCCAACGTGCGCGCTAGAGGATGCATGAGACCCCGAGCCATTCCTCGTTCATCGGTGGCAAAGGCACTGGTGGACAAAAGGGTCGTCATTATTTTGGCCACCCCGGGCAAGATCCAAACAGCCCCTCCCAACAGATTCAAATCCCTCGTTCGCCGTGGAATTTTGCCATGTGTTGTTTTCATGGACTATCAAGATGCCCGTGCATTGCACGGAACATCAAGATGCATTTTTTTTACAAAACACGTGTTGTGATTAACCCATGCAGGGGTAATCCCATTTTGTAAAAACTAATGATTGCTCGAGAATTTTATCGGATAAATGGTATCTCGAGAATTTTATTGGACTCCAATTTTGTATACAAGGCCACAAACCCATATTACAGGTATCAAGGCAAAAATAATGTCTTCTAACTCAATGTTGCAAGCCACCTTGTTTCCTTGTTTGCCATGTAAATTAATGTGTATTCTTCTCTTTCATGCACATGAAGCCAATGCTCACACTCCCGCATGCATGCAAGGGATAATTAGTGTCCTCCTTTGCTAGTAGTACTACGAGGCAAACACCATTAATATTGCATTGATTAGTGTTAGTGGTATTGTATATTTGCAAATTGTAATTTTGATAGTGGCCTTGTATATAAAAATAGAGGGATAAAGATGAGAGATAAGGTGAGGAGGAGTGGGGCGTGGTGGTGACTGGTGGTTGGACTGGGCGGAGGCATGGGGATGGACATCACATTATGTCTAGGTTTGTATCTCTATAGTCCCTCTCACACACACCCACGTAGGTGGGGGACGTGCACGAAGAGAAGAGGTGCACGCACGGCGCACGTACTCCCGTCTCTTTCCCAACCACACCCGCGCGGGTACACGGTGGAGCTCATTTCTGTACGAAAAGGCAGCCCACGTGGTAACTTGACATGTGTACTGGTTGTTCATTAGATGGAGGGAGGATCACCTACCACGAGTGAACAAACAAATTGTGACTTGACGCGTTATGTTAAAAAAGAGGCAAACCATGTGGGGCCTACCTTAGAGGCAATGCTCTATACACTGGAGTACTTTTGATGTGTCCCGTCAACTCGCAGAACGAGGAGAAGCTTGCTTAGTACGTCGTCTCCCCCGCCCACGGGCGCGGTGGCTCGCAGGATGAGGTGAAGCTTGCTTACTACGCCTTACGCCTGCTCCCTCGCCCACGCGCGCGGTGGCTCGCAGGATGAGGAGAAAATTTTACTACTCCCTTCGTTTACTACTCGTACCTACTACCTTGGTTAGAGAGATTATCATATTGTTTGGAATATATATGTCCTTTAGTATTCCCTCCATTTACTTATACAAGGCCACTATAAAAAATACATGTCAGTCTACCTTGGTTAGAGAGAAAATTTTACTACTCCCTCCATTTACTCCTCGTCCCTACTACCTTGGTTAGAGAGTTTTCTCTTGACACTTCTTTCATGGGTGATCTAACGCACCTCGAAATCCAACATGTGATGGTACTACTACTAGTAGTAGAATTGAGACTTATAAAACGGAAAAACGAATGTTTTTTAGATGATCCCTATAAACCCTGGTGGGTACGTACTCCGTAAAATCAGATTTTCCCAAAACTAAGTCGCTCAACCTTTATTTGCTTGTTTCCCTTCCTGCCTCCTTGCCTCGAACAGACTATGCCAAACTCCCCTGCCTGCCGCGCAGGAAAAGACCCGCCCTCGCCTTTTTTTAGTCCGAGTTTGTACCGATGGATCGCGCGAAGCAGCAAAAACCTAAGCCGTGTCTTGTACTCCTCCGTCCACGCTCGCTTTCATGAATTCAGTACTTCCTGTTGCCGACATGTGGGACATATAGCAACCGGGTCGACGTGTCAAGCACCAAATAACAGTGCAAAACAGCAGGACGACGCACCCCAGTCGTACCGCCCTAGTAGTAGTAATGAGCAATTATACGTCAAATCACAATGCCGCACCTTCCCAGACGGACGAAAGCAACCATTATTTCACACTTCGGTTCGCCATCATCTCAAACCACCTAGTATTGCTTCTACCTCAAGAGGGACACGCGCATCGCCTTGGTACATCATGACACGTGGGACCGCATGACAGGCCATGCTCCCCCACCGATCGCTCGGTAAAATCACCTCATTTTTACTACTATACTTCCTCCGTATCGGTTTACATGGCGTGCATGTCTTTCTAGGTTGAGAATTTAACTGGCTATTTATGTGATGAATAGTATATGTTTAGAAACTACATCCGCTTAATAATCCAATGATATACTTTTTGTGACATAGTAACTCAGATTTAGTTAGTCAAATGGATGACCTAGAACTACGTGCACGCCCTATAAACCGAGACAGAGAGGGTCGTTCAGTACGTATCTTTGTAGATCAATATAGTCGGGATTCACCAAGGAGCAAAACCAAGTGGTAGGCTGCACCTGTCGTGTTAGCGTAGCGACTCAAGCAGGGTTAGTCCGCACACGAAATGACGACACACTTAACAGGACCCCTTTGGCCGACATGTGGCTCATCCATTGTCTTGTTCCACGTACAGTTCGGAGCAGCGGTTGGAATTGGAGGCACCCCGGTCGTAGCGCCGCAGTAGTAGAAAATGAGCGATGAGGGGTCAAATCACAAAGCCCCACCTTTCCCGCATTAAGATGGACGGACGAAGCAACCATCATTTCACTCTAGGGCGCAAGAGCATAAAGAAAAGAGAAAACGAATGATGCGTGCTTGTTCCACGTACAGTTCGGAGCAGTGGTTGGAACTAGAGGCACCCCGGTCGTAGCGCCGCAGTAGTAGAAAATGAGCGATGAGGGGTCAAATCACAAATCCCCACCTTTCCCGCATTAAGATGGACGAACGAAGCAACCATCATTTCACTCTAGGGTGCAAGAGCATAAAGAAAAGAGAAAACCAATGATGCGTGCGGTAGCTACCTAGGGCACCCTAGGGTAGGGGTCTCCACTACAGATCTTTTTTTCTTTTCTTTGAAAGGACCTCCACTACAAATCGGCTTCTCCCTCGCCCTCTTGAAGAAAACCGATGATGTGTGCGGCGGTAGGGTTTGTAGGAGTACTACTAGGGCATGCGGGGCCACGTCGTAGTAAACGGGAGAGGGATTGAGTTCAAGTCGATGCCTTAAATATGTGTGGGCCAGTTTGTTTTAGGGGAACAAGGTAGCATTTTGGGTTCGGGGACCAGTGGAGATATAGTACGTACAAAAAATTGTGGACGTAGGTTCGACCGAAAGGCAATGATGCATGGGCCCTGCATTTTGATATACCGGGGCCACGTGAAATTTGCTACTCCACTCAAAACTAGTAAGGTACACATGCATTGAACGCATGAGATTTTGAAACCAAATTATGAATAAATACACACTATAGCATGTAAAGCTTTGAGTCATATATGCATGATGTAGATGTTTGTTTAGTTCTTATAGTTCATCTCATTCAAAATCAATTAGTTTTATAAAAATGTTAATATTCATGGGGTTGTGCATTGTAAAGCATAAAGTAAAAAAAACAAATAATGGCAATTCATTGAGAAAAAAAATGAATTGCGATATGGAAGATTCTAGAACAAAGGAGAAGTGCTTGTGTTTTGAGGTTTGTGCATTATGCTTAAGTTCAACCATGGAGTCTTCTAAATTGTACATGTGGCAGATCTGGTGGAATGTTGATGATATCCAACAGTAGTGCTCGGATTTGCCATCTCTGCACTGTCGGATTAGCTTCATCCAGCGACCATCTTTCTAGTTATTCGCACAGTATATAGTTCTTGTGCCGTAGTTTCATGTCTTGGAAAAAAGCTACTAGTGGGTTGTACTAGCTATTTAGGAATAGAATATGTATACATGGAAGTTATAGGGAAACAGATGACATGGAGTATCTCAATTCCTATGAGTAGGGATTGGAAAAGAGATGTCATTTGGTTGATATCATAGGAACTTTTCTATTGAATCTATAGATGACATGCATCTCAATTCCTATGTGGAGGGATTAGAAAAGAGATGTAATTTGGTTCATATCATAGGAACTTTTCTATTGAATATACGCTAATGTTTATTTTCTTTTGAAATTATGGGAGTATAGGAATCCATTCATATGAACCAAGTGGCTCTAAAGCTATAAAAATGATATCATGTTTAGGGCCTCTTTGATTCGTAGGATTTTCAAAACGCAGGAATAGAAAAAACGTGGGATTGGGGTGGCATGTCATCTTGATTCCTATATGATTCTATGAGTGTTTGATCATGCACAGAAAAAACATAGGATTCTTTCAAAGAGGTTATAGTGGATTGAAAATTTCCTATGAAATCTAGTGCAAATGAATCCTATGAAAAAGTTCCTATGGTTTACAATCCTATGAATCAAACACCCCACATAGGAAAAAATCCTAAGGAATTGAATCCTTCAAAATTCCTTTGAGAATCCTTTGAATCAAAGAAGCCATTATTTCCTTTGAAATGTGGAGTATATGAATCTATTCCTATGAACCAATTGGCTCTAAAGGAAAAAATCCTATAAAAATCATATCGTATAGAGTTCCTATGATATTCCTCCACACCAAAGGATGGTTGAAATTGCTGCAGGTGATACGATGGCCTTTCTTTGTAGACTCCTCCCCCATCTTTATAGTTACCTCTCGAAGATCAATGAATATTCTACATGTGCAATTTGGTACACGAAAACTCGGTAAAAGTTTGCGAGGTTCGAATTTTCAATAAAGCTATATGTACTGCATTTTGGAACGGAGGGAGCATACGACAGTTGCTTACACTCACGTGGAAGAATTGTTTGTAGGAGGAGTGGTTGTTCTGTTAAATGACATGGAAAAGCTGACACTGTCGGATGCGGATCTAACGGTTCTTACGGCGTTCGTCAGGAAAAGGCTTGTGGGGAACGTTTGTCGGATAATGATTTACGGACACATGCATTGCATTGATACGTGCCCCCTCGCTCTCTCACGCACACACACCCTCCCGAGTCCTCTCGCACCCACCGGCTATCTGCAGGTAGACGTCACACACATATGTGCTTTTCACACCCTACCCTCAGAACTTCTAAAAAACAAAAGACGTCGCGCACATTTTATTTTAGCTCACACGTCACGCACTTATACTATTACTCTTGTGGCGAACGTTCTTTGGGCATAGTATATTGTACTCTCACGAAGAGAAGCGGTGCACGCACGCACTAGGTCTCTCACACCCACTCGCGGGTACATGTAGGAGCGCATTTTTTTTTGAAGCTGGTACAACAAAATCACTCCACTATATATATAAGCAGGAGCCTTAGCGCTTGCTTTACTAGGGTTCCTCTCGTTCACTCTCTCATGCTCTCCAGATCTAAGCAAGACATAGGTGGCCACATTCTCTCGGCTCACGGCTGGTCACAATTCCGGCCGGACAACCTCGACCGAGGCAGGGGTGTAGGTGCATCGTCCACGCTGTCGTCGGCGGCGAGGTATGAGACCAACGACTGCCCGCGCATCCTGATCGGCGGCCATGCCGTTCTCTCCGAGAGAGCGCCGGCTCCGGAGGGCCTCCGATCCCTTCTTCCTCCCTGCGGTATTGTGACCAAGTTGTGGCCTCCCGACGCCATCTTTGCCACAAGCCGACGACCCTCAGGTATATATTCCTTCGAAACCTGCCTTGCTCTACTATCCCAGCTCCCCACTTGCTTCGTGTGGATCTTTTTCTACTTCCGTCCGCTGTTCCAAAGCCACCTAGGCTTTTACTATTATTAGAGGTAAAGCTAGTTCATAGAGTCGACTCTAAGAGTTGGTTCAAACAGGGAAGAAAGTGGGAAATCTGTAGCATGAATCTAGGACTCGGTTCTAAGAGGAAACGGGGGAAAGTAGTAGATACTAGCTACCCAACTGGTCTCTTGGTTGAAAAGACGAAGAAAGCATGGTGGATGGCGAAGGGTGGGGGAAAGTGGACCTATCTCTTGGTTGAAAAAGGAAAGAAAAGTGCGGGTGTTGGGGGACAACGCAAATGAGACTGAGCATGTCTAGATTTCTTGTGCTCACATAGGAAAATGTCGCCGAGGAGATAAGAAATGGGACAAATGCAGACATGTTGCCTGAGTGTTTGCCGCTCTCGACAACCACATCTGCCTGACCACTTTATGCCTCTACTGTCCCTACACCCATATCGCTACCGTTAATGTAAAATCACATGAAGCATTAAGCAATGCCACGTAATGTCATTGTAAGTAATGGTCTAGTGCCGTCGATAAATTGAAGCAATGCCACCACCATTTTATGAAGTGGTTTCGTCTTGCTTTATTTCCCATGAATTGTGTTTTTGAAGTTACACTTAAATCTCACACCGCTAACATTGCTTCATCCTAGTGGAACTGCACAAATTTGATTGCACATTTACTGACCATGTGCTACTCTCATGACAGTAATACTAATGCTATTGTTCTGCATGTTAATCTAGTGGCAATGTTGATGTGATGTGTTGCTACTTACTTAAGGACACTTTCATACTGTCAATCTAGTGCCAATTATAACACAATAGATGTTGCTATTAATCATACGCCACTACAAATATCTGTCACTGTCTAAATAACCGTATTTCATATTTGTGGAAACAGGGATGTCTGTCTCCATATCGTTTGGGGATGTCTGTCTCCGTATCGTTTCTATCCGCGCAATCAAAAGCACACACCTCAGTTTTAGTAGAACTGCGCAAAATGAGATGGCTATCCCTCGTTTCCATCCTCTAACCACCCGTCTTCCAGGTATTCCTAAATTGGTAGTTATTAGGTAGAATGACCAACGCAATATAAAAGAAGTTGATTCATACTTTTTACTTCCTGATTGCAGTGTAGGGACGAGCGAAAACAACTGCATCCTAGTGAGGAATGCACTTTCTACGAGTTCATCCATGGACCGAGGATTCGCTGGCACGGCTGCACGACGGTTTTTTGGACAGGTGCGTGGATAAGAGGCCTCGTGGTCTGCTTATTTCTGCAAATAGCGGTGCTTAAATTTAGTGGAATGCATAAGAATTTCAGCTGGTCAGTACACTACATGGTTCTGTTTAGCATTCCAGCTGAGAACACAATTATAATTGGTTATTCTGGAATGAGAGAACCTAACCCTAGATGGTGGCAACAAGAAAAAACCAGAGTGAACTCCAGGAAATTTAAGCCTGCCGGGAGGTTGCTCAGAGAAGCCTTGCTTGTTTTTTTCCTGATTTGTAAACCGTCTCACAACTTTGTCTTTTGCTGTGAACTAATATATGTTTGTTATGTTCTATGAATCATTGAGATGTATAAAATTGCTTAACTTATGCTTTCCAAGTTTTTATGAAGCCCAGTTTAATGTGAGTGTTCCACATGAACGCTGGACTAGCGTGTGAACGTTTGGAATTTACATTGTGGCCTCAGTTAACTGCATGAACCACTGTAAAAAGATACATAGTTGCTTATATGTCAGACAACAGATTGTTGATTGTTAGCTGGTCGATAGCCTAGTGTTGAAGCAAGCTGAGCCAATGTGCCATGTTTTGCACAACTCCTTACAAGTGGGGTAGCACCAACAGTGTTTACAAGTACTTATGTATACATTGGCGCACAGTTCTGAAACGAGTACTCTATTTCATCAAAACTCACACTGCTCGTGTGATAAAACTAGTGAGGACGCATCTGTTTAGGCAATAATTACGATGATTCATGGGCACACAAAAGTAGCAGCAGTTCCCATAGACGGATTCAAATAGAGTACTAGCCCCAAAGGGATCGATAACTTGCAAGGTTCGGATAATTAGACAGAATCCACACTACTATTAAACACTAACTGGGGCAAGTATTTCATGCCTCGATCTAATTTGGGCTAGACACAAGACGAACCTTGCCATGAACATCATCGAGGACGTCCGACAGCAGCTCAATCCTGTGAACCTTCATGAAGACAACCTTGTGGCCTTGCCACTCATAAACTTGTTTATGGAGGCATGGCACGTCATCTTCCTGCGTAAGCTTGACAAGAACAGTATGCCTCACAAACAAAGGAGTAGCTTTGAACTTCTTGTGCTTCAGTACACCCTAGACAACACGCCTGACAATAGTGAGGCTGGAATACAACTCTTCATTGGTATAAGCGCAAATGGCTTCTAGGATCCAACAGCCTAAAAACTCTGTTTTCCCAGTGCGTTATTTCAGGTTATCCGCCTCATAGCGAGTGACATGTACAACCACATAATCCTTGTCTGCATCAGGGCTCTAATTGAAACAGAAACAAATTCTAAATTACTTTCCAGTATAAGAAACACAAGTTATTTAAACCACTATGTATAGCATGGCATCGAAGCTAATAAATTTTGCATTATTCATCACCACATACATAGATGAAAAACCACAATCGAGATCGGCAAAGAAGAAAATCACCTTGGG
>LR738714.1:401583386-401595143 GCA_902687465.1 Secale cereale | reverse complement strand
ACACATCTTCGATGGGGGAAAACTGCTCCTGCAGTGCCACGGGGGCTATAACCTCAAACGGGGCGTTGACGATCTCAGTAGTGGCCGTGAGCGTATCTGGGGTCGGCTCGGTGGCTGCCTTCATCTTCTTGGAGCTCTCTGTCTCGTGGGGATCAGCCTCTCGCGTCTGCTCCAATATCGGCAGATCTTTGCCTGGTTCTCCTTGTTCCATCATGAAACTAACGAATACTAGGAGACCATTGAAAGGAAAACACAATCACAATGACAATGAAACAAAAAAGAGAGTGAGGATCGGTTACTGCTTTGCAAAAGTTTTTTTTTCCCTGAACGAAAATATACCAACATCACGGATCCGCTTACCTTCCCCTCATTGGGGGAGAAGAACAGTGGCAGACGCTAGTGTTGCCTTTCTTGAAGACGGTGAGGGAGAAGGGGATTCAGCGAAGAGTGAAATGATGGTTGCTTCATCCGTCAAACTTAGACTGCGGGGAGGTGGGGTTTTGTGAGACGACGGCTCGTTTTTGCCACGCTACGACCGGGGTGACTCTCCGCCTGGATACTGCCTTCTAATTTGGTGGATGGCATTTGGGCCCGCACGCTGCATGGCCCGCATGTCGGTGAACAAAAGTATAACGACATTCAGTAGAGGGAGACGTTTCGATGACCTAGGAGGAGCCAGAAGCGGTATTGTATCCACTGTACTAGTAGTAATTGTTTTTCTGGGTAGCTGTAGAGTGTCTCCACTTACTAGTAGTAATTGTTTCTCTGGGCCCAAGACAAAACAGCCCATCCACCCTAATAAATAGTAACAACGGGGATGTGCGGGGGCTGTGGCCCGTCTAGCCAGGGTTTTATTTGTGTTTACCACATCATGAGCCCAGTTGTGTTTTTTCTTACTAAAAATGGCTAGCCCAGTTCTATTTTTTTTAAAGAAATACCCAAACGAGGCCTACTTGCTTTATCAGCCCTGTTTGGGTGCAAATCTTTCAAGACGAGGAGAGTTTCATTCGGTTTGCCTAGAAATGAGCTGTACATTTTTAAAACACATCAAACCGGGAATTAGTTTCAATTTTTTTTCATTACAAGATTTTAAATTCCATTGATTTTAATGCGTGGACAATTATTTGGATTTTATATTTTTATAAATTATTTTTCAAAATAGTTTGAATGTGAATCGATATTTCGGGATTAAAAACAATTGACCGCACCAAAATATGCAAAAAAATCGTATACTTTTTAACCGTGGCCACAATATGGGGTGTAATGCTAACAAAAGAAGATGCGCTCCAAAACAATTCTTAAGAATTAACAAATGGGCTGTACATTATTAGAAATAATGCACACGAGAGCAGTGACTGTTGGATGTCCATCCAACGGCTATCGTGCTTCTTCAATCTCTGCTTATCCTGGTCCAGCCTCTCAAACAAGCGCCGGCGGGACTGCCTGCTCCCTCCTCCCGCGGCCGGCTATGCTACCGCGCAGGCCTCACCGCCCCATCGTACTCCCATCGCTGGCCTAGCCATCCCTCTACTCACCCACACCTGTTGTTTTCTCCGGGGACGGCAGACGAACCAGTAAACCCTCGTACTCCTCCGCATGGGAAACAACTGCCGAGTCTTCCCTGCCTCTGTGTCGTTCCCTTCCTAGGCCTCGCCGTCGTCCACCACCCTGGTGCTCTCGGTGCAGCCTGGTAAACGTGGTCAATAAATGACACCCATCGGAAGTGGACTATACGTGGAGAGGCTGACAGCTGGGCGACGGCCGCACGCATGGAAATGCCTCCTTATTACGCGCAAAATAATGATTCCTCCACCTGACAGCTAGGACCCACGGGAAGGGCCTCTGTATTTCGTGAAAAAATGTTCCCCCCGCTGACAGGTCGGACCCACCAGCTATATCTTCGCACGCAAGGAAGTGCCTCCTTATGACGCACAAGAAAATGAATACCTCCCTACTAGCTGGGACCCACCATAGTGGGTGGCTGACTTGTGGGCCTACTAAGTTGACGGGGACAGAGGGCTTTGTCAAGTTAGTCAATATGAACGATTCTAGCTCCAATGACCGTACGATGTCCATCCAACGGCCATAGTCCTTCTTCAACCTCTGGTCTTCTTGCTCCAGCCGCCCAAAGCAGCGCCGGTCGTGCCGCCTTCTCCTGCCTCCCGTGGCCGGCTGTGCTGCCGCCGAGGCCTCACCGCCCCCATAATACTCTCACCGCTGGCCAGGCCATCGCTCCAGTCACCCACACCCCCTATTATTCTGCGGCGATGACAGCCTCACACCGCAGCCGAACCAGTGAACCCCCGTACTCCTCTCCGCGTGGGCATCCACTGCCGCGTCTTCCCCGGCTCCGCGTCGTCCCCTTCCTAGTCCTCACCGTTGTCCACCGCCTTGGTGCTCTTGGCGCGGCGTGGTCAATGTGGTCAACGACCGACTTCCATCGGAAGAGTAATGTACGTGGAGAGGCTGACAGCTGGGTCCACGGCCGTAGCTGGGTCCACGGCCACAGCCTAGTTTTTTTGTGATTTGCCAAGTAAGTCGCTTTGTCAGGCCTATTGGGCTGCAAATCTCTCAAGACGAGGAGAGCTTCATTCGGCTGGCCGAAAAAATGGCCTATCAGTAATGAGAAATGGGATGTATACATTTTTAAAACACATCAAACCGGCAATTAGTTTCAAAATTCTTTTTTTCATTTCGAGATTTTAAATTCCATTGATTTTTATGCATGGACAATTTGTTGGATTTTATATTGATATACATTTATTTTTAAAATAAGTTTGAATGTGACTCAAAATTTCGGGATTAAAAACAGTTCGGACCGCACCAAAATATGCAAAATTTCGTATATTTTTTAACCGTGGCCACAATATGGACTGTAATGCTAACAAAAAGAATATGGGCTCAAAAAAAACCCTTAAGAATTAGCAAATGGGCCATAAATTATTATTAATAATGGCAGATGGGCTGTATGATGTTTTCCATAGATTTGAGGCTTTCCTAAAAAAGGTTGACGCACAAGCAGTGACTCTTGGATGTCCATCCAACGGCCGTCGTGTTTCTTCAATCTCTGCTCTTCCTGCTCCAGCCGCTCAAACAAGCATCGGCGGGACTGCTAGCTCTCTCCTCCCCGCGGCCAGCTGTGCTGCCGCGCAGGCCTCACCGCCCCACCGTACTCCCATCGCTGGCCTAGCCATCCCTCTACCCACCCACACCTGTTGTTTTCTCCGGGGACGGCAGACAAACCAGTAAACCCTCGTACTCCTCCGCATGGGAAACAACTGCCGAGTCTTCTATGGCTCCATGTCGTTCCCTTCCTAGGCCTCGCCGTCGTCCACCGCCCTGGTGCTCTCGGCGCGGCTTGGTGAACATGGTCAACGCCCGACATGCATCTGAAGTGGACTGTACGTGGAGAGGCTGACAGCTGGGTCCACGGCCGCACGCAAGGAAATGCCTCGTTATTACGCGCAAAATAATGATTCCTCCACCTGACATTTGGGACCCACCAAAAGGGCCTCTGTATTTCGCGAAAAAAACGTTACCACCGCTGACAGCTCGGACCCACCAGCTATATATTCGCACACAAGGAAGTGCCTCCTTATTACGCACAAAAAAATGAATACTCCCCCTGTTAGCTGGGACCCTATATAGTGGCAGGCTGACTTGTGGGCCTACTAAGTTGACAGGGACGGAGGGCTTTGTCAACTTAGTCAATATGCACGATTCTAGCTCCTGTGACCGTACGATGTCCATCCAACGGCTGTAGTGCTTCTTCAACCTCTGGTCTTCTTGCTTTAGCCATCCAAACCAGCTAGCAAACCAGCGCCGGTCGTGCCTCGTGCTCCTGCCTCCCGTGGCCGGCTGTGCTACCGTGGAGGCCTCACCGCCCCCTACTACTCCCACCGCTGCCCAGGCCATCCCTCCACTCACCCACACCCCCTTTTATTCTACGGCGACGGAACATCACACCGCAGCCGAACCAGTGAACCCTCATACTCCTCTACGCGTGGGCATCCACTGCCGCGTCTTCCCCAGCTCCATGTCGTCCCATTCCTAGGCCTCACCGTCGTCCACCGCCCTGGTGCTCTCGGCGCGGCATGGTCAACATGGTCAAGGAACGGCTTCCATCGGATGTGGACTGTACGTGGAGAGGCTAACAGCTAGGTCCACGATGGCCGCATGGAAGTGCGACCTTATTACAAGGAAAATAATTATTGCTCCACCTAACAGCAGGGACCCACCGGACGGGCCACCATATTTAGCGAAAAAAATGTCCCCCCCAGATTGCTGGGACCGAGCGGACGGGCCACCGTATTGCGCGAAAAAATGCCTCCCCCCCCCCCGCTGTCAGCTCGGACCCACCGGAAGCGCCTCCTTATTACGCACAAAAAAATGAATACTCCCCTTGCTGGTTGGGACCCACCTTGGTGGGAGGCTGACTTGTGGGCCTAGTAAGTTGACGGGGACGGAGTGCTTTGTCAACTTAGTCAATATGAACGATTCTAGCTCCAATGACCGTACGATGTCCATCCAACGGCCTTAGTGCTTCTTCAACCTCTCGTCTTGTTGCTGCAGCCGCCCAAAGCAGCGCCGGTCGTGCCACATGCTCCTGCCTCCCGTGGCCGGCTATGCTGCCGCGGAGGCCTCACCGCCCCCTACTATTCCGACCGCTGGCCAGGCCATCCCTCTACTCACCCACACCCCCTGTTATTCTGCGGCGAGGGAAACCTCACACCGCAGCGAACCATTGAACCCTTGTACTCCTCTACGCGTGGGCATCCACTGTCGCGTCTTCCCCGGCTCCGCGTCGTCCCCTTCCTAGGCCTCACTGTCGTCCACCGCCCAGGTGCTCTCGGCGTGGCATGGTCAACATGGTCAAGGAACGACTTCCATCAGACGTGGACTGTACGTGGAGAGGCTGACAGTTGGGTCCACGACCGCAGCAAGGAAGTGCCTCCTTATTACGTGCAAAATAATTATTCCTCCACCTGACAGCGGGGACCCACCAGATGGGCCACCATATTTCGCGAAAAAAACATTGCCCCCTGATTGCTGGGACCCACCAGCTACATCTTCGCACGCAAGGAAGTGCATCCAGGCAAAAAAAATGATACGCCCCACTGACTGCTGGGACCCACCAGCTACATCTTCGCACGCAAGGAAGTGCCTGACAGTCGGGACCCACCTGGTCGAAGCGTACGTAGCATTGTCATTCTGGTCACGAACGTGTACGTACATACTGGTCTATGTAGAGGCGCGCACGTAGCATGTACATGTACGCACAACGGCCAGGGTGCAAGAAAGTAAATACGGCCACATACGTACATACGGGCGGGGTCTCGAACGCCTACTCACGCGTACGTACGGCCATGGCTCGTGTACATGGCTGGGTCGTGTTCATGGGGAGCCAACCAGCTGGGTTGGAACGGAATGCGCCGTCATGTTCATCGGGAGGGCTTGGACGGAACAGCCGATGAACGAGGCCTGGCGTACCGCAGAACGGAGGAAACATCCTTGTGTTCGACCGGCTACGGTCAAAACGTGATCCTGTTCATCGGGAGGGGTCTGTCGTACCACAGAACGGAGGAAACGGACCTCATACGGTCGAAATGGGGGTCCTGTTGATCGGGAGGGGTGTGGCGTACCGCAAAACAGAGGAAACAGACTTGTGTTGGAGCGCTATGGTCGAAACGGGGGTCCTGTTCATGGGAGGGGTGTGGCATACCGGAAAACGAAGGAATCAGACTTGTGTTGGAGCGCTACGGTCGAAACGGGGGTCCTGTTCATCGGGAGGGGTGTGGCGTACCGCAAAACGGGACTCCACGGGATATTGTTCATCACCACCGTCGACCCCCTCCAGCCTCCACGGGTTACTGTTCATCCACCGTCGACCTCCTCCAGCCTCCTCCTGCCACTGTTTAGCCTCCATCGCGCGCTACTCCACCGGCTACTGTTCAACCAGCCCTCTCCACGGGTTCTTGTTCAACCACCCCTCCACGGGATACTGTTCATCCAGCCCTCCACCGTCTACTGTTCATGCAGCCCTCCACGGGGTGGTCCTGTTCATGCAGCCCTCCACGGGGTCATGTTCCTGCAGCCCCAACCGGCTCGATCGAACGGGGTCCTGTTCATACAAAGGCAACACCACGGAGTCCTGTTCAGCCACCCCACCGGGAACTATTCATCCAACCCACCAGCAACGCTCACTGTTCATGCAGTGGCAGCATCGATCGTCTTCAGTTAGCAGCAGTAGCGAAGGAATCGCTCGATCGGTTCAGTTAACAGCCATCGATCGATCGCTCGGGTTCAATAACGCGTAGCCTGCAGTGCAATTGCTCGGGTTCAGTTAGAGCCCAACACCTTGCACCCACGTGCGTTCGTGTACGAGAGAAACACGCATCGCTCGGCCCCGACCATCTACTGTAACTGGGAACATCCCGATATTTTCCTCGCCCTTGCTTCTACCATGGTTTTTTCTGTCATGGACGACCCAAAGAATGTCATGGAGCTACGTCTCCGACCCGCCCAGGCCGAAAAGCCCATTTTCTGTCATGATTTTTTGTCATAGAAGTAGGAATCCACCACATCTATGACGATACCGTGTTTTGTCACAATTATTTTCATAGAAGTGTCATAAGTATGACAGAAAAAAGTTTCGTTCGGCCCAAAATGTCACGGATGTGTCTTTTTTTGTAGTGATGGCAGACGAGTGCTTTAATGTTGCCCACAAGATGCGCGAGTATTACTAGTAGTATATTTTTCTTGCCATGTTGAGATTTTAGAACCACGAGTGCGAACATGCAGAGGAGCAATGAAGACCAAACACGGGATATTGGGGACATCTTCAAGGAGCGTGGCAAGTTCAAGAGGAGCTGCACCGAACCTGTAAAACGAGCTTTGGTAAGTAACACCCTTTCAATTACTTTCGTTTAGCCTCGTGTTCTTCGATGTGTATATGTTGTAGTTTCTATTTCTCTTAAGCCTCGTGTTCTTCGATGTGTCATAAGAAGAGTCTTAATCGTCCTAATGCTTTCATTTTTAGCTTGATGTAGGAAGTGGGTGTTCTCACCTTGTAGTATGTTTTTATATTTTTTCCTTTTGAATTCACTTCTCCAAGTTCTGTTTATCTGGCTTCTACTAAATGGATCTGGGTTGCTCTGAGTAATTATCTAAAAAAGAATTAACTTCATGTCAGGATGCAGTTCCTACGAGGAGGGAAGTATGGTCAACCTCGAGATCATGTTTCCGGAATGAGGATGGATTACACACAAGGTGCCAATTCCCTAATGATGCTGGATTAGACACAAGGTGCAAATTCCCAGATGATGATGGATTACACACAAGCCAGGTGGAGTCGTCAGCTGTTCGTGTCCTTGTGGCTGTAGTAAAGGCTGAAAGAAAGCATGCAGTAGCCCTAGAGAATGTAGCTGAGTTCTTGAAGAAGCGAAAAGAGCAATCAGATGCTCTCTTCACCCATGCAAAAGAAGAGATGGAAGAAGCCATAAATAAGCTAGCAGAGGCAGAGCAGGCTAGGCATCTCCTTCTATTTAAAACAATTGTCAACACAAAATTTCCTTCATAGTAGCTAGGTTCAAATGTTTATCTAGTCAGCATGCCTGTTGTGATGTCCGTGCATCTACTGATGTGGCACAATTTTTTTTTGGGTCATGTAATAACAACAATTACTTTCCAAACAATAACAGAGGAAGCATTGGACATGGTATAGTTCCGGCACAAGCCCGACATTCCAAGTTCAACTTCCACATCAAACTCATGTTCACAGATATCTCCACATTCATACATAATGTCCACAACCATGATTCACTTCAAAGCCAATTTTTTTTAGGAGAGTTATGAATAAAGAAAAACATCTAGTTCCTGCTACCAGTGCGAGCACAACAAGTCAAGACCATGCATAATTAATTATATTTTGAAATTTTTTGGTGTTCTAAAATGCCGGCCGGCTCGCGGAAGGACGTATTGCCGGCACACGCGCGGATTCAATGAAGGCAGGCGGGGCAGTCTGAAGCCGGTTGCATGCGGCGAGGAGGCGTGTTCAGCTGGGCCTACAGCGAGTGGGGCCCTCTTGGCCGGCGCACCGGTTCAATGCCTGCGCTATGAGAGGCCGCATCCGTGTCAGAGCAATCACTCCCTCCAGTCCTTTTTTGTTTGCGTATAACCAAATCTCGTTTTCCATTCACATTTTACAAGTAAAATTTGTGGACAAACTTTGACCCATAATAGGATGGGGACTAGTAAACAAGAACAGAGGTAGTAGTTTTTTTAATCAAAGAGCGGTTTCCCCCTTTTGATTTTCATTACTGAAAATCAACATCTAAATCTAAACATAGTATTTGCCCTAGAACTACCAGGTTCAACATCTCGCAACATAAATCCATACAACCATACGCCAAGGAGGTACGTAGTACTATGAATATCATTTTCGCTCCAAACCAATCATTCTAAAAACTACTTAGTACTTATAAAGCGCCATTGAAACTCGGAACTCTTAACCCCGCTAAAAAATGATATTTTAAACGTGGCTACTCGATCTGTGGCAACTGGCGAGCCATCGCCTCCAAGTTGTTCACCTGTGGTCCCAACCATCAACTCCTACGGATCAAATTATCATGCGAGCTGACTATTCCTACAAAGGTGCGCTCCACCACGTACCCGGTACCCGCGAATGCAGCAATCGTGCACCTAGAGTTTATTGTTTATTTGTTAACGTTGCCTTTACGTATCACCCGTGTGTGCGAGACAGCGAGAGACCGACTGTGTGCATGCGCCTCTTCTCTTCGTATATGTACTCCATCGTTTGTTTGGTGTCCAAAATATTATAATAACTAGTAGCAATGTGCCAATGCGTTGCCACACGATCTGAGTAGATTGATACATATTCACCAATTTGATAAAAAAAGTCTAGTTTTGAAATACGTATATCACTAAAAAATTGTTATGTTTCACTCAAAATATATTCCTTTGGCGGTTTTGATGAGATAAGGGAGGAATGTTGTTGGTTTCAAGATTCGAGAAGTGATATATGTCTAATTTCTACTCGTACTAGCAAGATGCCCGTGCGTTGCACGGAACATCAAGATCTTGTGGGAGAAAAGGATGAACGAGGGAAGGACTTATCTGCAAATATGGAGAGGAGTGCGGGTAAATTGCCATATTTTCGTTCCTATCCTTCAGATATAAATCGGATGGCCTATATTGCAGGATGGCAGGCCCACCATCATCACCAACTCTGTTTTTATCCCTACTCTTATAAAAAGCATAGTCAGTGATGATCATGTGCCTGCCATCCTGCAATATAGGCCGTCCGATCTATATCTGACGGATAAGAAGGAAACTATGGCAATTTTGCAAAAAGATACCCACACCCCTCTCCACACTTGCAAATAAGGCCTTCGCTTGTTCATCCTTTTCTCCCACAAGATAAACTACTCATACAAATGCATCTTGATATTCCGTGCAACACACGGGCATATTGCTAGTTGTTGCAAAAAGACCATGTGTGTGAGAGAGAGACGGAGAGAGGAGGACGGAGTGCATGTGTGACAAAGACACAAAGAGTGTGAGCGCGAGAGGAATCGACTTAAAATGAGGCGATAGTGTGTGTGTGCACGATCGGGAGGGCGTGTCTCAAGAAGGGAAGAAAAATCTACATAGATACAAGGAGCGGGAGAGAGACATGTATGCGATAGTGGAAGCACGAGTGTGCGGGTCTATAAACCTATCCAAAGGCTAGTCAATAAATGTTTGTGAGAGAAATACGAGTCGAGGGTGCGGAAGCGAGAGAGGGGGGGGGGAGTTTGTCTGATTGGTAAACAAATGAATAATGTCAGTCTGTGATGGAGACGAAAAGGAGACCGCAACAAATGTGTGTTTATAGGAGAGAGAGAGAGTAATTTTAGTGGTATGATTCATATCTAGAAACATATAGGGTGTGTGAGAGAATCCCATAGAGAGAAAGACAAAGTGAAAGACGAGTGGAGAGTGTGTGTGTGGCAGTGAAAAATAAAGCTTAGGTACCTAGTGATGCGAGAGAACGGTAGAGACGTGAGAGATAATGAAAACCGTGTAATGTATAATGATAGGGAGAGTGTGACACTTCTCAAGGGAGACATCGAGAGACCATGTTTGCGTGGATAGGAGAAACATGAAGTGAGCGTGCGGGTGAGCTGGAGAAAAGAGAGTGATAGCTACATGAAGGAGCATGCATGCGAGAGAGATGGGCATGAAAGGAGTGAACATAAAAGGGATTCAAATATTTAAATTCGATATGATGATACATGTAATCCATACTCGAACCAAAATTGATCTATCAAACATGCATACTCATATGAATTCACGCGCATCTATGTTATTTAATATGTAGATATTACTGATCCATACATTTTAGTAGAACATAATTTGGTTTAATTTTTTGATTTCAACCTTATGATTTTGAGATCATTGTATTTGTAAATCATATTATACATATAAAGGAGTAGAATTCTTTGTTGTGCTTTTGAAAGTATATATAAAAAATAATGTATATAGAATTTTATTCCAATAGAAAATGGATCCCACCCGAAAAAATAGAATACAAACGGGATTCGAATTGAGTTGGCACGGTAATCATGCACTCTGAAAAATTTGAACGAAGCGGGGAAAGTCGCTGTAACCGCCCGAAACCAAAATCTGCGAGATGGAAATTACTACTGCCTATCCCTGCCACACAAAGCCTATCTACTCGATTTCTATAGGTTTCGATAGGGGTAGGTTTGTAATTTCACTCAAACGTGACATAACCGCCTCTCACCCGGATTCATACACGATGGGCGCCAAAACACAGTGTGTCCTCGACCGAAATCGACTCCCTCCCTGATTCATACACGGTGGGCGCCAAAAACAAACTCTCGTCGACAAATATTCTGTGTATGCGAGATTACCGTCCTATCCCCAACCGACTAATATTGCTGTGATGTAGGAAATTTTAAACGGGGGCTAAGTTTGTAAATTTCCTTGCATTTGAGACAAGAGCGCCCTGAAGATATGGTTCCCCCTTCCTCTCCACCTCCATTTCCCCATTCGTACTCCGTGGGAGCTAAAACACCCTCTCCACCCCAGCCTCCTCCGTCCTCCACCCCATCCACCGCCGTCCTCCTCCACCATGCCGGAGCTGATACCCCGACGCCGCCGTCCATTACAAGAGATCGACCTCTCTCATCCACGGCTTCGGACCGGGATCCTTGCATCCCGTCCTCTCGCTTCATCCCCGCCGTCGTCCACCTTGCTGGCGCCGCTCCTATGACCGTCTCGTCCACCGCGCCCCGCCGCCACCGTCTACCCTCCTAGATCTACTTCCAGACCGCTGACAGCCATCGCTACCGCAACACCGTCAAATTCTCAGCAGATGCATACACGACGCCGCACCAGAGGCGGTACTCTTTCGTATCTGCTCAACTTATTTATCGCAGCAAGAAAATAGATCGCCACTGCTTTACTCTGATTTCTTGTCCATCACTTACTTGCTAGTTGAAAGCAAACATTGGTTCCGAAGTTGCCTTTATTCGGTTTGCAACTTCAGATCCACCATGGCACGCTCAACACTATACTCCCAATGCTTATGGTTTTCGCCTTTTATATTCCACACTAGTTAAATCACAGTAGACTAAATTTCAAAATTGGGCCAGTCGTTTTTTAGAGCTCGCCGGAGTTCGCCGGTGCGAACGAAGGGGCTCGTGTGGGGACTTTGGTTGTGGGGGGGGG
>LR738714.1:401553770-401583359 GCA_902687465.1 Secale cereale | reverse complement strand
GAACGAAGAAAACTCGACGCGGGTGGGGGTGCGGGTGGCGGAGGAACACAGGCGGTGGGGGCCGATGGTCTAGCAGGCAGCCCGTGCGGTGTTTTGTATGGGAAGAATCAGAGACGAGGAAGAAGAAGGGTTAGGAGACGTAGGATCTTCATCAAACCGCCTGAAATGGTCGACTGACCCAAATGACAAAAGACACGCGACTTGCATGCAGACATGCCTTTATATTCAATACCATCATCGTACCTGATATTACTAATGCGCTCTGGTACGAATCTGATATGATGCTGATATTACTAAAACAGATAACATTTAATTGGTCATCTAATGTTCCTACTTTACTTTCGAAAAAGCACGTGCACCACATATAGAGAGATAGGAGGGATTTGCTTTCTTAATGCGCTCTGGTTCATCAAGTGTGGGTACTGCGCAACGAACATTTTATTATCCAAAATCTGCTTGCTCTTCTTTAGCATGTTCATCTTCCGTTCTTCTTTAATAAGTACTCTCTCCGTTCCTAAATACAAGTCTTTGTATAGATTCCACCATAGACTACATATGGAGCAAAATGAGTGAATCTACACTCTAAAATATATCTGGATACATCTGTATGTGATCCATAGTGGAGATCTCTACCAAGACTTATATTTTGGAACGGAGGGACTATGATAGTAGTACAGTATGTTCCTTGTAGTGAAGATGAGTAGGGACATTTGCAGTGTAGAGGTCTATACGGTCGGTTGGTATGGACACTTTGAACTCTTCGGGCCTCTTTGATTCGTAGGATTTTGTAAAAATGGGAATAGGATTTGTAGTGGCCTGCCCACATGAATCCTATAAGAATAGCAAGGAAATGCGGGGAGCTGTGTCGCCTTTGAGAGTTACACTGATATTAACAGTACCGCACCTTCAGTTGAAGAGAGCTGGTATCGGAAGCCTTTCTAGCCGTACCGGCAATACTAGCACATATATTCCAGCAGGTTCCACTTTGCTGATTTTACTCTGATGCTTACGTATTCCCGTTATATCTACACTATGATCTGTGTAGCTGCTTTGTGTCGCACTAGCAGCAGTCCACTCTTGAAGCTAAACACCGCAATGACTTACAAAATTGGCACCAATGCATTGAGTGCCATTCTAGATGCAATGAAACTCATACGCTCCCCACCTATTGATTCTTGTTCAGAATATGATCCTAATTACTATTCTAACCTCGAGGAGTTAAAGGAAGATGGCATGTCCTGTTCGCCCATCAAGGTGCCTGTTCTAATTTGGCAAGGTTTTATCGATTGCGCGTATCTTGCATATGTTGTCTTGCATTTCTTCTACTATGTTGCACCGCCATCTGCTTAGTTTACTCATCATATATGCCGAGAAGACATGCCCATTGATAACCCACAAGTGTAGCAGATCGCAACAGTTTTCGAGGGTAAAGTATTCAACCCAAATTTATTGATTCGACACAACAAGAGCGAAAGAATACTCTTAAGTATTAGTAGCCGAGTTGACAATTCAACCACACCTGGAAACTTAGTATCTGCAGCAAGATAGTTTAGTAGCAAAGTAATATGATAGTGGCGGTAGCGGCAATAAAAGTAACGGTAGTGTTTTTGGTAGTTTTTGTAATAGTACCAACGGAAAAGTAATTAAGCAACAAGCAATATATGAAAAGCTCGTAGGCATTGCATCGGTGATGGGAAATTATGTTAGATGCAATTCATCATGTAGAAGTCATAACCTAGGGTGACACAGAACTAGCTCCAGTTCATCAATGCAATGTAGGCATGTATTCCGAATATAGTCATACGTGTTTATGGAAAAGAATTTGCATGCCATCTTTTGTCCTACCCTCCCATGGCAGCGAGGTCCTATTGGAAACTAAGGGATATTAAGGCCTCCTTTTAATAGAGTACCGGACCAAAGCATTAACACATAGTGAATACATGAACTCCTCAAACTATGGTTATCACCAGGATTGGTCCCAGTTATTGTCACTTCGTGGTTGCCTGTTTCATAACACATAGTAGGTGACTATAGACTTGCAAGATAGGATCAAGAACACACATATATTCATGAACACATAATAGGTTCATATCTGAAATCATGGCACTCGGGCCCTAGTGACAAGCATTAAGCATAGAAAAGTCATAGCAACATCAATCTCAGAACATAGTGGGTAATAGGAATCAAACCCTAACAAAACTAACTCGATTACATGATAGATCCCATCCAACCCATCACTGTACAACAAGCCTACGATGGAATTACTCACGCACGGCAATGATCATCATGGAATTGGTGATGGAGGAAGGTTGATGATGACGATGGCGACGATCTCCACTCTCCGGAGCCCCGAACGGACTCCAGATCAGCCCTCCCGAGAGAGATTAGGGCTTGGCGGCGGCTCCGTATCGTAAAACGCGATACTTCTTCCTCTCTTATTTTTTTCTCCCTGAAAGTGAATATATAGGATCTGGGGATATGTCGGTGGAGCACTAGGGGGACCACGAGGCAGGGGGTATGTTCCGAGGGGGGCCACCCTTGTGGACAGGGTGTGGGCCCCCTGGTCTGGATATTCTTGCAGGTATTTTTATATTTTCCAAAATAATTCTCCGTGGATTTTCAGGTCATTCAGAGAACTTTTTATTTCCGCACAAAAACAACACCATGGCAATTATGCTGGAAAAAAAACGTAAGTCCGGGTTAGTTCCATTCAAATCATGCAAGTTAGAGTCCAAAACAAGGGCAAAAGGGGTTGGAAAAGTAGATACGTTGGAGACGTATCAACTCCCCCAAGCTTAAACCTTTGCTTGTCCTCAAGCAATTCAGTTGATAAACTAAAAGTGATATAGAAAAACTTTGACAAACTCTGTTTGCTCTTGTTGTTGTAAATATGTAAGCCATCATTCAGGTTTTCAGCAAGATCATGAACTAACCACATTCACAATAATTTTCATGTCTCAAGTCTATTCATATCAATGGAATAATCAACTAGCGAGCAATAATAATAAACCTCGGATGACAACACTTTGTCAAAACAATCATCATATTATATAACAAGATGGTATCTCGCTAGCCCTTTCTGAGACCGCAAAACATAAATGCAGAGCACTTTTAAGGATCAAGGGCTGACTAGACATTGTAATTCATGGTAAAAGAGATCCAGTCATGATCATACTCAATGCAAATTAATAGTAATACATGCAAATGACAGAGGTGCTCTCCTACTGGTGCTCTTTTATAATAGGATGATGACTCTGCATAAAAGTAAATAGATAGGCCCTTCGCATAGGGAAGCAGGGATTTGTAGAGGTGCCAGAGCTCGATTTTTAAATAGAGATGAATAACATTTTGAGCGGTATACTCTCATTGTCAACATAACAACCAAGAATCTCGATATCTCCCATGCCACGCACATTGTAGGTGGTTCCCAAATAGAATGGTAAAGTTTATACTCCCCCAACCACCAACAAGCACACTCCACGGCCATTCGAATCCACGAGGTACCGACCAAACAAGCAATAGACCTGGGGGAGTTTTGTTTAATTATTATGATTTTGAGCATGGGACTCGGCATCCCGGTTACCAGCCATTTTCTCATGAATGATGAGCGGAGTCCACTCATCATGAAAATAACCCACCTAGCATGGAAGATATAGACAACCCTAGTTGATACATGAGCTGTTCGAGCATACAAAACCGAATTTTATTTGAAGGTTTAGAGTTTGGCACATACAAATTTACTTGGAACGGCAGGTAAATACTGCATATAGGAAGGTATGGTGGACTCATATGGAATAACTTTGGGGTTTATGGAAGTGGATGCACAAGCAGTATTCCCGCTTAGTACAGGTGAAGGCTAGAAAGAGACTGTGAAGCGACCAGCTAGAGAGCAACAACGGTCATGAACATGTATTAAAATTAAACAACAATGATTGCAAGCATGAGTAGGATATAAATCACCATGAACATAAATATCGTGGAGGTTATGTTGATTTTGTTTCAACTACATGCGTGAACATGTGCCAAGTTAGATCACTTAAATCGTTCAAAGGAGGATACCACCCCATCATACCACATCACATCCATTTTAATATCATGTTGGCACGCAAGATAGACCATTATAAACTCTCAGCTAATTAAGCATGGCATAAGCAGCTATGATCTCTAATTGTCATTGCAAGCATGTTTCATTCATAACAAGATGAATCAGGAACGATGAACTATCATATGTACAAAAACAAGAGAGGTCGAGTTCATACCAGCTTTTCTCATTTCAATTAGTTCATCATATATCATCCTTAATGCCTTTCACTCGCACGACCGAATGGTGTGGATAATAATAATAGTGCCTGTGCATTGGACTAAGCTGGATCTGCGAGCATTTAATAAAAGAGAGAAGACACGGTAATATGGCTCAAGGTTAAATCAACAATAAAGCATATGAGAGGCTCTAAGCAATTTCAATCATGGTCTTCTACTCTTAACCGCAAGGAAAAGAAAAGAAACTATTTACACGGGAAAGCTCCCAACAAGCAAAAGAAGAACGGGAAATCTTTTTGGGTTTTCTTTAATTACTACTACAAGGAAAGTTAATTAGCTAGAAGCTACAACTACTATTTTTTGTTTTTCTTAAGGTTATTCTAACACACAAGAAAAAGACTAAGAAAAAGAAATTGAAACTAACATGGATGGTACAGTGAAAGAGTGTGAGCACCGACACTAGAATAAGTGTGAACATGAATGTAAAGTCGGTGAGAAACACGTACCCCCCAAGCTTAGGCTTTTGGCCTAAGTTGGTCTATGGCCAGGGATCGTAGCTACTCCCTCCAGTGTAGTGAGATGTATCCTCTGGGTGCCACTGGTTGGCAAGCTCATCCTGATCCCACCCATAAACAGACTGACGGTAAGGATCGAGTGGTGGCTCCGGCTCAGGTTTTGAAGCTTGTGCCTGGTCCTGGTACTTGTAGAAGGCATCTGATGTAACGAGATATATGCTTGTAGACAGATCAAACAGAGATGGTGCAGGCAAGGTAACAATTTCACAATATTTTTCATCAAACCTTAATTTATAATTAAGCAACCTATCCTTGTCTTTAACAATAAAATCATGTGCTAACATGCTCTTGTAGTCTAGATAAACAAGGGCAAGCAATTTTTCTTCCTTCTCATGATGCCTAATAGGTATTCTAAAATGTTCAGCAAGGCGAGAAGCAAAGATGCCTCCAAAGACGGGCCCCTTTGAGCGGTTCAGACTCAGTTGTTTAGCAGCGACGGCACCCAAGCTAAAAGTTGTGTCTTGAAACAAAGCATGGCATAAAATGGCAATATCAGGGGCACTAAGATTCCCACTGTTCCCGTGACCAATTAAACATCTACTAGCAAATAAAGAAAAGTAGCGCAGAACAAGGAAGTGTATAATAGTGATTCTTGCCCTTGAGTGTGGGTGCAGGAATAAGTGGAGGGGGCCACGTGGGGCCCACGACGTAGGGGGGCGCGCCCTGGACCCTCGTGGCCAGGTGCTGGCTCCCCTCGCTGTGTGTTCTGTGCCATATGTTCTCAAATAATCTAGAAAAAATAATATTTCATTTTCAGGGCATTTGGGGAACTTTTATTTTCGGGGTATTTTTTTATTGCACGGGTAAGTGTGGAAACAGACAGAGAATACTACTTTTGCTTTATTTATTCTAATTAACAGAAAGTAAAAGGAGGGTACAGAAGGTTTGTGCTATCTAGATTCACCTATCCCATGCTCATCAAAAGGAATCCATTAACAAGGTTGATCAGGTCTTGTTAATAAACTCTTTCCGAATAACATGAAACCGGAGAATTTTCGAATAACACTAGGTTACCTCAATGGGGATATGTATGTCCCCAACAATAAGAATGTCATATGTCTTCTTGATAGTAGGAAGAGGAAATTCAAAACCTCCAATAGTAATAGTTGAAATTTTTCCAATATAATTGATACTGTGGACCTGAGGTTGTTTCCTTGGAAAGTGTACCGTATGCTCATTACCATTGACATGAAAAGTGACATTGCCTTTGTTGCAATCACTAACAGCACCTGCAGTATTCAAAAAGGGTCTTCCAATGATAATAGACATACCATCGTCCTCGGGAATATCAAGGATAACAAAGTCCGTTAGAATAGTAACATTTGCAACTACAACAGGCACATCCTCACAAATTCCGACAGGTATAGCAGTTGATTTATCAGCCATTTGCAAGGATATTTCAGCAGGTGTCAACTTACTCAAGTCAAGTCTACGATATAAAGAGAGAGGCATAATACTAACACCGGCTCCAAGATCACATAAAGCAGTTTTAACATAGTTTCTTAATAGAGCAAGGTATAGTAGGTACTGCCGGATCTCCTAATTTTTTAGGTATTCCACCCTTAAAAGTGTAATTGGCAAGCATGGTGGAAATTTCTACTTCAGGTATCTTTCTTTTGTTGGTAATAATATCTTTCATATACTTAGCATAAGGATTTATTTTAAGCACATTATTCAAACGCATACGCAAAAAGATAGGTCTAATCATTTCAGCAAAGCGCTCAAAATCCTCGTCATCCTTTTTCTTGGATGGTTTCGGAGGAAAAGGCGGGTTTCTGAACCCATGGTTCTCTTTCCCTACCATGCTTCCTAGCAACAAAGTCTCTCTTATCATAACGTTGATTCTTTGATTGTGGGTTATCAAGATCAACAACAGGTTCAATCTCTACATCATTATCATTGCTAGGTTGAGGATCATCATGAACATCATCATTAATATTTTCACTAGGTTCATGTTCATTACTGGATTGTGTCTCAGCATCAGAAACAGATATATCATTGGGATCCTCAGGTGTGTCGGCTACAGGTTCACTAGAAGCATACAAAGTCCTATCATTTTCTTTTTCTTTTTCTTAGAAGAACTAGGTGCATCTAGATTAGTTCTTTGAGAATCTTGCTCAATTCTCTTAGGGTGGCCTTCAGGATACAAAGGTTCTCGAGTCACTTTACCACATCTAGTTGCAACTCTAACAGCATAGTCCTTATTCTTACAATTTAATACATTGAGCAAATCATTCTGAGCCTTAAGTACTTGTTCTACTTAAGTGGTGACCATGGAAGCATGTTTAGTAATGAGGTTCAGTTAACCTTTAGCTCTAGACAGATAATCACTCAAGCGATCAATCATATAAGCATTGTTTTGTAATTGTCTACTAACATAAGCATTGATGTTTTCTTGTTTCACAATAAAATTGTCAAACTCATCTAAGCATTGGCTAGCAGACTTATAACGAGGAATATCACCTTCATCAAATCTATAAAGAGAATTTACCTTTAATACCTGTGTAGGGTTATCAAGACCATGTATTTCTTCAATAGGTGGTAAATTCTTAACATCTTCAGCTTTAATACCTTTTTCTTTCATAGATTTTTTTGCCTCTTGCATATCTTCAGGACCAAGAAATAGAACACCTCTTTTCTTCGGAGTTGGCTTAGGGGCTGGTTCAGGAAGTGTCCAATTATTTTCATTGGCCAACATATTATTCAGTAGTAGTTCAGCTTGATCAACTGTTCTTTCCCTGAAAACACAACCAGCACAACTATCCAGGTGGTCTCTGGAAGCATCGGTTAGTCCATTATAAAAGACATCAAGTATATCGTTCATCTCAAGAAGATGATCAGGCAAAGCATTAAGTAATTGGAGAAGCCTCCCCCAATCTTGTGGGAGACTCTCTTCTTCAATTTGCACAAAGTTATATATTTCCTGTAAGGCAGCTTGTTTCTTATGAGCGGGAAAATATTTAGCAGGGAAGTAATACATCATATCTTGGGGACTACGCACACAACCAGGATCACGAGAATTAAACCAAGTCTTAGCATCACCCTTTAACGAGAAAGGAAAGAATTTAAGGATATAGTAATAACGAATCTTTTCATCATTGGTAAACAAGGTGGCTATATCATTCAACTTAGTAAGATGTGCCACAACAGTTTCAGATTCATAGCCATGGAAAGGATCAGATTCAACCAAAGTAATTAACTCAGGATCCACAGAGAATTCATAATCCTTATCAGTAACACAGATAGGTGAAGTAGCGAAAGTAGGGTCATGTTTCATTCTAGCATTCAAGGACTTTTCTTCCAGCTTAGCTAATAATTTCTTAAGATCATATCTATCGTTGCAAGCTAGAAAGTCTCTAGCAGTTTCTTCATCCATAACATAACCCTCAGGAACAACAGGCAATTCATATCTATTGGGAGAAGCTTCATCATCACTTTCCTAAATATTATCAGTTTCAATATTTGCATTCTCCCTAACCTTAGCAATTTGATCATCTATAAATTCACCTAGTCGCAGTGTATTATCAAGCATAGAAGTAGTTTCATCATACATAGCAGAAGTGGCATAATCAAGAACATACGACATATCAGATTCAATAGCATGAGTAGGTGTCAAAAATTTCCCCATAACAGAAGGAGAATCAAGTGCAGAGCTAGATGGCAGTTCCTTACCTCCCCTCGTAGTTGAGGGTAAGATCTTGGTTTTTGAGTCCTTCAGATTCTTCATAGTGATCAACAGATATAAATCCCAAGTGACTTAAAGAATAGAGCTATGCTCCCCGTCAATGGCGCCAGAAAATAGTCTTGATAACCCACAAGTGTAGGGGATCGCAACAGTTTTCGAGGGTAAAGTATTCAACCCAAATTTATTGATTCGACACAAGGGGAGCCAAAGAATAATCTTAAGTATTAGCAGCTGAGTTTTCAATTCAAAAACACGTGGAAACTTAGTATCTGCATCAAGATAGTTTAGTAGCAAAGTAATATGATAGTGGCGGTAGCGGCAATAAAAGTAACGGTAGTGTTTTTTGTAGTTTTTGTAATAGTAGCAACGGAAAAGTAAATCAGCAACAAGCAATATATGAAAAGGTCGTATGCATTGGATCGGTGATGGGAAGTTATGTCGTATGCAATTCATCATGTAGAAGTTATAACCTAGGGTGACACAGAACTAGCTCCAGTTTATCAACGCAATGTAGGCATGTATTCCAAATATAGTCATACATGCTTATGGAAAAAAAACTTGCATGACATCTTTTGTCCCACCCTCCCGTGGCAGCGGGGTCCTATTGGAAACTAAGGGATATTAAGGCCTCCTTTTAATATAGTACTGGACCAAAGCATTAACACATAGTGAATACATGAACTCCTCAAACTACGGTCATCACCGGGAGTGGTTCCAATTATTGTCACTTTGGGGTTGCTGGATCATAACACATAGTAGGTGACTATAGACTTGCAAGATAGGATCAATAACACACATATATTCATGAAAACGTAATAGGTTCAGATCTGAAATCATGGCACTCGGGCCCTAGTGAAAAGCATTAAGCATAGCGAAGTCGTAGCAACATCAATCTCAGAACATAGTGGATACTGGGGATCAAACCCTAACAAAACTAACTCGATTACATGATAGATCCCATCCAACCCATCACCGTCCAGCAAGCCTATGATGGAATTACTCACGCACGGCGGTGAGCATCATGGAATTGGTGATGGAGGAAGGTTGATGATGACGATCTCCACTCTCCGGAGCCCCGAACGGACTCCAGATCAGCCCTCCCGAGAGAGATTAGGGCTTGGCGGCAGCTCCGTATCGTAAAACGTGATAATTCTTCCTCTCTGATTTTTTCTCCCCAAAAGTAAATATATAAGATCTGGGGATACGTTGGTGGAGCACCAGGGGGCCCACGAGGTAGGGGGCGCGCCCTAGGGGGGGAGCCCCCCGCCCTCGTGGACAGGGTGTGGGCCCCCTGGTCTAGATCTTCTTGCAGGTATTTTTTATATTTTCCAAAATAATTCTCCGTGGATTTTCAGGTCATTCTGAGAACTTTTTATTTCTGCACAAAAACAACACCATGGCAATTCTGCTGAAAACAACGTCATTCCGGGTTAGTTCCATTCAAATCATGCAAGTTAGAGTCCAAAATAAGGGCAAAAGGGTTTGGAAAAGTAGGTACGTTGGAGATGTATCACCCATCCATTATCAATACATATTCCATCTGTCATCATACCATGTTTTTCCACTCAAATGTTGTTCTTGTGCATCAGACATCAAAAAGGAAGAGGGTGATTGCTGAACCTGAAGGAGCACCAGCAAAGTCCTTGAAAGACGTGGTTGTGCCGGAGAAATCAGACAGCACCCCACTTATATTGGGTGTACAACCAGTGACACAAAATGTAGGACCGACTCCAGCAGACTATACCCATACTTCACTGGCCACACCACTAGACGCACCACACAGGAACTGTACTCTAGCAAAAGGTATGCCGATTTCAGTTGCCATAGCACCAGCCGTACCACAGAAAAATCTCACTCCAGCAAAAAGTTCAACAAGTCCACCAGCCGAAGACCTATCCCAACTGCAAAGACGACCAATTCCAGCAGATTGGAACTCCATTCCAGTTATTCCCAGTTTAAAAGACAATGCTTTCAATGTTGTTAGGGACTACGTACATATATTCCCACCATGGGAAGATTATAGTGAAGACAAACACCATTTTCACATCTTCCTGTCCCACTTACGTGTAAGTGCTATTATTCATGGTATTTATTTTCCTGTTTTGTGCTGATTGAACACATCAATGATTTATATTACATTGTTGTAAGTAGGCGAGGGTCAATATGGATAGTCATGACGAGCAAAGCTTGCTTGCGCTTTTCAAGGAAGCATTGCAACAGTATTGGTGTTACCTGAGGAAATCACACTTTGATGGTAAGTCTATAAACGAATTTCTGGTGAAGTCTCCTGTGCTAAATTTAGAAGACATTGAATGGAAAAACCTTGTTATGCACTGGTATCTTTCCGAGGATGAGGTACTGTCTATGATATCGCATGACAATTTGAACTTCTACTTTTTCGCATGTGCCTTACAAATCTTTTTTGCAGGAAATCTGCTCGAAAAAGAATTCCGGATTGAAAAGAACGACAGGATATCGCAAATATGCTGCCCGCTGCTTTGCTCTTGTTAGTACCTGTTGTTCTGTATCACTGTAATTGCATACATACCTGGTTCATTATGTGTCAGCAGTATGCATGATAGCTTGCTTATCAATTGTTCGCTCCAAATTATCTGATCTGTATGAATGGTTACATTAGTGTAGAATATATCCAATGCCAATGATTTTTTTAGCTCTGCATTGTTCTTGTAAGTACCTGCTGTCCTTTATCAGTGTACTTATATTGACAGGTAGTTGTTCATCTACCATCACTCTGCAACTTATTTTCCTTTGCCCTCCATTTTCTACACATAAGATCTATATTTACTCTTACCATAAGGTTGGATAACACCGATGGTACTGAAGAAGTTTAGCTCTGCATTGCTCTTGGCTATACATCCTGCCTATATCGCTGTACTTACATTTATAGCTACTTGGTTATGTAGCATCACTCTTCATGTTATCTTAAATATTCTCCATTTTTTCTTATATTGTCACATCTATATTTACTCTTAACAAAATGTAGAATAAAGGCAATGCTTATGAAGCAGATTCTGTGGTAAACTTTTGAATTGCCCCCCCCCCATCAGCATGGACAATGGCTTTATAGAGCATGCCTTCACCAATAATGTAAGTTTGTCCTTCTCAAGCCTTCACACTTTGTTGTGTACATTTGGTTAGGCATCACTGCAATAACTGTTTATTTTTGGTGTTTGCATTAAATTGCATGTTTAAAGTTTATTATGTAGTTCATAAACAAAAGTTTGTCCTTCTCAATTTAAGTTTTCAGTTGTACAACCAAGTTCCTTCTTCATACCATGTAAATTAAACTATACAGAGCAAGTGATCTTGTTTTGCACTGCATGTATTCCTCTGTTCTCGATCCGTAATCCAGTGGTGTGGTGAACCTACCCACTACAACACAATGTCATATTCTGCAATGTCTTAACTATGAACAATGTCATATCATTCTACTATTATTTAAACCATCTCTTTATTTGCCAATCTGAAATGGGATAAATTGACAGCATTCTAACCATTGATACTTATGAGTTCTTGATCTGTAATCGAGTGGTGTCGTGAAGATGCCAACTCCTTCACAATGTCATTTCCTGCCATGTCTTGATCTGAACAATACCATATTATGTTAATGCAATTTTGAACTGTGTCACTTTATTTGTCAGTATGAAATGTGATGAATTGTCAGCACTGATACTTTTATGTGCAAAACCTGTCATTTGTCTACTTGTTTATCTTTCAGAGTGAGGAGGATATAAATGTTAAACAAGAGCAGTCTCATCAGCTTGCTTAGCTGCTTGCGCTGCAGCTCCCCAGCAGGGCTAACCTTTCTTGAACTCTATTGAAGTGCTGTCGGTTTTGTATATTATTTTGTCCACGTGTTTAGTTGCACCAGTGGTGATCTTTGATGCCCCATGTATGTAATCTGCTGTCTGCTTGTGCTTTATTATCATAGTGGCGAACTTTGATGCCTAGTGGATGTAATATGCCGTAATTTCTTTATTGTATAGTCTAGGTTTTTTCTTATTAACGATGCTGCAGTTATTTTACTGTATATATCATGTCTTCGCAGTAAACCGACCAAACTGTAAAATTACGGTACATAATCGGGCCGTCATGCAATCACGATGTATGATCCGCATCATGGGCCCCGTCATCTTGGTCCGTTAGAAGGCCTAAATGTAATCTGTCCCACTAGTAGAGTCGGGCCTTTAATAGGCCGAGTAAACCGCCGACCCTCTTTTCGCAAGAAAACTCAATGGGCTTTTAGGAGGCTGAGAAATAGGTTGGGCCTGAAACATGCCGAATAGCTCACGGGCCGGTAGAAGCCCGCAATGGACCCCGGCCCATGATTGTGCCAATCAAATCACGGGCTTTTAACAGGCCAAAATTGTTTCTATCCTTGTTTGGCCCAATCAGATTATCGGCTGCGAGCCGGTCGGATGCAAACCGGGCCGTAGTTAGGCCCAACTATATGACGGGCTTTTAACAGACCGAATTTAATATAGGGCCGAAATATTAAACGGGCCCTTAACAGGACGAAACTAATATCAGGCCGAATTACTAAATGGGCCTTTAGCAAGTGGGCCCAAAAGCATAGCGTCCAGTTGACAGGCCGAATCTGATATGGGCCATAATTTAGCCCAAAGCCTCTTAAAGGGCCGGACCTGATCTGGGCTATAATTTGGCCCAGCACATGGTAGCCTTTTAACGGGCTGGATCTTGTATGGGCCATTGTTAGGCCCGGAACGTGACAGGCCATTGATGGACCAGATCAAATATGGGCCGGCATTTGGCCCAAAACATGACAGCCAGTTAATGGGCTGGCCTACTAGGGTCCTAATACGTCCCAAACGTATCTATAATTTCTGCTTGCTCCATGCATGTTTTGTGTGATATTGCTATGCTTTTGATACACTTTCATACACTTTTGATCATATTTGGACTAACCTGTTAACTCAATGCACCCCAATGCCAGTTTCTGTTTTCTGCTGTTTTTGTATTTCAGGTTTTCCCATTACTTAAATTGCCAGAAAAATTCCGGGAAAAGTATTTAAAAAATCAGCGCTCCAGAAGCTTCCATGTGCCAGAAGTGGGGCCAGAGGGGGGCCAGAGGGGCCCCAGGCGCCCTGATGGCGCGGCCCCACCCCTGGCCGTGCCGGGGGGCCGCCTGGGGGGCTCCCACCTCCTCTGGTGCCCTACTTAGCCTCCTATTTATTCTCCCATCGCGGAAACCCTGATTCCAGAACCCTTTTCTCCCGAAGCAATTCCGATCTCTGCCGCCATTGCCACCAAGTTTTGGGGGACCAGAATTCCTGTGCCGGCATCCTGCCGGGACGTGGAAGTGCCCCCGGATTCATCTCCATCGACGTTGCTTCCTCCCTCCATGATGCGGGAGTAGTTCCTCCTCGGGGCTGAGGTTTCTACCAGTAGCTATGTGGTCAATTCTCTCTCCCATGATGTGATCTTCGTTGTGATCATAGGCTATGTTAATCTAGGGTGATCCCATGATATTTCCCCTTCCTCTATGTATTGAATTGATGTACTCACTTGTCTTTATCTAGTATAATCCCCGAGACCAAGGTGACAGCGGTCTATTGGACATGGATTAGAAGAATATTTTCATGAGTGATTTCCTCTTTTGTGTGTTGATTGAAGATTGAGAGTCTCTTGGTGCTTGTCTTTGACTATCCTGGAGATATGTTGTGGTGATCGTGGTACTCTCTTTGGATGGCCGGGGTGACATTGGGAAATCCATAGATTGAGAACTACGAACTTTGAGGTGTGCTTTTGTAGCCCTACATAATTCTCGTCCTCTCTTGACTACAAAGGAATGACCGCCGAGTGCGTCTCCATTGCATGTTTTATGGGAAATATCATGTGATTAGACTATGTTAATGTTGTTGGGAGTTGCCACTAGTTATTGAATGAAGCCTAGGCCTTGTTTCCACCATTGCAATACCATTTGTGCTCACGTTTACCACTTGTTTGCTTGCTGCACTTTTTATTACAGATTTATATTACTTTGCTTTGCCACTCCTATCATCCATATTTTACCATCTCTTCGCCAAACTAGTGCACCTATACAACTCCTAGTTGTATTAGGTGTGTTGGGGACACAAGAGACTTCTTGTATCTTAGTTTTAGGGTTGCTTGAGAGAGACCATCTTCAACCTCTACTTCCCTGAGTTCGATAAACCTTAGTTCATCCACTTGAGGGAAATTGCTGCTGTCCTACAAACCTTTGCGCTTGGAGGCCCAACATAGTCTACAAGAATAGAAGCGTGTGTAGACATCAGGTCCTCAAAATCTTGTGGGCCTACAGCTGGGCCGGCCCATTAATGTCGGCATAATCTCGTGGGCCTTTAGCTGGGCCGGCCCATTATGGTCCACAAAAATTTTGTGGGCCTTCACCTGGGCCAGCCCATTATGGCCCGCAAAAATATTGTGGGCCTTTACCTGGGCGAGCCCATTATGGCCCGCAAAATCTTGTGGGACTTTAGCTGGGCCAGCCCATTATGGTCCGCAAAATCTCATGGTCCTTTAGCCGGGCCGACCCATTATGGTCCGCAAAATCTTGCGGGCCTTTAGTTGGACCGGCCTATTTAAAATTTATGGGCCACTTTTGGGCCGGTCCACGTGTCAACATATCATAGGCGCATCTCGCCCATTGGATGAGTGACACTTGTGCCAACGCGAAGCTGACACATGTTTCCGTCAGCCAATCAGAATTTTACACGTGGAAAATCCCCATTGGTCCGGGCTGTTAACAGGTTATCGGATCCAAAACCAGACCCAATAGCTTAACGACATCCCATTACGGTGGATGACACGTGTCGGTCACCCTTGACGAAAGCACTTCTGTGACGCGCGATTTATCGTCATGGAAGTGGACACTTCCATGATGATAATTTTGGTAATGTCATGGAACACTTCTACGACAACACATGTATGACTATCTTGATTCTGTCATAAAATTTTCATGGATGTAGATGCTTCACAGAAAACGTGACCTACTATGACAAACACGTATCATCACGGAAGTGTATTGTTTTGTAGTGTATGCTCACGCAAGATGTATCTAGGAGATGCATAGCAACGGGAGGGGGAGATGTTTCCACATACCCTTGTAGACCGAAAGCGGAAGCATTTGACAACGCGGCTGATGTACTCGAACTTCTTCTTGTTCCGACCAATAAAGCACCAAACGCAAGGCACATCCGAGTTCTGCACACGTTCAGCTCGATGACATCCCTCGAACTCTTGATCCAGCAAAGTGTCGAGGTAGAGTTCCGTCAGCATGATGGCGTGTTGACAGTGATGACGAAGTGATCCGCACAGGGCTTCGCCTAAGCACTACATGAATATGACCGGAGGCGTAAACTGTGGAGGGAGGCGCCACACACGACTAACATATGTTGTTGTGTGTTCTAGGCACCTCCCCCACGTATATATAGGTGTGAGGGGGAGGGGAGCAGCCATAGGGTGCACCAAGTAGGAGGAATCCTACTTGGCATAGTCCAATTCAGCCTCAACCCTGCCATATATTCGGAGAGAAGAAATGTAGGGGGAAGAAGTGGGAATCCTAGTCCAAACTTTCCTTCCTCATTTCTTCTTTCCTTCTCCTCTTTTTAGCCCAGCGCATATGGGGGCGCACCGGCCCCTTGTGGCTGGTGTGTTTCCCCTCTTGGCCCAATAGGCCCATATCTTTTGCCGGGGGTGCCCGAAACACTTTTCGGTGACCCGATACCCTCCGGAACACTTCCAGTGTCCGAATACCATCGTCCTATATATCAATCTTTACCTCTCAACCATTTCGAGACTCACCGTCATCTTCATCTCATACGGGACTCCGAACAACATTCTGTCACCAAATCACATAACTCATATAATACCAAATCATCATCGAAAGTTAAGCACGCGGACCCTACAGGTTCGAGAACTATGTAGACATGACCGAGACACCTCTTCGGTCAATAACCAATAGCGGAACCTGGATGCTCACATTGGCTACTACATATTCTACGATGATCTTTATCGGTCAACCGTTATGACAACATACGTTATTCCCTTTGTCATCGGTATGTTACTTGCTTGAGATTCAATCGTCGGTATCTTCATACCTAGTTCAATCTCGTTACCAACTAGTCTCTTTACTTATTCCGTAATACATCATCCCGTGACTAATTCATTAGTCAATTGCTTGCAAGGCTTATTATGATGTGTATTACCGCGAGGGCCCAGAGATACCTCTCTGATACTTGGAGTGACAAATCATAATCTTGATTCACGCTAACCTAACAAGACACCTTTGGAGATACCTGTAGAGCATCTTTATAATCACCCAGTTACGTTGTGATGTTTGCTAGCACACAAGGCATTCCTTCGGTATCCGGGAGTTGCATGATCTCATAGTCGGAGGAATATGTATTTCACATGAAGAAAGTAATAGCAGTAAAACTGAATGATCATTATGCTAAGCTAACGGGTGGGTCATGTCCATCACATCATTCTCCTAATGATGTGATCCCGTTCATCAAATGACAACACATGTCTATGGTTAGCAAACTTAACCATCTTTGATTAATGAGCTAGTCTAGTACAGGCTTACTAGGGACACGGTATTTTGTCCATGTATCCACACATGTATCAAGTTTCCAGTCAATACAATTCTAGCATGAATAATAAACATTTATCATGATATATGGAAATATAAAATAACAACTTTATTATTGCCTCTAGAGCATATTTCCTTCAGGGATCCTGCTCAAAGACTAGGCATTGAATTTGACCGGATTCAGCAAAATAAAATGTTTGGTATGTGCGAACGATCATCAATCATTCTCAGTGAGTTTATCAAGTTAGCAACCACCTGAAAACTGCAAAGGATGCTGGCACTAGTAGAAAACGACCCATTTATCCCGGTTCCAGAGACCCTTTAGCCCCGGTTATGGAACCAGGACTAAAGCCCAAAATCTTTAGTCCCGGTTCGCTTATGAACCGGGACAGAAGGGGGATCCTCGTGGCCGCTGCGGGGCGCCCAGGCAGGAGGTGTTGGGGAACATAGTATTTCAAAAGTTTCCTACGAACACGCAAGATCTATTTAGGAGAAGCATAGCAACGAGCGGGAGAGTGTGTCTACGTACCCTCGTAGACCGAAAGCGGAAGCGTTTAGTAACGCGGTTATTATAGTCGAACGTCTTCGCGATCCAACCGATCCAAGCACCGAACATACGACACCTCCGCGTTCAGCACACGTTCAGCTCGATGACGTCCCATGAACTCTTGATCTAGGTGAGTGTCGCGGGAGAGTTTTGTCAGCACGACGGCGTGGTGACGATGATAATGAATTTACCGGCGCAGGGCTTCGCCTAAGCACTGCAACGACCAAGGTGTGTAACTGTGGAGGGGGGCACCGCAAACGGCTGGCAAATCAACTTGTGTGTTCTAGGGTGCCCCTTGCCCCCGTATATAAAGGACCAAGGGGGAGGCCGGCCAGCCCCTATAGGGCGTGCCACAAGTAGGATTCCTACTCCTAGTAGGAGTAGGTTTCCTCCTTTCCTAGTCCAACTAGGAGAAGGAAGGGAAGGAGGAAGAGGGGAGAAGGAAGGAGGCGGGCGCTGCCCCCTCCTAGTCCAATTTGTACCAGCCCATGGGGCGGGGGCGCAGCCACCCCTTGAGGCCCTTCTCTCCTTTCCCGTATGGCCCAGTAAGGCCCACTACTTCCCCGCTAAATTCCCGTAACTCTCCGGTACTCTGAAAAATACCTGAATCGCTCGGAACCTTTCCGATGTCCTAATATAGCCTTCCAATATATCAATCTTTACCTCTCGACCATTTCAAGACTCCTCGTCATGTCTGTGATCTCATTCGGGACATCGAACAACCTTCGGTAATCAAAACACACAAAGTCATAATACCGATCGTCATCAAACGTTAAGCGTGCGGACCCTACGGGTTTGAGAACTATGTAGACATGACCGAGACTCTTCTCCAGTCAATAACCAATAGCGAAACCTGGATGCTCATATTGGTTCCTACATATTCTACGAAGATCTTTATCGGTCAAACCGCATAACAAAATACGTTCTTCTCTTTGTCATCGGTATGTTACTTGCCCGAGATTCGATCGTTGATATCATTATACCTAGTTCAATCTCATCACCGGCAAGTCTCTTTACTCGTTCCGTAATACATCATCTCGTGACCAACTCATTAGTCATTTGCTTGCAAGGCTAATTATGATGTATATTACCGAGAGGGCCCAGAGATACCTCTCCGACACTCGGAGTGACAAATCCTATTCTCGATCTATGCCAACACCACAAACACCTTCAAAGACACATGTAGAGCATCTTTATAATCACCCAGTTACGTTGTGACGTTTGATAGCACACAAGGTGTTCCTCCGGTATTCGGGAGTTGCATAACCTCATAGTCATAGGAACATGTATAACTCATGAAGAAAGTAATAGCAATAAAACTAAATGATCATAGTGCTAAGCTAACAGATGGGTCTTGTCCATCACATCATTCTCTAATGATGTGATCCCGTTCATCAGATGACAACACATGTCTATGGTCAGGAAACATAACCATCTTTGATTAACTAGCTAGTCTAGTAGAGGCATACTAGGGACACTCTGGTTTGTCTATGTATTCACACATGTACTAAGTATCCGGTTAATACAATTCTAGCATGCATAATAAACATTTATCATGATATAAGGAAATATAAATAACAATTTATTATTGCCTCTAGGGCATATTTCCTTCAGTCTCCCACTTGCACTAGAGTCAATAATCTAGTTCACATCGCCATGTGATTTAATACAGATTGTTCACATCGTTATGTGAATAACATCCATAGTTCACATCGCCATGTGACCAACACCCAAAGGGTTTACTAGAGTCAATAATCTAGTTCACATCGCCATGTGATTAACACCCAAAGAGTACTAAGGTGTGATCATGTTTTGCTTCGTGAGGGAAGTTTAGTCAGCGGGTCTGTTACATTCAATTCCATATGTATTTCACAAATTTCTATGTATACAATGCTCTGCATGGAGCTACTCTAGCTAATTGCCCCCACTTTCAATACGCATCCAGATTGATACTTAGAGTCATCTTGATTAGTGTCAAAGTTTGCATCGGCGTAACTCTTTACAACGAACTCTTTATCACCTCATAATCGAAAAAATATTTCCTTAGTCATCCAGTTACTAAGGATAATTTTGACCGCCGTCTAGTGATCTACTCCTGGATCACTATAGTACCTCCTTGTCAAACTCATGGCAAGGTACACAACAGGTTTGGCACATAGCATGGCATACTTTATAGAACCAATGGCTGAGGCTTAGGGAATGACTTTCATTCTTTCTCTATCTTCTGCCATGGTCGGGTTTTGAGTCTTACTCAACTTCATACCTTACAACTCAGGCAAGATCTCCTTCTTTTACTAATCCATTTTGAACTCCTTCAAAATCTTAGTAAGGTATGTACTCATTGAAAATTTTATCAAGCGTCTAAATCTATCTCTATAGATCTTGGTGCCCAATATGTAAGCTGCTTCACCGAGGTCTTTTATTGAAAAACTCCTTTTAAACAATCCTTTATGCTTTCGAGAAAATTTTACATCATTTCCGATCAACAATATGTCATTCACATATACTTATCAGAAATGTTGTAGTGTTCCCACTCACTTTCTTGTAAATACAGGCTTCACCGTAAGTCTTTATAAGACCATATGCTTTGATCACCTCATCAAAGCGTATATTCCAACTCCGAGATGCTCACACCAGTCCATAGATGGATCGCTGGAGTTTGCACACTTTGTTAGAACTTTTAGGATCGACAAAACCATTTGGTTGCATCATATACAACTCTCGTGGGCCACTCGAGCATCATCTCACGTTGGTTCTGCTTCCCAAAATTCACATATATTCCAAAAAAATCTCCGTCCATTTTTATCCCATTTGGACTCCGTTTGATATGGATATTTTGTGAAACAAAAAACATGCAACAAACAGGAACTGGCACTGGGCACTGGATCAATATGTTAGTCCCAAAAATAGTATAAAAAGTTGCCCAAAATATATGAAAGTTGTAGAATATTGGCATGGAACAATCAAAAATTATAGATACGACGGAGACGTATCAGCATCCCCAAGCTTAATTCCTGCTCGTCCTCGAGCAGGTAAATGATAAAAAAAGATAATTTTTGATGTGGAATGCTACCTAGCATAATATTGATCATGTAATCTAATCATGGCATGAATATTAAGACACGAGTGATTCAAAGCAATAGTATATCATTTGACATTAAGACAATAATACTTCAAGCATACTAATAAAGCAATCATGTCTTTTCAAAATAACATGGCCAAAGAAAGTTATCCCTACAAAATCCTATGGTCTGGATATGCTCCATCTTCATCACACAAAGTATTTAAATCATGCACAACCCCGGTTTTAGCCAAGCAATTGTTTCATACTTTAGTATTCTCAAACTTTTTCAACTTTCACGCAATACATGAGCGTGAGCCATGGACATAGCACTATGGGTGGAATAGAAGGTGGTGATAGACAAAAGGAGGGAGAAAGTCTCACATCAACTAGGCAAATCAATGGACTATGGAGATGTCCATCAATCGATATCAATGTGAGTGAGTAGGGATTGCCATGTAACACATGCACTAGAGCTAGAAGTGTATGAAAGCTCAAAAAGAAAACTAGTGGGTGTGCATCAACTTGCTTGCTCATGAAGATCTAGGGCATTTGAGGAAGCCCATCGTTGGAATATACAAGCCAAGTTCTATAATGAAAATTCCCACTAGTATATGAAAGTGACAACATAGGAGACTCTATATCATGAAGAACATGGTGCTATGATGAATCACAAGTGTGGTAAAAGGATAGTAGCATTGTCCCTTCTATCTTTTCCTCTCGTTTTTTGGAGGGGCTTTTTTTTATCCCCCTTCTTTTTTTGGGCCATCTTTTGTTTTTGGCCTTTCTCTTTTGTGTTTGTTTTTTTGTTTCCTCCCATGGGACAATGCTCTAATAAGGAAGATCATCACACTTATATTTACTTACAACTCAAAGATTACAACTCGAAGCTAGAACAAAATATGACTCTATGTGAATGCCTCCGGCGGTGTACCGGGATGTGCAATGATCTATCGGAGCAATGACATAAAAAACGGACAAGACATGGAAACATCATGCTAGCTATCTTACGATCGTGCAAGGCAATATGACAATGATGGTGCGTGTCATAATAAACGGATCGGTGGAGTTACATGGCAATATATCTCGGAATGGCTATGGAAATGCCATGATAGGTAGGTATGGTGTCTGTTTTGAGGAAGGTATATGGTGGGTGTATGGTACTGGCAAAAGTTGTGCGGTACAAGAGAGGCTAGCAAAAGTGGAAGGGTGAGAGTGCGTATAATCCATGGACTCAACATTAGTGATAAAGAACTCACATACTTATTGCAAAAATTTATTAGCCATCGAAACAAATTACTACACGGATGCTACTAGGGGAAGGGTTGGTAGGAGTCAACCGTCGCACGATCCCGACCTCCACACAAAGGATGACAATCAAGAAATAAATCATGCTCCGACTTCGTCACATAACGGTTCACCTTACGTGCATGCTTCGGGAATCACAAACCACAACACAAGCATTTCTACAATCCACAACTACCCACTAGCATGACTCTAATATCACCATCTTTATATCACAAAACTATTGCAAGGAATCAAACATATCATATTCAGCGATCTACAAGTTTATGTAGGATTTTATGACTAACCATGTGAATGACCAATTCCTGTCAACTCTCTAAATAGATATAAGTGAAGCAAGAGAGTTTAAATTATTTCTAAAAAAGATATGACCATGCTTTAACAAATATAAGTGAAGCAAAATAGCATTCTACAAATGGCGGTTTTCTATGTGTAGAGAAACAGGCAATCCAAACTTCAAATGATATAAGTGAAGCACATGAAGCATTCTATAAAGCCATACTCGAGAGATATAAGTGAAGTGCAAAGAGCATTCTATAAATCAACCAAGGACTATCCTATACCAGAGTGGTGCATTTATTAAAAGGAAAAATAAAAAACACACGACGCTCCAAGAGTTTGTGCATAACATGTGAACGAAACGAATCCGAAAACATACCGATACTTGTTGAAGAAAGATGGGATGCCTTCTGGGGCATCCCCAAGCTTAGACGCTTGAGTCTCCTTGAATATTTACTTGGGGTGCCTTGGGTATCCCCAAGCTTTAGCTCTTGCCTCTCCTTCTTCTTCTCACATCGAGACCTCCTCGATCTTCGAACACTTCATCCACACAAAACTTAACCAAACTTTTAGTGGCGGGGTTTGTGCATATGATCAATAAAACCCCATCATGTACTGCTCTAACATTATTGTATAATTATAAACGAACATTACCCACTGTATTCTATCATAATTCTATGGCCCCAAGTCAAGGAGGCATCAACAAGAATTCAAACATGTGCAAATAATGAAGCTATAACAACAATATGTGAAAACATGACAATCTGTAGTAATCTGAACATTAACCATACTTCTGTAACTCTAAAATCATGAAAAAATTAGGAAACATCAACAATTTGTATAGCAAGACTTTTCAAAAAGATTCAAATCCTTTTGACGTTCCAGTAAAAAATGTAAAATCGCGCACTACAACCAAAGTTTCTGTTTTTGCATCCCACAAACCAACAAGCAGTTTAATCATCCTAAAGGAAACTCTTGGTACATTATTTTTATAATGCAATGGAATTGTACAAGGGGATAATTATTTTTGTCGAGAAGTTTCTATAATTCAAGATTTGCAAAGTTTCCATGGGGATGAACAAAGTTCAAGGAGCTCCCCCATTTCAACGGTGCTCATCCTTCGTACTTTCACTCTTATTTTTGAAAAAGTTTTAGGTTCCCCTCTTTATTTTTTTGTTTTTAAACTTTATAGAAGCACACAACATAATTAAATGACTCTCTAAAACTTCCGGGTTGTCTCCCTGGCAGCGCTTTCTTTAAAGCCATTAAGCTAGGCATATAGTGCTCAAGTAATGGATCCACCCGAATCCCAAGGTATATCAAAGCCAATTTTAATTAGCAATGATTTGGCATTTAGTAGTGAGCACAAAGTGATATGTGTCATGCAACAACAAAGTCTAAATCTCTTCCTATGCATCAGCATGTCATAAAAGAACAATTCATGCACATCCAGTAAAGGCCAATGCATAGTATAAGCAGTTTCTTGCAATTTTATCGTGTTGGAAACACAGAGAGGCGGAGATGTAGTTCCTCTCTCATAATAATTGCAAGTAGGAGCAGGAAGCACATGCATATTATACTCATCAAAATCATCGTGTCTAATGGAAAAAGGCAACCCGTCAATATATTCCTTAATAAGTGCAAACTTCTCCAATATAGTGTAGTTTGGAGAATTCAAAATGATAACTTCCACATCATAATAATCATATATACCATTAGCATAAGAAGCTAATGCTTCATTATCATTAAATTTGCATGAAAGGGGAAGGTGTGGAGCCTTCATCCTAGAGCAACAAGTATAATCATATCTCAAGCATAGTTGCCGAGCATACCAATGCAACATATGAATTTCATCCCATAACAGTTTCCCTTTTTGTGTCAAGCGATAATCCCTAAAGTATTCACGTTGATCCAACGTTACTCCCATTACATAGTTGAATGGGGTTTTCTCAGGATTATCAAAGTAGTACATAATATCTTTCACATAATGAGCATCGAGGGTTTTAGGAGGTTCCCCATCTCCATGAGTAGCAAGTACACCTAAGTTTTTTGGTATTTCATGTTCCATATCCATAACTAAAGATAGAGAACAACTTAGAACAACAAATAAAATCTACTTAGTGATAAAGCAAACAAGCACACACGAGAATATTCACCCCACGATATTGATCCCCTCGAACGGCGCCAGAAAAAGGTCTTGATCACCCACAAGTGTAGGGGATCAGCTGTAGCCTCTTTCGGCAAGTAAGAGTGTCGAACCCAATGAGGAGCTAAAGGTAGAACAAATATTACATCAAGTTATATCAACCACCGATACAACTCTACGAACGCTTGACGTTTACTTTACCTAGAACAAGTATGAAACTAGAAGTATTTTGTGGTTTTTGTGGGATAGGTTTGCAAGATAATAAAGAGCGTGTAAATAAAAAGTAGGGGATGTTAAGATAAGGACACAACTAAATTAGTTTTAGTAGAGAGCTTTTTGTCATGAGAAAGTTATTTGTCCCTAGGCAATCGATAACTAGACCAGTAATCACTGTTGCAATCTTATTTGAGGGAGAGGCATAAGCTAACATAATTTCTCTTCTTGGATCATATGCACTTATGATTGGAAATCTAGCAAGCATCCACAACTACTAAAGATCATTAAGGTAAAACCAAACCATAGCATTAAAGTATCAAGTCCTCTTTATTCCCATATGCAAACAACCTACTTACTCGGGTATGTGCTTCTGTCACTCACGCCACCCACCATATGCAAATCATGAACATATTGCAAACCCTACAACGGGGATCCCTCACGCTTGCGCGACACAGAGAGCACCATAGGACAACACCAATAATAAAACATGCAACCCAAACCAATCACGATCATCAATTAACCCATAGGACAAAACGGATCTACTCAAATATCATAGGATAGCCATACATCATTGGGAGATAATATATAGCATCGAGCACCATGTTTAAGTAGAGATTGCATCAGGTAGAAGAGGGGTTAAACCACTGCATAGAGGGGGGAAGAGTTGGTGATGACGGCAGTGAAGTTATTGGTCTAGATTGCGGTGACGATGATGGCCCCGGCAGCACTCCGGTGCCACCGGAAGCGATGGGGAGAGAACCCACTCGTTCTTCTTCTTCCTTGACCTTCTCCCTAGATGGGAGAAGGGTTCCCCCTCTGGTCCATGGTCTCCATGGCGTGGGAGGGGAGAGAGACCCTCCGAGATTGGATCTGTCTCTCTGTCTCTCTCTCTGTTTCTGCGTTCCCACATTCTGGCCTTTCACCATTTCTTAAATTCCCGGAGATCCGTAAGTCCGATTGGGATGATTTTTGGACACGATTTTTATCCGGATATTAGCTTTCTTGTGGCGAAAGAAGGGCATCTACCGTCTTACGGAGTGGCCACGAGGGCCCAGGGCGCGCCCCTCACCCTCGTGGGCCACTTGGGCATCGTGTCACGTTGGTTCCGCTTCCGAAAATTCACATATATTCCCAAGAAAATCTCCGTCCGTTTTTATCCCGTTTGGACTCCGTTTGATATGGATATTCTGTGAAACAAAAAACATGCAACAAACAGGAACTGGCATTGGGCACTGGATCAATATGTTAGTCCCAAAAATAGTGTAAGAAGTTTCCAAAAGTATATGAAAGTTTTAGAATATTGGTATGGAACAATAAAAATTATACATACGACGCACACGTATCAGATAACTTTGTCCATCAGTATCTTATCTAGAAGATTAACAATCACTTGATTCAAGTGATTGTAGTACTCAGACATTCTGAGCATATGCTCATTGGTTGAGCTACTCTCCTCCATCTTGTAGGCAAAGTACTTGTCAAAGGTCTCATACCTCTCGACATGGGCATGAGTCTGAAATACTATTTTCAACTCTTGGAACATATCATATGCTCCGTGGCATTCAAAAATGTTTTTGGAGTCCCGGTTCTAAGCCGTAAAGCATGGTGCACTAAACTATTTAGTAGACATCATATTGAGCTTTGCCAAACGTTCATAACATTTGCATCTGCTCCTGCAATAGGTCTGTCACCTAGTGGTGCATCAAGGACATAATACTTCTGTGCAGCAATGAGGATAATCCACAGAACACGGACCTAGTCCGCATCATTGCTACTAACATCTTTCAACTTAGTTTTCTCTAGGAACATATCAAAAACATAGGGGAGCTATAACGCGAGCTATTGATCTAAAACATAATTTGGAAATACTATCAGGACTAAGTTTATGATAGATTAAAGTTCAATTAATCATATTACTAAAGAACTCCCACTTAGATAGACATCCCTCTAGTCATCTAAATGATCACGTGATCCAAATCAACTAAACCATGTCCGATCATCACGTGAGATGGAGTAGTTTTCAACGGTGAACATCTTATGTTCATCATATATACTACGTGAATCACGCTCGACCCTTCAGTCTCCAGTGTTCCGAGGCCATGTCTATACATGTTAGGCTCGTCAAGTTTAACAAGAGTATTCTGCATGTGCAAAACTGTCTTACACCCGTTGTATTTGAACGTACAACTTATCACTCCCGATCATCACGTGGTGTCTCAGCACGATGAACTTTCGCAACGGTGCATACTCAGGGAGAACACTTGTACCTTGAAATTTTATAAGGGATCATCTTAGAATGCTACCACCGTAATAAGCAAAATAAGAAGCATAATAACGTATAACTCATCATGGCTTGACCATATCACATCACAACATGCCCTGCAAAAACAAGTTAGACATCCTCTACTTTGTTGTTGCAAGTTTTACATGGCTGCTACGGACTTAGCAAGAACCATTCTTACCTACGCATCAAAACCACAACTATTTTTTTGTCAAGTGTGCTGTTTTAACCTTCAACAAGGACCGGGCGTAGTCACATTCGATTCAACTAAAGTGAGAGAGACACACACCCGCCGGTCACCTTTAAGCAACGAGTGCTCGTAACTCTGAAACCAGTCTCGCGTAAGCATACGTGTAATGTGGGTCCGGGCCGCTTCATCTCACAATACCGCCGAATCAAAGTATGACATGCTGGTAAGCAGTATGACTATTATCGCCCACAACTCATTATGTTCTACTCGTGCATATCATCTACGCATTAGACCTGGCTCTGATACCATCGTTGGGGAACGTAGTATTTCAAAAATTTCCTAAGAACACGCAAGATCTATCTAGGAGAAGCATAGCAACGAATGGGAGAGTGTGTCTACGTACCGTCGTAGACCGAAAGCGGAAGCGTTTAGTAATGCGGTTGATGTAGTCCAACGTCTTCACGATCCAAGCACAAAACATACGACATCTCCGCATTCAGCACACATCCAGCTCGATGATGTCCCATGAACTCTTGATCCATATGAGTGTCCCGGGAGAGTTTCGTGAGCACGACAGCATAGTGACGATGATGATGAAGTTACCGGCGCAGGGCTTCGCCTAAGCGCCACAACGATATGACCGAGGTGTGTAACTGTGGAGGGGGGCACCGCACACGGCTGGCAAATCAACTTGTGTGTTCTAGGGTGCCCCCTGCCCTGATATATAAAGGACCAAGCGGATAGGCTGGCCGGCCCCTATAGGGCGTGCCACAAGTAGGATTCCTACTCCTAGTTGGCGTAGGTTTCCTCCTTTCCAAGTCCAACTAGGAGAAGGAAGGAAAGGAGGAAGAGGGGAGAAGGAAGGAGGGGGGCGCCGCCCCTCCTAGTCCAATTCGGACCAGCCCATGGGGGAGGGGGGTGGCCACCCCTTGAGGCCCTTCTTTCCTTTCTCGTATGGCCCATTAATGCCCACTACTTCCCCGGCGAATTCGCGTAACTCTCCGGTACTCCGAAAAATACCCGAATCACTCGGAACCTTTCCGATGTCCGAATATAGCCTTCCAACATGTAAATCTTTACCTCTCGACCATTTCGAGACTCCTCATCATATCTGTGATCTCATCCGGGACTCCGAACAACCTTCGGTACATCAAAACACATAAACTCATAATACCGATCGCCATCAAACGTTAAGCGTGCGGACCCTACGGGTTCGAGAACTATGTAGACATGACCTAGACTCTTCTCCGGTCAATAACCAATAGCGGAACCTGGATGCTCATATTGGTTCCCACATATTCTACGAAGATCTTTATCGGTCAAAGCACACAACAACGTACGTTGTTCCCTTTGTCATCGGTATGTTACTTGCCCTTGATTCGATCGTCGGTATCATATACCTAGTTCAATCTCATCACCGACAAGTCTCTTTACTCATTCCGTAATACATCATCTCGTGACTAACTCATTATTCATTTGCTTGCAAGGCTTATTATGATGTGTATTACCGAAAGGGCCCAGAGATACCTCTCCGACACTCGGAGTGACAAATCCTATTCTCGATCTATGCCAACACCAGAAACACCTTAGGAGACACCTGTAGAGCATCTTTATAGTCACCCATTTACGTTGTGACGTTTGATAGCACACAAGGTGTTCCTCTGGTATTCGGGAGTTGCATAACCTCGTAGTCATAGGAACACGTATAAGTCATGAAGAAAGCAATAACAGTAAAACTAAACGATCATAGTGCTAATCTAACGGATGGGTCTTGTCCATCACATCATTCTCTAATGATGTGATCCCGTTCATCAAATGATAACACATGTCTATGGTCAGGAAACATAACCATCTTTGATTAACGAGTTAGTCTAGTAGAGGCATACTAGGGACACTCTGGTTTGTCTATGTATCCACATATGTACTAAGTTTCTAGTTAATACAATTCTAGCATGAATAATAAACATTTATCATGATATAAAGAAATATAAATAAATACTTTATTATTGCCTCTAGAGCATATTTCCTTGAGGAGGACCTTTAGTCCCGGTTGGTAACACCAACCGGGACCAGAAGGCATCCACGCGTTAGCAGCTAGCAAGAGCTGGGGTATTTGTTTTTGTTTTGAAAGGGGGTGGGAATTAGGGGGTTTTGGAGGGTTAATTTAGGGGTTTAATATATTGTGTTAGCGAGCTAATAGATAGAAGTGTCCTCTCTTTCTCCGTGCTTGGTCGACGCTAGCTACTATATACATATAGAGAGAACAAGACACATTAGATAGTAAGCAAATGAAGGAACCATTAATTACCCAAGATCGTCAAGAACATATACAGAGAGGAGTGACCTCTCTTTCTCCGAGAGATTGGTCGAACAACAAGTTTTCGTATATCTAACTGATGCTGCTAGCTACACACACACACACACACACAC
>LR738714.1:401532641-401552579 GCA_902687465.1 Secale cereale | reverse complement strand
AATATATAATATCTTACAATCCCTAGCATCTCATGTCTATATCAAGTTCCACATGGTAATCTCTGGCTTTATGTATGATGTGGTCAAGAAAGAATCCTGCCAAATCCTCTTGAATTGCTCATTTGCGATCATGTGGTAGTTCATCCGTAGCTACCAGACCTAATTTAAAGAAGGTCTTCAATTCATATATATGAATGAAACTCAACACAAATGATGGTAATAAAATAAAATTGTGAATATTATTGTTTACGTACTTGATATTGTTTTTTAGAGTAGCCCCGCAGAGAGGTCGCGTTGTAGATGAACTCGCAAATGTAGTATCCACAAAAATCATTCCTGGCTTCCTGCCACAAGCACTTTACGAGTAGGGCTGGAAAAAAAAGCTCAAAGGTCGCGAGCTAATTGAGTAGCTCGTCACTCGGCTTGAATCGACTCGAACTCGGAGAATAACGAGTCGAGCCGAGCTTTAGTTTAAGATCGTTTATAGACCAAGTTAAATGAGCCGATCTCACGAGTACTCGTGTAACTCGTTAGGCTCGGTAAAAAGATCAACCAAGCAACATGCGTCCCTGGCACACAACACAAGGTCCAATCGCTCAGGATACTCGCACGTCGCACGGGATGATTTCTCTTCTTCCATTCCTATCCCTAGAAAAGTTATAGACTATCGATTCCCCTCCTATCTTTCTAGTTTCTTTCTCCTGTGAATCGTGACGGCAACTCTCGATGTTTATAATTGTCTGTGTACATTTTACATTCCCAAGTAGTCATTATTATCATATTCAAAACATTCTATGTCCATATCCTTAACGAGCTTTATGGCCACATGCATCATTCTGATGATGTAGAGGCCGTGGGTAATCCTCCTTTCTTTTTGAAAATTCTTAACGAGCTTAACAAGCTAAACAAGTCAGCTCACGAGTTATAGGAGTCAAGCCAATCTTGGATTTGAGCCCGTTATAGTAATGAGTCGGGTCGAGCTAGCTCGTTAGCCAAACGATCTTTAGCGAGTCGAGCCGAGCTGGCTCGACTCGGCTCGAATTCCAGTCCTATTTGCGAGAAATAGAGTTCAATCAAACTAATAATCAAGCATGATAAATGGTATTGATGAAACTAGAATCAATGGGAGATGTGCGGAACTAGGTAGTAGTACTTACTTATGGTTGTGTAAATCGTAGCTCCCTCGGTAGTGTCGGAACAATTCTGGTGAACTCTTTCCAAACCCTGTCAGACAAACAAAATAATTACTTGATATCAGGAAATGAACAAAGTTGCCGATATGGTGTGATAATGATCGATTGAACTTACTTCTGGAGCATTTCAGTCATGTATGCATAGTCCTGGGTATCTTTTCGTCTAGACTCTAAGACGGTTACTACTCCCCAGTCAAGCACAATCTCTAGCAGAATAATCTGGAAGTTGCGCACACATGCATAACTCATCAATTACATTACTATATGTAACCTCGAGTAATGGAAACCGAATATGCACAAGACAGTAACACTCACTTGAAGTTGTAAGGAAAAAGTATTTTATCTTCGTTTCGATTTTTAAGCAATGATTGTAGCAAGTTGTCCTTGGTATCTTTGAATCTGTTTTTAACTGTCCATTCATGTATGATATTTGGGTTAATGAACCCAGTGTCATAGATTTGTGCTTTTCTGCATTCGGCGATCTTCAATCTGCATAATATAGTGAGGATAATTATAAATACATGCAATGAAAGAGCTGAGCTATATATAAAGACTTAATTACGGAAGTAGTACTTACACGTAGTAGCAAGTCACGAGTTGTTTGTTGAGGGACAATTGATTGTATAACTGGAATAACTCCACAAATTTAACAGGCAACAACTCAGTTCCAACTAGGTCATGCTCCTCTTTAATTCTCAGCAACAAAGTATCCTTCCCAGACTCGCTGTAGGTTTTCATGTACCATTCATGCAATCTTCGCATCATCGTTGTTCGAGGAGGATGATCAGTTTGACGAGAGGCTGATCATACTGGTATATGAATTCGTCCACCTCCATTATTTCAAACTCTACATCATTGCTCAAGTAATCAGCAGGATTGGTACCAGGCACCATCCCCGGATGATTAGCGACGATATCGCTAGACACCTTGAGCGGGGGACACGATTGGTTCGCCTGTTCGCCGAGCTGGGGATTTTTTTCCCACTTCTCCATTCTGCTAACCTTGCATCACTGGAAGTACTTCCCAAACGTCACGCATCTTCATATGTATTTTTAAGACAGCGGACATAGTTGGAATCCGGCGGAGGCGGTGTTGGTCGCTTCAGGGAATTGATAGTGCGGTTCACTTTCACCAGATCTATCGTCTCCTTCGGAGGTGTAGGTTTCTATGAAAAAAAGTCACTCACTTCGGCAGCACATATTTCCTCGTTTTCCTTGTCGGTCCTTTCATATGGTAACTTTTCCACAAGCTTGACAGATGGACCGTATGCGAATTGCCTCCTGCGTCTGCTTGTACTCCTAGCCGCCGGAGCGGCGGCGTCTCTCTTCCATTGTTGCTGACAAGGCGGAGGAGGAGGCAGAGTGCTCTGATGCGCTGGAGGAGTCGGAGTGGCGGCTTCTGTCTTCCGCCATTGTTGACGAGGCGGAGGAGGAGGCGGAGTGCTCCGACCCACTAGAGGAGGCAAAGGAGGAGGCGGAGAAGGAGGCGGAGTGCCCTGATCACTCGCCGGAGGAGGAGGAGGAGGAGGCGGAGTGCCCTGACTCACCGGAGGTGGAAGAGGCGTCCAGTTTGTAAGCTTGATGTACTCCTTTCTCCATAGACATGTACTCCTCAAAGCATAAACTAGATGATTCTCCCCTTCACCTATAGGGTGGTCAAGCTCCAGCTACTCAAATCCCTTCGTTATTTCATCCAGCATCACAATAGCACAACTATGTAGAACCGGACGACAGTGATAGGTTCCGTCAGCTTGAGGAGGTGCAACAGATCTGACAGCCACCTTCAAAGTCAGGTTGTTCCATTTCGTCATTAGCTCGCAATGTTGAGCCTCCGTGATAGTATCCACAGGGTAGCGAGGAGCCGTGAAATCAGGCCGAATGGGCTCCGTGGAAGCCATGCTGCTTCTCCGCTGAGATGGCAGGGTAGCTTCTAGGGTAGCTTCGTGCTACTGAGATGGTTGGCCGTCAGTTGAAAGTTCCTCCAGCTTTGTTATTCTTAATTTGAGCTTCTGCATTTCGCTCAGCTCTGCTTTCCTCTTTCTCTCTCGGCTTCTGTAACCACCGTTGTCGGGAAACCCAACCACCCACGGAATGGTGTCTGGTGTGCCTTGTGTTTGTTAGGGTGCTTAGGATTCCTGAGGGCCTCAGTTAGCTCGTCCTTCTCTCTGTCAGGAATGAACGTCCCTTCCTGCACTGCGCTCATATAACGCTTCTTGAAGGGTATTGGAAATTGCTCGCCCGTCCATCGACACTCACTTGTTTTTGGGTCCAAAGTTCCTCCAACCCCGAAGAACCAAGTCCTTGAACGATCTTGCTAGTTGAATGTCGCTGGTTGGACCCCTTTGGCAAGCAGGTCCTGCTCAGCTTTGTCCCACAACGGTCGGGCTTTGTAGTACCACCATACCTCGTGTGATGGTGATACTTCTTCTTAGCTGCATTTTTCTTGTTTGTCTCTGACCTTTTCTTACCCTTCTCTGAATTTTTATAGGCCACAAATGGGGGCCAGTGATCTCTTATATTGTCATATTGGCCGGTGAATTATGGAGTCTTCCCCTTGTCGGCAAACTTTCTGTTCAATTATTTCTTCCAGTTCTTGAATAGAGCTGCCAGCTTCTTAAGAGAAAACACCTTGAGCTTTGGCTCTATAACTAGCTTATTCAGACCCACCTCTCGTGGTAGGCTAAAATTTGCCTTCAGCATGGTCCAAAGATCATATTTCAGTCTATCCTGGACATAAGAAACTTCAGGGTCGTCCTTACTCTTATTCCATTGCTAGACGCTGATCGGGACATGATGGCTTCTCGCCCCTCGTTGGTTACCCCAAGTGGAAGGTTTGAGATGTAGCGTAGCGGCAAATTTCCCTTGGCAAAGATACCAAGGATCGAATCCCGTGAGACTCCGAAGGTCGACAAGAAGGTGTCAATAGCGTCGGAAACTTTTGCTTGACAGGACCTGCACACAGATACAAATAACTTTGCTCCCAACGAGTACAGAGAGGTTGTCAATCCCTCCGGCCTTGTCGTTTACAAAGGATCAAACGCAAGAGATAATAGTGATATGTATGACTACAACTAGGAAATAAGAACAGGAAGTAAATAGCGGGTGTGATCAGTGATGGTAATATGGACCGGGGTCCCATGATGTTCACTAGTGATGTCTCTCTCCCAAAAGACGATAAAACAACTAAGCGAGGTAAACAAATTACAGCTGGGCAATTGACAGGATTATGTGCGCAAACCAATGCTAACTATGCTGTACAGAAAGGTAGAGGCTCAAAAGCATGGGCGGTACGCCAAGGCAAGTAGACCAAAATCCATCTGCATCTACTACTAATCATCCACCTTGAGATATCTATCCAGAACATCTCACTGGTATTAAGTTGCGAGTCCCACCCAAAGTGTAAACTCAAAGCAACAGACAACTGCATTAAAAGAACTTTGCGTAAAGTAAACAATCCTTGCACCCGCAAGTACAAGCATCGTTGTTTTCCCCCTTGTGGCAACAGCACATCCCTTAGACTCATGTTTCTGTCACTCAAGCTAGTCATCGAGGGGCATGAACCCACAATCAAGCATAACGTTCCCTCTTGGAATTACTACCTACTACTTGGCCAAAGCAATAAACAGCAACGGAGAACATGCAAGAATTACTCAAGAACATAAATATAAAAGAGGTGAATCAAATATATTACTCACACACAATCTGAACATAATCTCATAATCCATCGGATCCCAGCAAACTCAGCATAGCAACAGCATAAAGATTACATATGTGCCTCGATCATGTAGGGCAGCTCACGAGGTCTAATCGATGAAGAACAAAGAGGGGAGGAGAACATCACATAGCTACTGGTCATGGACCCATGGTCCAAGGGGGACTACTCACAACTCATCCGAGAAGCGTCCATGGTGGTGGAGAAGCTCCCGGTGGTGGTTCTCCCCTCCGGCAGGGTGCCGAGAAGAGTTCTCCTGGTGCTCCCAATCTTGGAAGCGCGGCGGCGGCGGAACAGAGATGAGATCACGAAAAAGGGTTCCGTCCTCGAGGGTTTCGGGACGCGTGCAATATATATGCCAAATGGGGGCACCAGAGGCGGAGGTGGGGCCCCAGGCGCCCCCCTGGCGCGACCAAGGGTGGGGCCGTGCCGGGTGGCCGCCTGGGCCCCCCCAGGCTCCCCTCTGGCCCTGCCTTGGTTTTTCCGGAAGCTCCCGATACGCTGATTTTTCCTGTATTTTTCGCGGAATTTTTAGGGCACTTTTAATATGGGGGAAACCTGAAATAGAAAAACAACATAAAACAGGAACTGGCACTGTGGTGCACTGAGTTAATAGGTTAGTCCAAATATGATCAAAAGTGTATGGAAGTGCATAAATATCATAGCAATATCACACAAAAGAGGCATGGAGCAAGCAGAAATTATAGGTACGTTTTGGACGTATCAACATCCCCAAGCTTAATTCCTGCTCGTCCTCGAGTAGGTAAATGATAAAAAGCATAATTTCTGTGGTGACATGCTATCAACCATATAAGACCTTTTAAGTAAAGTAATCAATGCATGTAATTCAATTCAAGTCATAACAAACAAGAGTCTATATTAGCATTGTAACAAGTAACATAAGAACATAAAGGTGCAAGAGCTCTCGCTGTCCGTGACTCGAATGTCTCCAAATGGTGTTTGCGTGCAAGAAAGGGGATAGGGATATATGAGAGAGTAAAACATAGTTTTTGTATTGTTGAGAACTTAATCTACTAAAGTTTCACATTGGGTCTTCTTTGGAATCTTATCTTGACTCATCCCCAGACCGTCAGCCAGGTACAAGTCAAAATGATCCACTCCCTTTCGATATTTTGAGCACTCATGCAATGGATGAGCGTAAGCAAGAAAGTCGACACTTAGGATGGCAAAGAGAGAAAAATGATAGAGGGGGAAGACAAAAAAATGTGTGAAAGGCTCACATCAATGAGGACAATCATCGGCGAGAGAAAGCCAAATGATAGATATGATGTGAGGAGTAGGAATTGCCATGCAACGGATGCCCATATGAGCTAAGGTAAGCTCTCCAATGGAACTAGTGGGGGTGCATCCAACTTGCTTGCTCAAGAAGACCTAGAGCTCTTTTGAGGAGGCTCATCATTGGAATATACAAGCCAAGTTCTATAGTGTAAAGTTCCCCACATAGCTATATGCATAAATGATAATCTCTATGGAGTACAAGGTATAAGATGGAGTACGAGTGTGGATCTCTCAAAAGAAAATAGTAGTGTGCCCCCTTCTCTCTTTTTATTTCTTTTTCTTTTTTTCTATTTTTATTTTTATTTTTTTGAGGCCTCAATGGCTCTTTCTATTTATCTCTCATTTGTCCTCTTTGGGATCTTTTGATTTTGTCCTCTTTGGGATCTTTTGATTTGTCCTCTTTGGGATCTTTTCCTCACTTTAGGGGCAACACTCTATGTATTACAAGAAGTATAAAAGATCTTTCACACTTTACAAAAGTACTCAACATAAAGAAAATGAAACTATCATGATGTATGCAAATGTATGTTTCTGTCGGTGTAGCAGGATATGCAATGATACTAGCGCGGCATGTAGCAATGATTAGGGCAAGGCCCAACTAGCATGCGGCCCATCGATCAAGCAAAAAGCATGTATGACATGAAGATCAAGTCATGAGAAGATGGATGTTGCATGGCAATGTATCTCGGAAAGGCTATGGAAATGCCTTGATAGGTAGGTATGGTGGCTGTTTTGAGGAAGGATATAATGAGGCTTATGATGACAGAGCGTATCGTGCCAAGGATTTGGATGCACCGGCGAAGTATGCGCCAACTCTCGAGGTGAGAAAGGGCAATGCACGGTACCGAAGAGGCTAGAAAAATATGGTTAGGTGGAAGTGTCAACTTTCGAATACTCACATTAGTCCGAAGAACTCATGCAATTATTATCGGTAACTCTCAATCTAATTAGGAGGTTCACAAAGAGACAAGTACCCCGAGGAGGTGTGTATGGGGGTTTGGTTACCCTTGCGCATCCTCGACCCATGGTACGTGAGTGTACTCTAATATTCGATCCCTCCAAAGATTAGTGATCCATTTAGTAGCTAAAGTTCTCAACTATTTTGTAGGTTTTCGAAAATAAACACGGATTGCCCAAAATACGACATCTATCACTAATAGGCTAAAGCTCTTGACACCAAAAGTTCAAACATTACTCATGGCAATACCTCAAAACTATTGCAAGTTACTACTAAAATTAAATAGCAACCTCAATTACCTACTTTAAGTTAAGACACACAACTCAGTGCAACAGACAAACTCTCTTAACAAGATAAACATGAAAACTCAAGAGAGTTCAGCAACCAACTAAGCAAAAGATCTTTAAAAAGAAAAGCATGAAAACTAAGAGCTAAACATGATAGTAGCTATGGAAAGACAAAGAACACACACAACAAAGATAAGCATGAAAATCCTATGTTGTGTTCTAGGTTAAAGTGGAGCGTGTTTCTCTCCCACACAAAGAAAGCTGGGTTCTAACTCGTTATGAACAGCAAGCAAAGCTAAAGAAAACTAAAAAGGAAACTAAAAGCAAGACGCTCCAAGCATAGCACATAACGCATGAAGTGATTAAAATATAGTGGAACGAAAGACGAACTGATAATTGTTGATGGAGAAGGGAATGCTCGGGGGCATCCCCAAGCTTAGAAATTGAGTTTTCTTGAATATTTCTTGGGGGTGCACGGGGGCATCCCCAAGCTTGAGTGTTTGACCCTCCTGAATCTTTTTATCATCTTCCCTCGCACACTTGAAAACTCCCTTCATACATAACTCATCATAATCTGATTAGCGAGGTTAGTACCCATAATAAAATATTTTTTCCTTGCTGGAAATAAAGATAATCTTGAAGAGCTACTGTTTCTCAAGATTGCCAAAAGGTTTTTGCAAAGAAAAAGCAAGCTCAAGGTTTGCAAAACGAAGAAAAGGCAAAACAAGACAGAATCTGTGAAAAACAGACCAGCAGGTAGTAAATAATATTTTCGGGGCACTTCTGCAACTCAAATCAAAAAACTCAGAACAGACGCCCGAAAGCCAATTGTATAGGGCACGCTGTCAAAAAAATTCAGACCAAAAAGATGATCTGTCGATTTTATACGAATTTTTCTATCCAAGGACAGAATCTGTTTTCTGGACTGCACGTCACAACTTTTGAACTTTCTTGCAATCGGAGGCTAAACTTGGCACAAAGCTGAAAAGAAAAGATACAATGATGATGCTACTGTAGTAACACACATCAAGACACAACAAAAGCAAAATAAAACTTTATTCATTGTGGGCTGCCTCCCAAAAGCGCTTTCTTTTATGCCTTTAAGCTAGGCATAATGCAAGAAGATCAAGTTTTATCAAGAGTAAAAGAATAGCTAGCTCGTGTAACGGACTCAAAAGGAAACTTAATCTTCTTTCTAGGGAAGTGTTCCATCCCTTTCTTGAGAGGAAATTAGAATTTTATATTCCCCTCTTTCATGTCAATGATAGCACCAACGGTGCGAAGAAAAGGACGTCCCAAAAGAATTGGACATGAAGGTTCACATTCAATATCCATAATAATAAAATCAACGGGAACATAATTGTCATTGACAATGATAAGAACATCGTCGATCCTCCCCAAAGGTTTCTTTACGGAAGAATCAACAAGACGAACACCAAAAGAACAAGGATAAAAAGATTTCAATTTAAACATATCATATATTCTTTTGGGCATAACGGAGGTACTAGCTCCAACATCACATAAAGCATAGCAAGAGAAGTTATTCAACTTAATTTTAATCATAGGATCCCAACCATCTTCTAGCTTTCTAGGTATGGAGGCTTCTACCCTAAGCTTCTCCTCCCTAGCTTTGATGAGAACATTAGTGATATGCTCCGTGAAGGCAAGATTAAGCGTGCTAGTGTGGGGGTCTTTAGACATTCTTTGTAAAAAGGTGTCAACTTCTGAGAGACTACAATTATCAAAATCAATTTTATCATTATTGAGCAGAATTGTAGTGTCATCTTCTTTGTTTGAATTGCTCTCTATTATAAGAGTTTGGACGTCTTCCCAAGTTTGGGGAAGTGTGGGAGCAATTTTAAACAGAGGCTCATACTTTTTTCCTGGGAGACCATGCCATGGGCATAACTCTCCATTAAAACTAACATAATCACAAGGTTTAATACTCTTGTAGATCCCGACAGTGGTGATTGGTGTGCTGGAAGAAGGGGTGTACTCCTCCCACTTAGTGTTTTTGGTGGAACCCATAGCAGCAGCAAGCAAGATAACTATTTTTGTGATTTTTGGTAAAGGAAACTAAAGCAAAAACTGAAAGGTAAACTAACAAGACTAAAAAGCAAAGATAAAAGATAGCGTGCAACTCCCCTATCTTGAAGAGTGGAGTCCCCGGCAACGGCGCCAGAAACTTGCTTGATGGCTTCTCGCCCCTCGTTGGTTACCCCAAGTGGAAGGTTTGAGATGTAGCGTAGCGGCAAATTTCCCTTGGCAAAGATACCAAGGATCGAATCCCGTGAGACTCCGAAGGTCGACAAGAAGGTGTCAATAGCGCCAGAAACTTTTGCTTGACAGGACCTGCACACAGATACAAATAACTTTGCTCCCAACGAGTACAGAGAGGTTGTCAATCCCTCCGGCCTTGTCGTTTACAAAGGATCAAACGCAAGAGATAATAGTGATAGGTATGACTGCAACTAGGAAATAAGAACAGGAAGTAAATAGCGGGTGTGATCAGTGATGGTAATATAGACCGGGGTCCCATGATGTTCACTAGTGATGTCTCTCTCCCAAAAGACGATAAAATAGCTAAGCGAGGTAAACAAATTACAGCTGGGCAATTGACAGGATTATGTGCGCAAATCAATGCTAACTATGCTGTACAGAAAGGTAGAGGCTCAAAAGCATGGGCGGTACGCCAAGGCAAGTAGACCGAAATCCATCTGCAACTACTACTAATCATCCACCTTGAGATATCTATCCAGAACATCTCGCTGGTATTAAGTTGCGAGTCCCACCCAAAGTGTAAACTCAAAGCAACAGACAACTGCATTAAAAGAACTTTGCTTAAAGTAAACAATCCTTGCACCCGCAAGTACAAGCACCGTTGTTTTCCCCCTTGTGGCAACAGCACATCCCCTAGACTCATGTTTCTGTCACTCAAGCTAGTCATCGAGGGGCATGAACCCACAATCAAGCATAACGTTCCCTCTTGGAGTTACTACCTACTACTTGGCCAAAGCAATAAACAGCAACGGAGAACATGCAAGAATTACTCAAGAACATAAATATAAAAGAGGTGAATCAAATATATTACTCACACACAATCTGAACATAATCTCATAATCCATCGGATCCCAGCAAACTCAGCATAGCAACAGCATAAAGATTACATATGTGCCTCGATCATGTAGGGCAGCTCACGAGGTCTAATCAATGAAGAACAAAGAGGGGAGGAGAACATCACATAGCTACTGGTCATGGACCCATGGTCCAAGGGGGACTACTCACAACTCATCCGGGAAGCGTCCATGGTGGTGGAGAAGCTCCCGGTGGTGGTTCTCCCCTCCGGCAGGCTGCCAGGAAGAGTTCTCCTGGTGCTCCCGATCTTGGAAGCGCAGCGGCGGCGGAACAGAGATGAGATCGCGAAAAAGGGTTCCGTCCTCGAGGGTTTCGGGACGCATGCAATATATATGCCAAAGGGGGGCACCAGAGGCGGAGGTGGGGACCCAGGCGCCCCTCTGGCGCGGCCAGGGGTGGGCCCGCGCCGGGTGGCCGCCTGGGCCCCCCCAGGCTCCCCTCTGGCCCTGCCTTGGTTTTTCCGGAAGCTCCCAATACGCTGATTTTTCCTGTTTTTTTCCCGGAATTTTTAGGGCACTTTTAATATGGGGGAAACCTGAAATAGAAAAATAGCAGAAAACAGGAACTGGCACTATGGTGCACTGAGTTAATAGGTTAGTCCAAATATGATCAAAAGTGTATGGAAGTGCATAAATATCATAGCAATATCACACAAAAGAGGCATGGAGCAAGCAGAAATTATAGATACGTTTTGGACGTATCAGGACACTGTCCCTAACAATAGCTCCGCACTGACTAACAAATGCGTTCTTGGTCTGCTTGGGTTCAATCGGTTGGCTATCTTCTACGATTTCTTTGATCGTAACCTTTCATCCTGGCACAACCTTTTCTTTGGGCCTCGTCTCCTTAAGGAAGTTCGACTCGATTCAGAGGGCTATAAAAGAAGAAAGAAGCCTTAATATATGTACATACCAAAACAATTAATGCATCAAGTCAGCACATGCTTAATTAATATATATACCTCACCGGACTTTGCAACAACTCCCTCCTATGTTTGGTCACCGGAGCCGTCATCATGATCTCCTTCCTCACCGTTCGGTGACCGAAGACGGCATGAACTCCTTCCTCCTCCATTGTTGGATCACCGGAGATGTCATCCTCTCCTTCCTGACCATCGAAGTCATTGAGAAACGACAAGGGATCGACACCGACGAGGATTATATCCCCCGACAACTGTTTTGATTCTAAGTCTCTTTCCATAGTTTCTGCAAATATTACAACATGGCAATATGCAAACATGAGAGATGGATATATTAGTGATAAACATAGACCTAGCTAATATCACAACAATGAATCATATGCATATGTGAGCAATGGATTAGTTGCGGACTGCCTCTCTCATGCATGTCAGGCGTCCCACCTCATGTCGAAGTTATCGGGGAGGGGGTAGATCGACAACGATGCTCTTTTTCTAGGGTTTGGGTGTGGCCTCAATACTTGGTTGGGCGAGCAGACCGCCTCTCTCTCATGCATGTCTGATGTCCCCCTCATGTCGAAGTTATCGGGGAGGGGATAGATCGACAATGACGCTCTTTTTCTAGGGTTTGGGTGTGACCTTGATACTTGGTTGGCGAGCGGACCGCCTCTCTCTCATGCATGTCCGACGTCCCCCCTCACGTCGAAGTAATCGGGGAGGGGTAGATCGACAACGACGCTCGCCCCTCATTTTGAATATATGAACAATTTAACTTATTAACTTAGTAACTTTGGTAAATTGTAACTAATTTCTAAGAAAAATATATTCTACGAACAAAAAAACAACATATGATCGTTTTCTATATATAAACATCCATCCATCCATCCACATACACATACACATACACATATACATCTACATTATATATGAAAAAACATAAACAAAAAATACACTAAGCATCTATATCTACATATACATAAACATGGCTAAAAAAATCATCATATCAAAAAAAAAATACACGAAGCACTATGTATACATGTACATATACATACATTACATAAACACGATTAATAAAAAAACAGTCGGGGCGGCGCGGCGGCTCACAGCGGGGCTCGGGCGACGATGGCAACGAGCTAGGCAGGGGTAGCGCATGCTTGGGGCAGGGGCGACGGGGACGACGTTGGCGGGCCGGGGCAGGGGCGCGGCTACATCGACGATGGGGGTGGCCCGGGGCAGGGGCGACGGCGACAATGGGGGTGGGCCGTGGCAGGGGCGCGGGCGACGGCGACGGCGGGGGCGGCGGATGGCATCGGGGCAGCCTGGCGGCATTGATGTGCTTGGCATCGTCGGGGGCGAGTGCGGAGGATGAAGTGTGAATTTTTTCTAAATGTGGGCTTATATACCCCACCCTTTGGTCCTAGTTCGTGGTACCAATCGGGACCAATACCCACCTTTGTCCCGATTCGTGCCACCAACCGGGACCAAAGGTCGGTTTTCAGCAGCCCAAAGGGCGGGAAGCAGATACCTTTGATCCCGGTTGGTGGCACAAACCGGGACCAAAGGTGGGTATTGGTCCCGGTTTGTGCCACCAACCGGGACGAAAGGGTGGTGCTGCCTGAGGCCAAATGTTTAGTCCCACCTCGCTAGCTGAGAGGGCTCGAGAGTGGTTTATAAGCGCTGCTGCGCCAACCCTCTCGAGCTCCTCTCAACTATAGGCTTACATGCCTATTCCCACACTTTTCTGCCCGTGGGCCTATTGGGCGTGTTGCGGGCCTGAATCCTGGCCCAACTAGCTTGTTAGATTTCTAGTCATATACACGCAGTGGTGGCCCAGTAGGCGGCATTTTTTTCTTCAGTTTTTTGATTTCTTTTTTGCTTTATTTATTTTCTTTTATTTCTACTTACAGCTAAATACTTACATTTTTTCAGTGATTCTTTTTGCTTTTAGGTCACAAAAATTATAAACTTTCTCTATGTGCCATTAGTTTTTAAATTTGAATAGTTTGAATTTGCATTATTTGAAATTTGTGTGAATCACTAGTTTGTGAATAACTTTACTATAAAAATAGATTTTTGAGTGATTCTTTTTCCTGCTATTTAATATTACCGTGTTTTATCATTATATTAAATTTGGTAATTTTTAGGTTAATTTAAATGTCTGTTTTAATCAAAAACTGATTTTGTTATTTTAGTTTTCTATTAAAGTTTCTAATTTTTTTTATGAAAATTCTTTTTGTTATTAATGTTTTCAACAAATAATACTTTGATAGTTTTAGTTGCATAAATTTTATATAATTTGAGTTTCAAAATTCTAGAGGTTTATAAAATCTTTTTAGTTGATACCTTTTGCTAATAGAGTTTTATTAAAGATTTTTAGTTGATTCTTTTTGCTATTGAAGAAGATTATAGGTTTGTTTTAGTTTATCATAACAAAATATTTTAATTGATTATTTTTAGTTCATTCTTTTTGCTATTATAGTTTCATAAAAGTTTTTTTCTAGTTCATTCTTTTTGCTATAAGTTCATTCTTTGAGGTAAATGACCCTAAAATTGAAAAGCACTTCCAATGAACTCTGAAAAGCTTGAAAGTTGGCATGGTATCATCATTTCACCCATGTAGAATGTTTTAAAAAGTTGAGAGTGTTACGACAAAAACTGGATGCACTTCGTGTACAAAATGGACAGCCTCTTTCGAAGTATCAGGGTTTCGGACGAAAACTCATCTGTTACAAGGGGATTTCATTTTTTGAACTTATTTGAACTCCAGACTTTGTCTGTGTTCAAAATGCACCATTCAAAGCCACATCATCAATTTTTAACCCTTTCCGATTTCATTTAGTATTTTTCATGCATTTACTGATTTTTTTAAGCTAAATGACCCTAAAATTGAAAAGCACTTTCAATGAACTCTGAAAAGGTTGAAAGTTGGCATGGTATCATCATTTCACCCACATAGCGTGTTCTAAAAAGTTGAGAGGATTATGGCAAAAACTGGATGCGCTTTGTGTACAAAATGGACATTCTCTTTCGAAGTATCAGTGTTTCGGACATAAACTCATAAGTTACAAAGGGATTTCATTTTTTGAACTTATTTGAACTGCAGACTTTTTGTGTGTTCAAAATGCACCATTCAAAGCCACATCATCAATTTTCAATCATTTCTGCTTCATTTGGTATTTTTCAGGCATTTACTGATTTTTAAAGCTAAATGACCGTGAACTTGAAAAGCACTACAAATGAACTCTGAAAAGGTTACAAGTTGGCATGGTATCATCATTTCACCCACATAGCATGTGCTAAAAAGTGGAGAGGGTTACGACAAAAATTGGATGCACTTCGTGTACAAAATGGACAATCTCTTTCGAAGTATCACGGTTTCGGACGGAAATTTATCGTTACAAAGGGATTTCATTTTTCGAACTTATTTGAACTCCGGACTTTTTGTGTGTTCAAAATGCACCATTAAAAGCTACATCATCAATTTTCAACCCTTTCTAACTTCATTTGGTATTTTTCATGCATTTACTGATTTTTAAAGCTAAATGACCCTGAAATTGAAAAGCTCTACAAATGAACTCTAAAAAGGTTGCAAGTTGGCATGGTATTATCATTTCACCCACACAACATGTGGTAAAAAGTTGAGAGGGTTACGACAAAAGCTAGATGCACTTCGTGTACAAAATGGACAATCTCTTTCGAAGTATCAGGGTTTCATATGAAAACTCATCTGTTACAAAAGGCATTTCATTTCTTCACATGTAACTGCAGTGCTAGCCACTACTATAGGTTGCTGCTAATGCGACACTACGATTAGAGACCCTTCAAAGAAATTGTGTGTGATGCAATAATCGCAAACGGTGGTGTAAAAAATCCGTCAAAAAAGGTGCAAAACGTTTGCGATAACGGATGCATCGAACAGAGTTTGGATTTTAGTTGTATGTGCGATGTAGGGCATATGGTCCAGTTCAATTAACTGTTTGTGGTGAGGAGGAACAGAAGAAACGGGTAGCTAGATAAAGGTGTGTGCGATATACAACATATAGTTCACTCGAATTAACTGTTTGTGATTAGACAACACAAAAGAAACGGTCAGCCAGATCAAGGTGTGTGCGATATATGGCATGCGGTTCACTTGGCCTGTTCGTTAGTGTGTGATCTCTGTGGCAACCGTTCACTCCCCACTAGCCTCTTCTTGTACCGTGGCAACCGACCACCGCCTCTTCACCTTTCCCTCTTGATTTGGAACTGCTGTCGCACGCTCTTCCTCCCTCCATTTTCCTTCACCCTTCCTTCCGCCATTGTTCGATCGTCTTCTCCATGGAGGGAACAGGCCGAAAACGACCCTGTTATTCTTGCACCGACCTGAAAGATGACGTGGTGTAGAAACTCATTGATCGGTGCGACATCACCACCTCGGCTAGCACGGCAGGTTCGTTCAGGTCCATTCTCGACTCAACAAATAACATCATTGCAAAGGACCCAAGGGTTCAGGAGTAGTTTGATCTCCCATATCTTCTTCGCCAGGATGCTGGTCGCCGGTGTGGGGACGACGGAAGCGTCGCCTTGTGCAAGTTGATGCCGCTTGATAATGATACGTGTGATGTTAAGATGCCATCGCTTGAGGGTAAGGCTTGGGCAGGCGCAAATGGAGATTGGGTTGTTTATATTGGGTATAAATGCGAGTGGGAACTTGTGAATGTGTAAACTCGTCATCGGGTTCCACTTCCAAAAATGACAGACTGCCCTGAGGTTGAGCACACAGATGATATGTGTATGTTCAAATACGATCATGGTGACTGTCATCTACGGAAGATAGTAATTTGTCAAGTTCCCAACAGCTCTTGGGATTACAAGAACTATGAAGTTGTTGCTATCTTTGACAAGCTTGTTGTTGTCCTTACTTCCACGCCTCGATGGATATTGCTCAAAAATTAATATTTGTACCCGGATGAGTACTGTGATGCAATTCAATACGGGGGTCTTGTGTTTGCTGCCACCACTCGTGGCACTATTTTTGCATGGAATCCTTATGGTTTCGGTACGTTTGTCTTCCACCGTAATTATAATTGTTTCATCCACATGCATGCGGGTTAGCTAGTTTCCCTTTACTAATTAACCACCTTGTGTTTCCAAGGTCCAGTGAAGATTCCACCACCTATACTTGAAAAAATTTATAACCAAGGGGGAGATGACGATGGTGATGATCACGAGCATGAGGACGAGAAAGACCTATATACTCAGTGGCTCCTGGCAACTTATTCCGATGGGTCATGACAACCCACAAGTATAGGGGGTCGCAACAGTTTTTGAGGGTAGAGTATTCAACCCAAATTTATTGATTCAACACAAGGGGAGCCAAAGAATATTCTCAAGTATTAGAAGTTGAGTTGTCAATTCAACCACACCTGAAAGACTTAATATCTACAACAAAGTAGTATGGAAATAACGGTAACGGTGGCAAAAGTAATAGTAGTAGTTTTTGTTGCAATTGTAACAGTGGAAACGGAAAAGTAACTAAGCAAAGATCAATATGTGAAAAGCTCGTAGGAAATGGATCAATGATGGATAATTATGTTGGATGCGATTCATCATGCAACAGTTATAACATAGGGTGACATAGAACTAGCTCCAGTTCATCAATGTAATGTAGGCATGTATTCCGAATATAGTCATACATGCTTATGGAAAAGAACTTGCATGGCATCTTTTGTCCTGCCCTCCCATGGCAGCGGGATCCTATTTGAAACTAAGGGATATTAAGGCCTCCTTTCTACCAGACCAAAGCATTAACACTTAGTGAATACATGAACTCCTCAAACTACGGTCATCACAGGGGGTGGTCCCGATTATTGTCACTTCGGGGTTGCCGGATCATAACACATAGTAGGTGACTATAGACTTGCAAGATAGGATCAAGAACTCACATATATTCATGAAAACATAATAGGTTCAGATCCGAAATCATGGCACTTGGTCCTTGTGACAAGCATTAAGCATAGCAAAGTCATAGCAACATCAATCTTAGAACATAATGGATACTAGGGATCAAACCTTAACAAAACTAACTCGATTACATGGTAAATCTCATCCAACCCATCACCGTCCAGCAAGCCTACGATGGAATTACTCACGCACGGCCGTGAGCATCATGAAATTGGTGATGGCGGAAGGTTGATGATGACGACGGCGACAGATTCCCCTCTTCGGAGCCCCGAACGGACTCTAGATCAGCCCTCTCGAAGAAGATTAGGGTTAGGTAATGGCTCCGTATCGTAGAACACGATGAATCCTTCTCTCTCGTTTTTCTCTCTGAACGTGAACATATGGAGTTGGAGTTGAGGTCGGTGGAGCTACAGGGGGCCCACGAGGCAGGGGGTGCGCCCAGGGTGGTAGGCGCGCCCGCACCCTCGTGGACAGGGTGTGGGCCCCCTAATGCTGATTCTTCCGCCATTATTTTTTATTATTTCCAAAACGTGTCTCCATGGACTTTCAGGTCATTCCGAGAACTTTTTTTTCTGCACAAAAATAACACCATGGTAGTTCTGCTGAAAACAGTGTCAGTCCGGGTTAGTTCCATTCAAATCATGCAAGTTAGAGTCCAAAACAAGGGCAAAAGTGTTTGAAAAAGTAGATACGTTGGAGACGTATCAGATCACCTCTTCTTGTATGTATACAGGGCACCGCTGATGTTACTAATGAAGCATGTGTTGTCTCCCATGGTCGCACTATCCGGACCTATTCCAACATCCGTTGCAGGGTATTCCGGATGGATACTAGTGTACTAGCGCCAACACCTTCTCCCTGGTTCAGTATTGATAGTCTTGGAGAAAACTCGCTCTTCCTTGGACAAAACTATCCAATGATGGTGAATGGCGATCCAGCTGCTGTTGACACAATGTTACTACCATTTATGAGAAGCAATTGTATCTATACCTCGGACATTACTGTGGTTCCCTACCCTGGCTATCACAATATGCGTCCTGATATAGGCCGCTTCGGCCTGGATGATCAGTCCTGCGTTGGTCTCGAGATTGACAATAGTTGGCCCTTCCGAGAGAATCAGTTATGGTTCAAAGCAAGTGTTTCCAACACCGAGGATTGGTTGAGCTGAAGTTCATTTCATTGCTTTGTTATTTATTGTGTGAGAAAAACTTTATTTTCTAGAATGTTTTGTTGGAAATAATCTATAATCCAACATGTATTTGTTAGGAAATATGCAACTTGTATTTCCAGGAGGCCATAGGCCAGTATATATACATGTACAGGTGTGGACTATATGCAGGAAACCCCATATACATTAGGGTAAATACGAAAGGTTACATGGCTATATATATATATGTACTCTAACACCCCCCTCAAACTCATGGTGGATTAACAACACTGAGTTTGGAGAGATAGAAGCCATGATGCGCTCTAGTCTGGGCCTTTATCAAAAAATCCGCCAACTCTAACCTCGGAAGGCACATACTGAATAGCAATAACATGATCCTACACACCAGCGCGCACATAGAAAGCATCAACACCAATATGCTTGGTGAGCTCATGCTTCACAGGATCACGCGCAATGCTAATAGCGCCTGTACTGTCAGATAAAAGCAGAGTAGGTGTAGTAATAGAAACACCAAAATCCTAAAGTAACCACCGTAACCAAGTCACCTCTATCGTCAAAAGAGCCATAGCTCGTAACTCAGCCTCTGCACTCGAATGGGAAACTGCAGTCTGTTTCTTCGTCTTCCAGGCAATGAGAGAACCACCAAGAAAAACACAGTAAGCAGAAAGTGAACGGCGATTAGAGGGATCACTAGCCCACGTAGCATCCGAATAGGCCTGAAGCTGTAAAGAACTAGAGCGAGGAAAGAATAGACGGTGAGAGATTGTGCCCTAAAGATATTGGAGAACCCGAAGGAGGTGACTATAGTGAACCGAAGTGGGAGCAGAGAAAAACTGACTCAGAATATGAACCGAATAAGAGATATCCGGATGAGTAACAACTAGATATGCAAGACTCCCAACAAGATGACGATAACGCGTTGGGTCAGGCAAGGGGTCACCATCAGTATCACGGAGGTGAACATTGAGCTCCATGGGAGTCTCAACAATGCGCTCATCAGTAAGAGCAGCACGAGCAAGAAGATCCTGTATATTCTTTTCCTGGGATATAAAAAAGCCATCAGAGTTGGAAGAGACTTCAATCCCAAGAAAGTAGCGAAGAGGTCCAAGATCGGACATAAGAAACTACTCACTAAGACGGGCTTTTACAAAGGCAATATACTCCGGGTCGTTGCCAGTTTTGATCATGTCATCAACATAGAGAAGAAGAAGAGTCCGGCCACGAGGATAAAGGTGGGCAAACAATGCTGGATCATGAGCACTCGCTGAAAAACCAGTGGCTGTCACCACAGAGGCAAAACGCTCAAACCAAGCGCGCGCGCGCGCGGG
>LR738714.1:401506652-401532582 GCA_902687465.1 Secale cereale | reverse complement strand
GGGGGGGGCTTGCTTAAGGCCATAGAGAGAGCGACGAAGACGACATACCATGCCCTTAGGAACAAAATACCCAGGTGGTGGCTGCATGTATACCTCCTCATGTAGCTCACCGTTAAGAAAGGCATTCTTAACATCAAGCTGAGATACATACCAGTGGCATGCATAGGCCACGGCAATAAGTGTACGAATAGTGTTCATATGGGCCATAGGAGCAAAAGTCTTCTAGTAATCACGACCATGCTCCTGCTGAAAGCCACGAGCCACAAGACGAGCTTTGTAATGCTCTAGAGAACCATCAGAGCAAGTATTAACCTTTTAGACCCACTTACAAGTGATGGGACAAACACTTGGAGATAGAGAAACAAGATCCCATGTACCAGTGCGTTCAAGAGCAGCAATCTCCTCTACCATTGCAAACTGCCATTCAGGATGAACAACAGCCTCACGATGAGAAGTCGGCTCAAGAAGAGCAGCACCAACGGTTGGAAAACCAAGGCGATAAACTGGCGGAAGCGGACGAGGATGCAAGGCATAGGTATGCTAAGGCGAGGAGGACGACACATTAGCAGATGCATCCACAGTACGTGAACGACGAGTGTAATACTGAGGAAAAGATGGAAGAAGACGAGGAGGAATATCCTAGGTAGAATCAGGAGGTGGAGACGAAGAAATCACCGGGGAGGAAGGTCAGAATCCGGTGACATGCGAGGTGAGGAAACCGTGGGAGATGGTGGTAGCAAATCGGCAAGCGGTGGAGAAGTAGAGTGAGCAGGACGGAGAGACAAGGGCTCAACCGGAGTGATAGGTGTGTCGAGAAAAGTGAGGAAAGAGATATCCTCCACTGAAAAGGTTGAGGAAGATGGAAGCGGGTAGAAGGGACAAGACTCATCAAAAGTCACCTCCTGAGAAATACGCATCCGACGACCGTTAGGATCCCAACAGCGATTGCCCTTATGCTCATCACTATAGCCTAAGAAAACACACTCAACAGACTAAGCGGTCAGTTTGGTGCGTTCGCGAGGGGCAAGAAGAACATAGCAAACACAACCAAATAAGGGAAGCATCGAATAATCAGGAGAACAATCAAAGAGACACTCGAAAGGAACACCACCCTGGAGAGCAGCGGGCGGCTGAAGGTTAATGAGATAGGTGGAGGTGAAGATAGACTCGGCCCAAACATGAGGTGGAAGAGAAGCGGCGATCATCAACGCACGAGCCATCTCAAGAAGGTGGCGATGCTTTTGCTCAGCCACGCCATTCTGAGCATGAGCACCAGGACAAGAGAACTAAGGAAGAGTGCCCTGCCCAGCAAGAACACCACGCAACATCTTGGGATATACTCGCCAGCGAAGTCAGCACGAAACACACGAATAGGCGAAGAGAACTGAGTGTGAACCATGGCAGCAAAAACCTTATAGATGGAACGAACCTCACTGCGAGAAGTCATAAAATAAAGCCAAGTGTAACGAGAGAAATCATCTATGAAAATAATATAGTATCGATGGCCCCCTTCCGAAGCGAAGGGAGCCGGACCCCATACATTAGAATGGACTAAATCAAAAGGATGGTGAGACACCGACTCACTGGTAGGATAAGGTAACGGAATCTGTTTTCCTAGTCTACAACCCTGACACCCTAAAGAGATATCTCCTGAGACAGACCCCAGAAGACCTCGACGAACTAATGACGACAAGCGAGACCGACAAAGATGACCAAGTCGATGATGCCACTTTTGGAAGGAGCCGGTAGCTGTAGCACCGGAAGCGGATGGACTGGCGATAGTGGTGGCAGCGGAAGGAACATGAAGCGAGTCTAGCTCCCAAAGACCCTTAGAGTCATGGAGGCAAGGGCTAGCCCCAACCAAAGTGTGTGTTCGATGATCCTAAACAGAACAAGAGTCAACGTCAAGGATGATGCGACAACTAGAATCAGTAAGTTGACCAGCAGAAAAAAGATTCATGGTAAGTCGAGGAACATGAGCAACATCAGGAACAGAGTAAGAAGGTGTGGTAAGATTGCCTCGACTAGCAATAGAAAGAGGCGTACCATCGGCAGTGAATACATGAACAGGAAAATCAAGCGATTTAAGAGAAGACATATTTGAAGAATGAGAAGACATATGAAAAGAAGCTCCGGAGTCCAGAACCCATGAGGTTGTACCTGACTGTGTAGAGGGTGGTTGCTCAGTGCGGGAAGCATCAGTCACAGAAGCTGCAGCACCCGTCGAAGGAGAACCTGAAGCAGCAAGCAGACGCTTAATTCGCAGAATATCCTGCTCAGTCAAGGCGGTGACGGAAGATGTCGAAGTAGAAGAAGAAGTCCCGGAAGCTGATGATCGCGCCTTACATAGGTGTTTCTTCTTCTGGAAGCACTGATACTCAACATGACCATCAATATTGCAGTAGCCGCAGTGAGGACGAGACCGACCCTGGCCGCCCGTAGGAGTAGGCAAGAGCGCAGGAGCACTGGAGCGGGATCGAGTCGGTGCAGCAGGCGACATAACAAGAACTCGAGCATTGAGCACAGAGGGAACCTCAAGTAGACCAACACCACGTAGGCGAGTCTCAATAGCACGAATCTCAGAAAGCGCCTCCATGAGGGAGATACGACCACGAGCAAAAAACTGAGCACGCCGGGGCTCAAACTCCTTACAGAGCCGAGATAAGAACTCGTAGACACGATGAAACTCCAAATCAGCCCACACAGCCAGGTAACACTAACAAGTACGGCAACCAGCAGTGCGGAGAGAATCAAGCTGACGCCAGATAGCAGAACTCTGAGCATAGAAATCGTCAACACTGGAGTCACCCTGCTGAAGAGCATGTTCCCGCCGGACCACAGACAGATATAAGGCATCACCAGAGGGCTGATAGCGCTGACAGAGATGGGTCCACATCTCAGATACAGTAGGGAGCTCCAAGAACTCAGAGGCAAACTGAGGCAGAACACTAGCAGTGAGAACAACTGCGGCACGAGCATCCTCATCAAGCCACTGAGTGTAAGCAGAAAGAGCCTCATGATAAGTCTGAAGAGCCTCCTTATAATTCAAAACCTACGCATCATAAGCATGGACGACAGCGTCATCTGCAAGCTTAGCTGCATCCTTCGCAGCTTGATCAGCATCGGCAGCAAGAACCGGTGACGTCGGCGGAGTAGGGGCCATAGGTGGAACCGGACACGAGGACAAGTGACCTCGCCAGAAAGAACGCCCCAAAGACGAATGCCACGCATATGAATGCACATGAAGCCAACACACTCGATGTAGTTAGTGCCATCAAATATCACCGGATAGCGAGGAACTGCGACATAGCCTGACGGTGTAGAATTTTTTTTAATCACCGGGCAGACGGCGGTACAGACAGAGGGTCCTGATGATTAGCCGCAGTCAGCACTTGCGGCGGCAGAAAATGGATGGGACAAGAGCAGCAGCATGGGCCAAATCCCGCGAGGGTGAGTCCTTGTGCAGAGACTCTTGTGCTGACTTCGTGTAATGGGTGAGTCCTCGTGCATCAGCTGGATCACTGGTGGGTTCACGTGCTCCAGATGGATCGAGGCAGCAGATCCAGCGGGCGGGTGAGCCTGACAAAATGAGGGCGATCGATCCAGACAAGCAGCTGCTTGATCCAGGCCGGGGGTGGATGAAAACGGGGTAGTGGTGGGAGTCTCGAACGGGGCAACGACGGGAGTCTCGATCTGGAGGCCGCACGGATGGGTGACTCGATCGGGAATGGAGGTGGTCGAGAGAAGAACAATAATAGCCAACAGATCTGGCCACCACGGAGGAGTCAGCGGTAGCTGAAGATGAAGGCTTCGCGATGGTGGATCAACAACATGAGTTGCGCATGCGAGAAAATTGACCTAGCTCTAATACCATGTTAGGAAATATGCAACTTGTATTTCCAGGAGGCCATAGGCCAGTATACATACATGTACATGTGTGGACTATATGCAGGAAACCCCTTATACAATAGGGTAAATACGGAAGGTTACATGGCTATATATATGTACTCTAACAATATCCTCGTTGTCGTTGTGTGTTGATGACTTGTTGTATGTAATGAATGGTACATTTGCATATGCGTCCCATCAACTCATGCCTGCTCGCATGGCACACGGGTCGCGTGGCGGCACATATATTATTATTTTGTTTAGATGATAATGATGTCGCTTTATTGCTTAACCGAAGCATGGCACGTATCCATTGTAGGTCTAATGCTCACGGTTTGAATAAATAATCCGTTTGGGATATTGGTTCCTAATTATTAATAATATCCCGTTTGTAATTAGATAAAGATTACATCAAAACTTGTCTCAAATTTGACAAAAAAAGTACAATTCCACTCTGTATTGGTGTCCATATGAACAGTGCTCGTGATTTTAGTTGCAAAAATTAGATAGTGCTAGTGATTTTTAGCTGCAAATTTTGACAAATCGCAGTGTTACAAGGTTGACAAATGGCAATGTTACTGGATAAACAAATTTCAATCTTTCTAGTTTGACAAATCGCAACACACCCAATATGACAGATGCAAATCTTACCCAATTGTTTCTACGTGGTTCCACATGGGTCATCCAAAACAACCGTTTGCGTTGAAGGGATGCACAGATCCTGCACTATGAATTTTCCCTTGACTTCAGGGGGGGAGCAGACCATATCTCTCACTTTGCATACGGGTGTTCTATTTAAAACGTTTGCGATCAAGAGCTGCACAAATCCTGTTCGGCACAGTTTCCCTTGGCTTCCTAGGGAAGCTGTCGGTTTGCATACGGGTATTCTAATTAAAATGTTTGCGATGAGTGTTTTATATTTAAAAACCATTGATGTTATTTTCAAAAGAAAATCGGTTGATAAGTTTGTACATTAAGAGAGAAAAACGTAAGTTCGTTCAAACCATATCTTTCATTTAGTCACACTGCGAATTTATATTCGTATGATTGAGAATTCGAGATACAGTAGTAAACCCCCCAAAAAATATTTCCGGCGGCGACGGAGGCGGTGTGCCGCGTCGTCGTTCTCCTTGTCGTCCTCTGGGATGTCGTTGTTGAAATCTTCAAGGCAGCACAAAATGTGCTTCACTTGTAAATCAAACATCATGTCGTCGCGCGATCGAAGGGTGTGGCGCGGGAGGACGGCAACTTGAAGACTAGTGCCAGATGATCATTCTGCGACATGGCATTGGTGGAGGTTTGTGGGAGGGAAGGGAATGGGAGATGAACAATAAGGCCATCCGTATTAAACAGCGGCTCGAGCGCCATTAATGGAGAGGAAGGCGAGCGACCATGGAAGTCAAAGGGCTCGCTTCCCAGTGAGCCTGCAAAGCGTACAACTCGCACGCTTTCTGATGAGCCTTTGCATTGGGGATAGCTTGCACGCCTGTTGGTCACCCTGCACACCGGACTCTGCTCGCATGCCTCCCGTTCAGTCAAGTAGCTCTCCGCACGACACCTCTTATAGCCATTAAAAGAAGAAACGTGGCGTCATGTGAATGGTTAACAGAACGCACACGATTTGAATTATACAAACATTTGAGATATTAAAGTGGCAGCTATTTTTTGAAAATGCCTTTGTTGGCTGTTATTCGAGTGCGCCTTCTCTCAAAATGGACACGAAAAATACCACAGCATGTCGGGTGCCATTCCATGATAGCATGCCAAGTTTCATGAATTTTAGACAAGTTTTGCATTTACTAGAATTTAAAAATAAAGTATCTCAATGTTTTGCCGGCAATCCACGGTGCCGTGGTGTTCGAAATTCATTCTCATTTCTTGCATGGGACCTAAGCATGCACCCAACACTACAGGAATCAGGCACTTTCCCATTTCTTCCATGGCGGACGACAAAGGCATACCTGGCGGACAACAAAGGCCTTTGCCGTCCGCCAGCAGACGGCAACAGGTCCGGCTGAACGAGTGCCAGCAAAGGGCTTCTTTGTCGTCTGCTTCATAGAAGCGGGCGGCAAAGGGCTTTGCCGTCAGCCGTCTGTGGCCAGCAGATAGCAAAGATCGTGGACGGCAGTGGGGTGGGGTGAGTGCCGTTAGGGGTTAACGGCGTGCTTTGTCGTCCGCCAGCAGACTACAAACATCTTTAACTCTTTACGGTCTGTTGGCGGACGACAAACAACTCAGCTCCGATGGCAGCAGGAAGCTGCCATGTGTCCAGCTATGCCGTCCGTCATCAGACGGCAAAGATTCAAACTCTTTGCCGTCTACTGGCAGACAGCAAAGTGCCCAAATAGGCAGCCCAGTGTTCTCAGTTTACACAGGTGGCTGCCACGTGGCCTCTTTGTTGTCTACTAGCGAATGGAAAAGAGCTTTGTCGTTGGCTAGCGGACGACAAAGAGGCTATATATCCCCTGTTTTTATTTGAATCCATTTAATTTGACAGGATTTCATACACAAATATACATACAAACATATCCAACATATCCAACAACATATAACAACATGTCCAAGAACATATTTCATCAAGTCCAATATATCCAACAACATAGTTAAACAAAGTCCTATCCAACATATCCATATACGCATACATATCCAGAAACAAGTTTCCAACGACAGCATCCATATAGACATACATATCCAAACAAGTTTTCATAAACAACAAGGAAGCACCAGAAGAATTGTACACTCCATCAACGCAAGCTTCCTCGTCTAAATCAAATCTGCAAATTAGGAAAGATGAAAGTTAGAATAATAATAATAATAAGAAGACTATTTAGAGCTAAGGTAGGTAAAAAAGCTAAGTGTGTAGGTCAATTTAGAGCTAAGGTAGGTAAATATGTCATTTAGTAACTAACGTAGGTTAAATGGATGATATTTGAGCTAACCTAGTTAAACTTGGTCATTTTTAAGCTAACCTAGCTAATTATGCCATTTTTGACCTAACTAAGCTTATTTAGGCATTTTAGAGGACAACAAGCTAAGTATATGACATTTATGAGGTTAAAGGTTATTATGCCATTTACGAATAAAAACAAGTAAGAGGAGGAAAAGAAGATTCCTCTTCTTGTTCTTCTTCTTCTTTTCTTCCTCTTCGTTGATTTTCTTCATCTTATTATGTCATTTATGGACTAAATAGGCTAAATTATGTCATTTAGGAGCTAATGTAGGTTAAATGGATCATATTGGAGCTAACCTAGTTAAATTTGGTCATTATTAAGATAACCTAGCTAATTATGCCATTTTTGACCTAACTAAGCTTATTTAGGCATTCTAGAGGACAACAAGCTAAGTAGATGACATTTATGAGGTTAGCAAGTTTATTATGCCATTTATGAATAAAAACAAGTAAGAGGAGTGAAAGTGCAGTATATCGACTAGAGGGGGGGTGAATAGGCGATTTTTATGAAATGCTTCAAAACATGGTAGTTTCGAAGACAAACGATAAGCTCAAGCATATTTGTATGCAGCGAAAAGTGGACTACACTAGATAAGCTATAGGCATGTATTCAATGAAGTGAAAGCATGAAGACTAATAGCAACTAGGCAGTAGTGATCGTAAAGGAAAAAGGAATGAAGCCAATCACAACAAGTAGATACTCAGTGAAGACTATCAGATAAGGCAGGCATGCAATGTCTTCACAACATAGAGCAGTAAGTAAAGGGAAGGAAAGGATAGAACTAGTAGCTCGGGGAAGACAGTGATTTGTTAGACAATTTCCAGTTGCTGTGACAACTGTACGTCTTGTTAGGGAGGCTGAGATTTAACTCAGAAGACTGCGTCTTCACCTTGTTCCCCTTGAGCTAAGGACCCCTAGTCCTCGCCCAATCACTCTGGTAAGTCTTCAAGGTAGACTTCCAAACCTTCACAGACTTCGTTCACCGGCAATCCACAATGACTCTTGGATGCTCAGAACGCGACGCCTAACCTGCTGGAGGAAACACAATCCTCAAGTGTAATAAGTCTTCAGGTCACACAGACAGAAAGACTTCAGTGATGCCTAACACTCTTTGGTTCTGGGTGTTTGGGCTTTGTCCTCGCAAGGATTTCTCTCTCAAGTGCTTCGGAGGTGGGTTGCTCTCAAATGACAAAAGCCGTGCAATAACTCTGAGTAGCCGCCAATTTATGGTGTAGGGGGTGGGCTATTTATAGCCACTGGGCAACCCGACCTGATTTGTCCAAAGTGACCCTGGGTCACTAAGGAACTGACACTTGTTCCAACGGTCAGATTTCAAACACACACGGTAACTTTACTTGAGCTCCAAGTAAAGCTGACTCATCCGCCTCTGGATAAGATTTGCTCTCATAGTCTTCGCTCAAAGACATAGGATTTGGTTGAGCATCACTTCAGTCACTCTGACTTAGTTCACTTGGACCCCACTTAACAGCACGGTGGTTCCTATGACTCAACAAAGAAGAAAAGGAAACAACGATCTTCGCTCTCCATAGTCTTCACACAATGTCTTCTCATGTCATAGTCTTCAATATGATTATCTTCATATACCACCACTGATATCAATGTCTTCATACATTTTTAGGGGTCATCTCCGGTAGGTTAACCAAATCAATGAGGGACTACTACCTGTGTTATCCTGCAATTCTCACTAACACATTAGTCCCTCAACCAGGTTTGTCGTCAATACTCCAAAACCACTAGGGGTGGCACTAGATGCACTTACAATCGCCCCCCTTTTTGGTGATTGATGACAAACTGGTTGAAGTTTTCAACGGGGATAAAGATATGTGAAATTGTTAAGGATAAGGTATTGTCTTCGTAAGAAGCTAGGGCTCCCCCTGAAGATGTGCATATAGTTGATTTGCCTTTGAATGCAAATGCACATGGCAGGTTGTACTTGTGGAGATCCTCTTCAACTTATGAAGACAATTCATCATGCATAATTGATATGTCGAAGATAATGGCTTGCATAATGAAAAATGGACGTCTGCAATAATGACTAAGTGCGGAATATAAGGTAGCAGATGCGGAATTTATCATCGCATTACAGAGTAGCATAAAAAACGTAGCAGACGACCATCAGTTTAAGTGTTACAACTCAAAGAACCAAATGTAGCAAAACAAGAGTTGTAAACACTGGGCAAATTATAAAGCACCCGCCCATATGGACCCGCTTGAAGACTATCAACTCATATGCTTCTCCCCCTTTTGTCAGTAAGGACCAAAAAGGTTTGAAGACATAGAGCCTCTACTCGTTCCTAGTCAGAGCAGAAGAGGATGCAGGGTCGGAGTTGTTGTTTGGCCATGCAGAAGTGGTTGGTGCAGTGTCGATGCGCGCTGAAGTAGGAGGCGGTGAAGTAGCATCATCCTGATCATCGATCACCCTGGCGTCAATTGTTGCAGCGGAGGAGGAGTATTCAGAATCTTGAAGGGATGGAGTTCGACGCATAACAACAGTCCTTGGAGGAGTGTTGTCAAACTTGAATCTCTCAGTGAAGCCATCGTCTTGAAGATCCGCTTCAGCACTCAGCAAGGTCAAACTCTTCCAAGACCTCCGACATGTTTCATGAGCAACAAAAGCATTCTTGGTGGCAAGATTGCGAATGCGATTGACATCCACCAAGAGGCTTTGCATCTGACACTTTAACCAGAGGTGATGCTTTTCTTGTTTCTGATGAAGGGCTACTAGAAGCTCTCGGTTGTTCAGGACACGAGATCGCTTCTGAGGCCTTTGAGCGATGGTGCTTTCAGTGGCTTCGGTTTCAGCGTCTCGAGGTAGACGAGTACGGCCAGCCAGAGGATAAACACGTGAGACTGCTGGAACCCCTTCAATCTGCTGAGTGAAGCTTTGATGATCAGCGTTGTGAAGACTAACTGGCTCTTTAGCAGGCTCTTGGTAGATGGCTTCAGCTGACATATCAACCTCAGGCAAGAAAATCTGATGGTTGCGAGCAGAGGGCTGATAGGTGACAGCTGAGTGCAACTTGATGAGGCGCATTATCCAAGGAGCATAAAATTTCAGTCCAAATAGATCAGCTCCACACATAGCCATTTGCCAGATGAAGAAATCTTGAGCATTGAAGCTGATGCCATTGAAGATGTAGAAAACCAAAGTCTTCATAGTGCCTTCAAGCTTGGCTGATGAAGAATGTCCTTTGATTGGCCATAGAGTATGCCTTATGATGTGATAGATGGTGCGCGGCAGGTACTCAAGGTCTTCAACAAACAATTCCTTAGGATATTCAGCATCACTTGGCAGAGGCTTCATCATGCTGAGCATTTGGCTCATGTTGGGCTGACGCTTCTGAAAGATACTCTCCAAGGCTTCAGTGTGCAGTTGATAGCCAGGTTCATATAGATCTCGTGGAGTGGGCAGGCCAGTAAGCTCAATGAGATCAAAGGCTTTAGCTTCATGATGGACATTTTTTGTCATCCACTCAAGGACCCATGTCTTCGGATCCCTGCTGTAGCCTCGGATGTGGAGTGTTGCATAGAATTGCAGAAGCAGCTCTTCATTCCAATGCTCTTTATCTAGGACAAAATTGAGAAGGCCAGCATCACGGAAGCAGTCAAGAGCTTCCTCCAAGCAGGGCAGGCCATCAATAGCTTCAGTGTCAAGACGCATATGAGGGAAAATGCGGCCTTGATCATATAGTACCCTTGAGTAGTAGCTGCGCTGTTGATGGCTCCAGAACCTATCTAATGATATTCTTGGCTTGGAATATGGGTTCTTGGCACTGTCAAAGAAGTTGTTGTGCGCAGTGAAGCTATTGGCATTGAATGACCCTGAAGAGGTTGCAATACTTGGAAGCCTTGGCAGTCTTGGCTTAGGATTCTGAACTTGGGGCCTGTGCGCAACATGATGATCAAACTGAGGACCAGCAGCACGCGGTTCAGTTGTAGGTGGCGGAATCAGAATGGGCCACCGGACAGTAACAAGCTGATCATCCTTGTTGTATGCTTGCTCAATGGTATGAGGTCATGGAGGCGGAAAAGGAGCAGAGGCATTCTCTTCAAGCTGCAGATTGGCGTCAGGTGCAGCATTAGCTTCAGGCACAACAATGGCTTCAGGAGCAGCATTGGCTTCAGGAGCAGTTACTTCAGGCGCAGTCACTTCAGGCGCCACAGAGTCTTCAGGTGCCACAAAAGCTTCAGCCATGACCACGTCATTGGCTTCAGTGTTGGTGGTGGCAGCCTCTGAATTTGTAGCCTCCACTTCAGGAGCTGGAGGGTCGGACATGTTCTCCTCGAGAACAGGGGGTGCGGCAGTACTTTCTTCTTCAACTTGGGGTTGTTCTTCTTCTTGTTGGGGTGGTTCTTCTTCGGCTGATGTAGCCGGAATATCTTCAGCCGCTTTGGCTTCAGATTCTGAGGGGTCTCCAGTAGGAGCAGCATCAGGTGCAGATGGTTGCTCTACTCCTTCTGGAACACTTGGGGCGACGATTTGAGGCCTTGGTCCTTTGCAAAGCTTGCAAAAAGCTCGCGACGCCTGAGGAGATGTAGGTTGTTGGGCCTCAAAGTCTTCATCTTCAAGCACCGTACTGGTGTCTTGAGTTTGCTGGGGAGTGTCTTGTGTATCCTATGGGTGATCAGCCCACGAGTCATCCTGAGCAATTAGCGTCAATGGACGACCAATGCTGATGCGTTCGCTGTTCGTGAGAACAGGCGAAGAGTCAATGTTGTACTCGATCTGAGGAATGACTTCATCATCTTCAACATTGTCGTGAGGACCAATGTCTTCAGTTGCGGTGGGGTCGACAGCTGGAATATCTTCAGCCTCTGTGGGAGCAAGCTCATGAACAATCAATCTTCATTCTTTCTGAGCAGATGCAGGGCGAGCAACTGAGATTGGTTCGACAAAAATAGGCTCTTTGGAAGCAGCCTTATCCTTCTTGGTCTTTCGTTTCTTGGTGGGTGGAGCTTCATTAGTAGATTGCTTACGCTTGCGAGCTTTAGCTTCAGCCACCTTAGTCTTCTTGAGCTTTGAATCGGTTGGAGTTGCCTTAGGCTTCGTGCTAGTCAAGCTAGCAGGGAAGACTATGCGAGGCATTTCCTACCCAGATTCTTCAGCTTCGGGCACATGCTGCTTCTTCTTCTTCTTGGCAGCCATTCTTGGATCAATGCCAGGATGCCCAAGTGCCTTGCGCTTTTCAGCTTCATTGAATGCATGAACACATTTGGCAGCCAAGTCCTTGATTCTCTCACGAGAACCTTTGGCTTCTTCACGCCGCTGGGGAAAGGCTTCCTTGAGCTCGTGCATCATAACTTTGAAGTTTTGAATTTCTTGCACGCTGAGCTTGTCCACATGCTTCTTGAACTGAGCTTTTTCATAGTCTATCTTCTGCTTCAGCTCAACAATTCTCTGAGCCAGAGCCAGCTCAGAAGCAATGGCACCATCGAAGGAGACGCTGAGGCCAACCGGAAGTTGAAGATCGTCGAAGCTCAGGTTGGGTGTGTCAAACCATTCATCAATGAAGTTATTGAGCACTTCAACGTCAAAGAGCGGCAAATCATTGAAGATTTCAGCATCCTGCTTGCTCTTGATCAATAGCTCCAGAGCATCATCACCAAGATCTTCATCACTTGAGAGATCAAGGGCATCATTGGCAGTCTTCAGTACTGCATCAGGAGTGAGAGCTGGACTGGGGTTGCGTGTTAGCTTCCTCTTCAGCAGTCTGCTCTTGGAGATACGAGAGTGTTCCTCAGATTGCACACTTGGTGCAGGTGGAGCAGTGGCCAAAGGCTGCACTCTAGACACCTTTGGAGGAGTAGTCTTCGAAGCCTTTGATTTCTTCTTCTGAGGCTTCGGCGTTGCAGGTGCTTCTTCAGAGTCATCATCTGCTTCAGGCTGATGCACATCTGCCCCTTGAACCCTTATGTGACTGATGAGGCCCTCTAGGTTGTAGAAGGGGCCAACCAGATTCGTTTCAGCTTCGCGCGTGCCATCAGCGCGGGGCGCAGAGGGGCCAGGATTGAAGTATAACCCCCAAAGATTCTTGTTCTCTTTGGCCGAGTTCTTGGCAAATTGAAGATTTCGCTTGAATAGATTGTCGTCGCGATACCAGAGCAGAGAGCTTGGACCAGCTTCAGCAGACTGAGGCCCTCTGACCATGCAAGGATAGAAGCCTTGAGAAATGGCTTCAGCACGAGTCTTGGGGGGAAGATTATTATAAGTGATATCTCCCCAAGGATGCTTGATGGCGTTTTTCTCAGCATACTCTTGGGTCACGAACCTATACTTGAACCACTGTTCGGCCCAGTATCTTCGAATCCATTGGATTCGGGTCTTCCTCTGATTGTAATCCTCCTCTGGATCAGTCTTGTATATTTCACTGAGATTAGGAGGCAAATCAATGGAGGTGTTGCCACGGCGCTGTCTGTCACCTTTACTTACTGTCTTGTCAGTTGCCATTTGCTTCAACCTGAAGGGCTTCAAATTGAATGGCTTCAGAACGGGCTAATGCTTCGGTTTGCTGGTTAGACATGAACTGTCTTCAGGGGAATGAATGTGACGCTGCAAAAACTCTGCAAATGAATGCAGACTATGAGAACCAAGAGATTCTCCCACGGACATGTACCTGTGACAGCATTAGAGATGCGAGGGAAGGGGAAGAGGTCATATGCATTCTCAGAAGTTTTGAAGATTAAAACAGTTTTGAAGACTTTGACCTCATAGTGCGAAGACATTCACTCATGGGAGTTGGTTCCAGATTTGTACGAATCCACGAATAAGTACAAGTGAGGAATCTAACTATAGCTGAAGCATATGTGAATGTACTAGGCAAGATGTGAGATGCAGAACGGATAGATCGATATATCTAAGTAGGCAGAAACCTCTTGTGGCAAAGTAGATGAATCTTTATGGATCTAGAAGATGGTAAAAAGCAAGTTATATTTACCACACGATGAACTGCTTAGATGGAGTAGGAGTTGGATGCCAGGCAGTTCGGTCTTCCGTGCCCTAACTTGGCGACGGAGGACAGCTACGGCGACGGCGGAGTGGAAGATGTCCGCGGCCGGCGTGAGGACGGCGTCGACAAGTTGCGGCAGCGAAGCGCTTCGTCGCCGCCATCGTCGACAGCTAGCGGAGGCGCTAGGGTTGGTCGAGGTGGACAGGTGGTAGAAGAAACTTTTGACCATGATGGGATGTGCATTTATAGGCATGGGAGACGGCACAATGTAATTACTCAGGTGCCCCTGACGGTTCATGTACGAGTGACATGTGGCGGTCATGTAATGCATTGGGAGTTGTCCCACGATCCCACGTACACCACGACTGTCGGAGTGGTCGTTCCGGCTTCTCCGGGTTTCAGGCATAACGGATGGAGCATTAAAATCAGATTTAAAGTTTGCCTCCGTATCTTCTGCTGACAAGGATGCAGAGAAGATATTCGACTGTTTCAACAGAATGCATATGATTTGGATAGACAGAGTGTGGGATGAGAAAGCATAGAGAGGTTAGGGTTCGATCACATTCACTTAGTTCAAAAGATTCAAGTACGAAGACATAGCTATAATTGAATGCTGTTGAGGACAGAACACAACGCCAAGAGTGTCCTATATTAAGACAAACCAAGTGCGAAGACTTTGCAAATGTAACGCCACGAGAAATGCTTCAAACAAGAATTTGGTGGTGGCGTTACCCATCGTATAGGAAGTATTAGACCCAGACACGGCGCACAGTTATCGTGGCGCTCCGAGGTCAAATTCCATGTTAATGTATTCACACTTAGAATGTAAGTCTTCATTGATTGAAGACATACGTTACTTTGTGTGTTGCACATCTAAGTCATCAACATGCATAAGTGTTAGGATGTGTGCCTGATTACAGGACATTTGAGGATTCTAAGATATTTATCTCACACCGCAACTTGCAAAACCTTTGCTCATCCAAGGGCTTTGTGAAGATATCTGCCAGTTGCTCTTCAGTGTTGACGTGTATGATATCAATATCTTCCTTCATAACATGATCTCTGAGAAAGTGATGACGAATTTCAATGTGCTTTGTCTTCGAGTGTTGAACTGGGTTGTTGGCAATCTTGATGGCGCTTTCATTGTCACAGTAGAGTGGCACATGCTTCAGATGGACTCCATAGTCCTTGAGTGTTTGCTTCATCCAGAGAAGCTGAGCGCAGCAAGATCCAGGAGCAATGTATTCAGATTCAGCAGTGGAGAGTGATACACAGTTCTGCTTCTTTGAAGACCAACAGACAAGTGATCATCCTAGAAAGTGACATGTGCGTGATGTGGACTTGCGATCAACTTTGTCACCAGCATAATCAGCATCTGAAAATCCTACTAGATCAAACTCTGAGCCCTTTGGATACCATAATCCTAGTGTTGGGGTGTAAGACAAATATCGAAGTATTCGCTTCACAGCTAAGTGATGCGACTCCTTTGGTGCCGCTTGATATCGAGCACACATGCAAACACTAAGCATAATATCTGGCCTAGATGCACATAGATAAAGTAAAGAACCAATCATGGAGCGGTATACATGTTGATCAAATTCTTTACCATTGGCGTCGGGACCCAGATGATCTTTAGCAGGCATTGGCGTCGAGTACCCTTTGCAGTCTTGCATTCCAAACTTCTTCAGGCAGTCTTTAAGGTACTTCTCTTGAGATATGAAGATGTCGTTGCTTTGCTGACGAATTTGAAGACCAAGGAAGAACTTCAGCTCACCCATCATAGACATTTGATATTGTTCTTGCATCATGTGACCAAACTCATCACTGTATTTCTTGTCCGTGCAGCCGAAGATAATGTCATCCACATAGATTTGGCAGACAAATAGCTCATCATCATATGTCTTCGTGAAGAGTGTGGGATCTAGGGATCCAGGTTTGAAGCCTTTGCTCTTCAGGAAGTCTTTGAGGGTGTCATACCAAGCACGAGGCGCTTGTTTGAGGCCATACAGTGCCTTGTTGAGCTTGTATACCATATCAGGACGTTTTGGGTCTTCAAAGCCAGGTGGTTGTGCAACATATACTTCTTCTTCAATTCTTCCATTGAGAAAGGCACTCTTTACATCCATTTGATATAGAAGTATGTTGTGATGATTTGCATAGGCTAGCAGTATACGAATAGCTTCAAGTCTAGCCACATGAGCAAATGTTTCATCGAAGTCAATCCCTTCAACTTGAGTGTATCCTTGAGCAACGAGACGAGCTTTGTTTCTGACCACTTGACCATGCTCTTCTTGCTTGTTGTGATAGATCCATTTTGTGCCTATTATGTTGTGCTTTCGAGGATCAGGACGCTTGACAAGTTCCCACACATTGTTCAGCTCAAACTATTGAAGCTCTTCTTGCATTGCTTGAATCCATTCAGGCTCCATAAAAGCTTCAACAACTTTCTTGGGTTTAGATATTGAGACAAAAGCAAAGTGCCCACAGAAATTTGCAAGCTGTGTTGCTCTTGAGCGAGTGAGTGGACCAGGAGCATTTATGCGATCAATTATCTTCTCAACTTGTACTTCATTTGCAACACGAGGATGAGCTGGACGAAGATTTTTCTCTTGTTGTACATTGTCTTCATCAGGAGTGTTGTGTTCAGGTTGAGCATTGTCGTCAGGTTGATTTGGAGCAGAGATGATGAGTTCTTCGTCAAGTTGTGCTTCAGAAGGCATGATCTCACCAGTTCCCATTAGCTTGATAGATTCATTTGGTGAAGCTTCATCTAGAACATTTGGTAGGGACTCTCTTTGTGATCCATTTGACTCATCAAACCTCACATCCACAGTTTCAACAGTTTTATAGAGAAAAATGTTGAAGACTCTGTAGGAGTGTGAGTCCTTTCCATATCCGAGCATGAAGCCTTCATGAGCTTTAGGTGCAAATTTTGACTTATGATGAGGATCCTTGATCCAGCACTTAGCTCCAAATACTCTGAAGTAGCTTACATTTGGCTTCTTTCCAGTGAGGAGTTCATAGGATGTTTCTTCAGAAGCTTGCGAAGATAAATACGGTTGATGATATGGCATGCAGTATCAATAGCTTCAGGCCAGAACCTTCTTGGTGTTTTGTACTCATCGAGCATCGTTCGAGCCATCTCAATTAGAGTTCTGTTCTTGGGCTCAACGATCCCATTTTGCTGAGGTGTATATGGGGCTGAGAATTCATGAGTGATTCCCATCTCATCCAGATAAAGATTGAGGCCAGTATTCTTGAATTCAGTGCCATTGTCACTTCTGATATGTTTGATCTTGATGCCATAATTGTTCATGGCACGGTTGGCGAAGCGTCTGAAGACATCTTGCACTTCAGTCTTGTAGAGTATTATGTGCACCCATGTGTATCTTGAGTAATCATCAACAATGATGAAGCCATAGAGACAGGCTGTGGTAGAGAATGTGGAGTAGTGAGTAGGGCCAACTAAGTCCATGTGGAGCAGCTCGAAGGTTTTGGATGTCGTCATGATTGTCTTCGAGGGGTGCTTGGCTCTAGTCATCTTCCCAGCTTCATAGGCACCACATAGATGATCTTTCTTGAACTTGACTTCCTCGATGCCTATGACATGCTTCTTCTTTGCGATAGTATGCAAGTTCCTCATGCCAGCATGTCCTAGCCTCCGATGCCAGAGCCAGCGCTCTGAAGCTTTTGCTAGAAGACATACGGCCATCTGCGGTCCAGCTGAGAAATCTACCATATACAGAAGACCTTTTCTGTATCCTTCAAATACTAAAGACTTGTCAGATTCCATTAGTACAATGCAACGAAATTTACCAAAGATCACAATCATGTTTAAGTCACAAAGCATTGAGACAGACATTAAGTTGAAGCCAAGAGATTCAACAAGCATGACTTTATCCATGTGCTGATCACTTGAGATTGCAACTCTACCTAGACCCAACACTTTGCTTTTACCAGTATCAGCAAATGTGATGTGACTCTTGTTGGATGGACGTAAAGTTGAGTCCATGAGAAGATTTCGATCACCATTCATATGATTTGTGCATCTGCTATCCATAATCCATTCTGAAGACTTTGGTGTCTCCCCCTACAATGAAGTTAGGAGGATAGGCTTCACCAAAAGCCATTATGAAGCATAAACATTTGATGCATAAGTGGATTACGAAAGCTTAGATGAAAGTTAGGACTGATGAGATGTTTCAATAGGTGACTTATGAATAGTTTGAGCAGTAAGTCATTTTGGGCATTTGATCTTGAGCCCGACAAGCGTTTTAGGTCCCCAGCAATAGCATCAGAAGCTTTTGATTATAGGCTGGAGACCTTTCCCTGCAAGAGAAAGTTAGTTCTTCTTAACCACCCACATTTTCAGGGGTGGCTTAGAAGCAATGAGTCTAAGAGAAGCATCAGAGAACTTTGGCTTTGGGGCCCTAGCAAATAGTCTTGCAGGAGGAGGATAATACTCATAAGAATAAGCAGAAAAGTTCTTTGATTTATGAACATAGCGGTTTGAAGAAACACGCTCATATTCATGGGTCTGAGTATGATTTTCCTGCAAAACATCTGCGTTAGGGTGACTCAGGTGATTCCTTTGTCTGTATGAAGCCTTAGGACCATATGAAGCCTTTGGTCTGGGGTTTGTCTTCATCCCAGGAGGTGTCATGACAGTATTTGCTGGAAGCTTCTCAAGACAACCTTTGGGTACCCAGATCTTCTTCATAGGTGGTCCATTCCTGCAGTTAGTACCAATATACCTGGCAAACAATTCACCATTTTGATTCTTAAACAGTTTATAGTTTGCATCAAAGGATTCATCAATGATAACAAGATTAGCACAAGTGAAGCCATGCACAAGTGAAGCCAGATAAGGTAGATGGATCCACTGTAGGTTCCTTTGCAGCAACCCATGTGGTTTTGGGATACTGCTCAGGCTTCTAGTATGATCCATCAACATTCATTTTCCCGTCGAACCCAACACCCTCTTTCCTAGGGTTTCTGTTCAGTATCTGCTTTTTGAGGACATCACATAGAGTTTGATGCCCTTTGAGGCTTTTGTACATCCCTGTTTCAAGCAAAGTCTTCAACCTAGCATTTTCATCAGCAATAGTAATGGTTTCCTCAGCAGAGAGGTTAGTTACCACATCAATAGTTGAAGATATTGCAACAGTGGCAGCAGTAGAGCATTCAGCAACAGATCTAGCATTATCACGTTCAATGCATTTTAGACATGGTGGTTCAAACTTTTCGTGAGAAGCACTGACATGTTGATCAAGTAACGAATCATGCTTCTTCTGAAGATCTTCATAACATCCTCTTAACTTTTCATGATCGGATAAGAGAGTGTTATGAAGACTGTGAAACGTAGTTAACTTAGCCTGAAGCCTCTGAAGAATTTCAGCTAAGTTTTTTGACTGATCCATTTCTTCACCCAACATATCATTGCTCTTTTTAAGCATCTTTTGAGCCTTTTCCAGAGAAATTTGTTGTTTAGTGGCAAGGGAAGCAAGCTTGACATAGCTGGGTCCAAACTCATCACCAGATTCATCACAACTAGATTCAGATGAATAGCATTTGGTTACCTTGGCACCTTTTGCCATAAGACATGGTGCAGAAGATGATGGTTCTGGATCGAAAGTCATCGTCTTGAGGGATTCCCTGAATTTCTCAAATCCAGAATCATCACAAGTTTGATGACCTTCATAGACTTCAGACAGACGGTCCCAGATAAGCTTCGCATGATCAAGATGCATGATGTTCCTGAACTGATCTTGAGACGGACAGGAGCAGATGACGTCCTTCCCTGTGAGATTGAGAAGGGAGAACTTGCGAATGTCATCAGCTTCTGCCCTCTTGCATAGATCGGTAAGACCAATCTCAGTGACGATCCAAAGCTCACTGTTAATTGCCATGAGACATTTCTTCATCATGGCCTTCCACTTGGGATACTCATGACCGTCAAACATAGGGCACGACACTGTCTTCATTCCTGCGGTCGACATAGCTAAAACTCCAGGTGGTTAAACCAAATCACACAGAATAAGGGAGTACCTTGATCTGATACCAATTGAAAGTGCAGTATATCAACTAGAGGGGGGTGAATAGGCGATTTTTATGAAATGCTTCAAAACATGGTAGTTTTGAAGACAAACGATAAGCTCAAGCCTATTAGTATGCAGCGGAAAGTGGACTACACTAGATAAGCCATATTCATGTTTTCAATGAAGTGAAAGCATGAAGACTAATAGCAACTAGGCAGTAGTGATCATAAAGGAAGAAGGAATGAAGCCAATCACAACAAGTAGATACTCAGTTAAGACAATCAGATAAGGCAGGCATGCAATGTCTTCACAACATAGAGCAGTAAGTAAAGGTAAGGAAAGGATAGAACCAGTAGCTCGGGGAAGACAGTGATTTGTTAGACCAGTTCCAGTTGTTGTGACAACTGTACGTCTGGTTAGGGAGGCTGAGATTTAACTCAGAAGACCACGTCTTCACCTTGTTCCCCTTGAGCTAAGGACACCTAGTCCTCGCCCAATCACTCTGGTAAGTCTTCAAGGTAGACTTCCAAACCTTCACAGACTTCGTTCACCGGCAATCCACAACGACTCTTGGATGCTCAGAACGCGACGCCTAACCGGCTGGAGGAAACACAGTCCTCAAGTGTAATAACTCTTCAGGTCACACAGACAGAAAGACTTCAGTGATGCCTAACACTCTTTGGCTCTGGGTGTTTGGGCTTTGTCCTCGCAAGCATTTCTCTCTCAAATGCTTCGGAGGTGGGTTGCTCTCAAACGACAAAAGTAGTGCAATAACTCTGAGCAGCCGCCAATTTATGGTGTAGGGGGTGGGCTATTTATAGCCACTGGGCAACCCGACCTGATTTGTCCGAAGTGACCCTGGGTCACTAAGGAACTGACATGTGTTCCAACAGTCAGATTTCAAACACACACGGCATGTTTACTCGAGCTCCAAGTAAAGTTGACTCATCCGCCTCTGGATAAGATTTGCTCTCATAGTCTTCGCTCGAAGACATAGGATTTGGTTGAGCATCACTTCAGTCACTCTGACTTAGTTCACTTGGACCCCACTTAACAGTACGGCGGTTCCTATGACTCAACAAAGAAGAAAAGGAAACAATGAAACATCTATGTCTTCGCTCTCCATAGTCTTCACACAATGTCTTCTCATGTCATAGTCTTCAATATGATTATCTTCATATACCACCACTTATATCAATGTCTTCATACATTTTTAGGGGTCATCTCCGGTAGGTAAACCGAATCAATGAGGGACTACTACCTGTGTTATCCTGAAATTCTCACAAACACATTAGTCCCTCAACCAGGTTTGTCGTTAATACTCCAAAACCACTAGGGGTGGCACTAGATGCACTTACAAGGAGGAAAATAAGAAGAAGAAGAAGAAGAAAGGAAGAAGAAGAACCTCTTCTTCTTCTTCTTCTACTTCTTCTTCTTCATTTCTTCCTATTCCTTCTTTTCTTCATCTTATTATGTCATTTGTGGACTAAATAGGCTAAATTATGTCATTTGGGAGCTAACGTAGGTTAAATGGATCATATTGGATCTAACCTAGTTAAATTTGGTCATTTTTAAGCTAACCTAGCTAATTATGCCATTTTTGACCTAACTAAGTTTATTTAGGCATTTTAGAGGAGAACAAGCTAAGTATATGACATTTATAAGGTTAGCAAGATTATTATGCCATTTACGAATAAAAACAAGTAAGACTGGGTAAAGAAGAATAAGAAGAAGAAGAAAGGAAGAAGAAGAAAAAGAACCTCTTCTTCTTCTTCTTCTTCTTCTTCTTCTTCTACTTCTTCTTCTTCTTCTTCTTCTTCTTCTTCTTCTTTTCTCCCTATTCCTTCTTTTCTTCCTCTTCCTTGATTTTCTTCATCTTATTATGTCATTTGTGGACTAAATACGGTAAATTATGTCATTTAGGAGCTAACGTAGGTTAAATGGATCATATTGGAGCTAACGTAGTTAAACTTGATCATTTTTAGGCTAAGCTAGCTAATTGCCATTTTTGACCTAACTAAGCTTATTTAGGCATTTTAGAGGACAACAAGTTAAGTATATGACATTTATGAGGTTAGCAAGGTTATTATGCCATTTACGAATAAAAACAAGTAAGAGGGGGAAAAGAAGAAGATGATGAAGAAGAAGTCTTCTTCTTCTTCTTCTTCTTCTTCTTCTTCTTCTTCTTCTTCTTCTTCTTCTTTTCTTCCTATTCCTACTTTTCTTCCTCTTCGTTGATTTTCTTCATCTTATTATGTCATTTGTGGACTAAATAGGCTAAATTATGTCATTTAGGAGCTAACGTAGGTTAAATGGATCATATTGGAGCTAACCTAGTTTAAGTTGGTCATTTTTAAGCTAACCTAGCTAATTATGCCATTTTTGACCTAACTAAGCTTATTTAGGCATTTTAGAGGACAACAAGCTAAGTATGTGACATTTATAAGGTAAGCAAGGCTATTATGCCATTTACGAGTAAAAACAAGTAAGTTGAGGAAAAGAAGAAGACAAAGAAGAAGAATAAGAACGGAAGAAGAAGAAGAAGAAGAATAAGAAAGGAAGAAGAAGAAGAAGAAGAAGAAGAAGAACCTCTTATTCTTCTTTTTCTTCCTATTCCTTATTTTCTTCATCTTATTATGTCATTTGTGGACTAAATAGGGTAAATTATATCATTTAGGAGCTAACATAGGTTAAATGGATCATATTGGAGCTAACATAGTTAAACTTGGTCATTTTTAAGCGAACCCAGCTAATTATGTCATTTGTGGACTAAATAGGCTAAATTATATCATAAATTTACTAAATAGGTTAAATAAGAAGAAAAATACTGTGGTCACGGAGGTGAAGGACCGGTCGGGGCTGCTGGAGTGGCAGACGGAGGTGAAGGACCAGTAGGGTTTCCGCCATTGCTAGACGCAGAAGGATTGGTCGATGCTTGTCGGAAGGCATGCTACACCAAAGATCATTTCCAATGATGTCTCCTTAGCATGATGCAACTGAAAATGTGAATACTAGTAACTAACAACCATTGAAATCAAACTCACCGTGGTTGCAGGAGCAATCTGGGGCATCGGCGGAGGGCTCTGGCCGTTTTACTCGCACATCGTCTGCACATTTTGTTATCACGAGTTAGTCATATTAGTTAGTAATGCGAACATTACGTGCATGATTTGGCTAATATGCACGAGAAACATACCACAAGGAGTTGCATAGGGCCCGGTGAGATGCCTCGTTCTGATTCCTCTCCTCCTCCAACAGCTTAGCGGTCCTCACCTCCATCGCCTTCTCCCTCTCCGCCGCCTCCCTTTTTGCCTTCTCCAAAAGCGCCTGGGTGTTCAATCTCTCTTTCTCAACCAATGCATGCAACACACCACTCCTCGTTAGCATTGTAATCATCGACGGACGCACACACAATGTAATGGAGGAAAGGTGAGAGAGTCCGTATAATTAACCGTCATGGCGACCTCCGCGGGCCGTGCACAAGGCATTATCTCAGGATCAGAGCTAGTCTGACGCTTCTTTATCTGCGGGAGAGTCCTAGGACAACGTATCAGTCCATCACCAATGGCCATGGCACCATGGGGCCTCCCGCCACCAGATATCATGACCAGCTCTGTATCAAAAGGATCCTGGCTTGGTTTAAAGCCCCCCTTTCCTCGCTTTCCCCTCATCCCTGTACCTCACGAGCTTGTTATGGAAGGAGATGTTGGTGAAGCTCTCTGGATTATCTAGGTCAGACTCCGAGAGTGCCTTGGCCTTCTTGTAGGGGTCGAACAGATTTGGCACAGGCTTCTTATGGTGGTTCGCCTAAGAGAGAGGAACAAAATATTAGTTAAGGGCTCAAGCTAGCATGAAGAAATGATATTGCTATGTAAATAGGCCATTTTTCCTCTAAGTAAGGTTATTATGTCATTTTCGGGGAAAATAAACTATGTATAGGTCATTTTCGAGGTAACCAAGATTATTATGCCATTATTGACCAAAGTATGCTAATTATGTCATTATTGAGCAATCCAAGGTAGTTATGCCATTTTTAGCTAAGTAAAGCATATTTAGACATTTTATAGAGCTATGTAAGGTGATTAAGTCATTTTAGAGCTAATTATGTCATAAATGAACTAGCTAATATTAGTTTAGGTCGTTATTGAGCTATCGAAGGTAGTTATGACATTTTATAACTAACTAAAGCATATTTAGGCATTTTATACAGCTATGTAAGGTTATTATGTCATTTCAGAGCTAAATATGTCATAAATGAACTAGCTAAGATAAGTTTAGGTCATTATTTTGCTAACACATACCCAGTGACCCCTGTACTCAAACAGGTTGGAGCTCCCTTGATGGTGTGGCACACCTTCCATTTGGTCACACTTATCCTTGGCCCCATGGTGTTCGACTAGCCATTGGGGAGAACACCACGCATCCACCAACACCTCCCAACAGTCCATCTTATCCGCACACCATCTCGGGGGCACCTATGTTAGTCAAGAGAAATTTCAGTGCTACGCCTACGAATCAAATCAAGAAAACTATGTTCAAGGCCTTAAGAATTGGTAATCACCAGCATGTACTTGTCCTTACTCATAAACTTGCCACGACACTTCTTCTTGGCCCTCCTAATACCCTTCGTGGCGTAGTAGTCTCGAACAGCCTGCACCCGAGCCTCGTGCCGTAAGTTCTGAAGTAGGCGCTTGCACTCGACATCGACATCCTTACACGCGGCATCCTGCTCTTCATCTGAAACCCTGTAGAAGGTCTGCAATCAAACAAGATAACACTGATTAGTACAATGACTAGGTAGTGTTGATTTTTTATTCTGTAAAGGAGAAATTACCCAAAACTGACAGAACACAATCTCGGCCACCATCTCGCACACAACATCAGCGACCAAATACTCCGTCGGGGCTGGGGCAACCGAGTACAGCTCCCAGGTCAGTGCTAGCTGTTGAACCCGATCCTCACCGGGCAACGTGACCCACTCGGGGAAGTGCTGCCGGCAAAGCGCACCAAGGACCTGGTTGGGCCTGCGGGAACCACGGGGGTGTACCCAGCCCCTGCAGTATGACAAGGCCGACGCATTAGATATTAATTTGAAGAAACGTGAAGGCAAAAGGTTAAAAAAGAGTAAATGCACTTACTTCAACCCATTAGGCGAAATCAATACCCTCTGCTCGCGGGTCGTCGGCACGGGCGGGAGCTTTGTACCGCCACACTGGTAGACCTTCTTGCCCTTCTCAACCAGCTCGTCATCGCTGTAGCTTTCATCAGAAAAGGTGTCCTCTCTACCATCAGTAGGGCGACTAGCCTCCGGAGTCTCGTGGGAAGAGGACTCTGGGACCGGAGTAGACTCTGGGACAGGAGTCTTCTGGGACGAAGACTCTGGTACCGTACTCACGTGGGGTGAAGGATCGGCGACCTGAGTCTGACGGGTCCATGTCAGGCGAAGGATCAGCGACCCGAGTCTGGTGGGCCGAAGGACCCGAGTTTGACGGGTACAGGTCAGACGGAGCAGCCTGTGGTCGGGTGAATCAGCTGGGGTTGGCGGCAAGGAAGGCGTAGCAGCCTTCCTACCTCTCCCATTGCCCCGTCAACCTCTAGCAGCCTTCTTCGTCCTCCCCCGACCTCTTCAAGCCGAAGAAGAAGCGCCCGCCGCTGGTGTCTGCATACTGTCTAGCAGCATTCTCCGAAGGGGCTGGGGGTGCAATAATGGAACCACCCCTCCGGCCAGTAACGCTCGCAGGAGGCTCTGGGCGCTCTGGACCCTTGCCCACCATCCTGTCAACACCTGCAATGACAAAAGGTAAACGAAATTAGTACAACATAAAAAATTGGATACCTGGCATGAATAATATGTATATAATTTAAGTGTATCATCATCATGAATATAATAAAAAATTTGAATACCTCACATTACACACATATATATATTATGTTTTGCATAAAAAAATCGAAAAATATAAGACCTAACCCATAATTCAAAAAAATATGACCCCGTCGGGGTCGGGGTCGGGGTGTGGTGTGGTGTCAGGGTGTCAGGGTGTCGGGGTGTCGGGGTCGGGGTCGGGGTGTGGTGTCAGGGTGTCGG
>LR738714.1:401391427-401506192 GCA_902687465.1 Secale cereale | reverse complement strand
GAAGTAGCGGTGGGGGCGCGATGGAGGTCGGGCGCCACAGGGGACGGGTGCGGGGCAACGTGGCGAGGGCCTACGGGGCAAGGGGGCGGCGGCGGGTGGTGTGTGTGGTGGCGGGTTGCTGGTGGCGGGGGCGGGGGCGGGTGGCGGTGGTCATCGGGGAGAGTGGAGACAGAAATAGAGACAGAGAGAGGGGTGAAGTGGGGCTCCGTTAGTTAGGTAAATTCTTTGTCGTCCGCCCTTCTTTGTCGTCCGTTTTTTCGCTCTTTGCCATCTTCTAGCAGACGACAAAGAGGGGGGCCGTTAGGTTTTTTCTATGCAGCTCGTTAGTGGGCCCACCTCTCTCTTTGCCGTTTGCCAGCAGACGACAAAGTTTCTTTGCCGCCCGGTAGCAGACGACACTGTAAAGACCTTCTTTGCCATCAGCAAGCAGACGACAAAGAATTGGCAGATGGCAAATAAACTAATTCCAGCAGTGCAAGGACACAATTTTGATTTTCCACAAATTTATATGCACTGGAGTATGTGCATGTAGTTCAAATTTGAATTGTGCACATAGAATGCCTAGAAAACCCAGTTAATGTATAAAAATGTCCAAACGAACCCCGAAAATTTCCAAAATTTAACACAACTCTCCTGTTGTTCTATGTTGACACTAGGAAAAAATTGAAAGCAATAAGAGGCAGCGGATATCGTTTCGTCCCCAAAGGTGGGATGTTCCCCACCGAAACCATCAGGCTTGTTGTGAGAAGCTCTGGTTTGTGAGAAACTTATACCCAAACCTGCCCCAAATGGGACAAAAAATTTACCACGGCATGTTGATGCCGCTCCATGATAGCATCCAAAGTTTCATGAATTTCAGGCGAGTTTTGGATTTACTAGAATTTAAAAACCAGGTATCTCAATGTTTGCTGCTGAGTGACGGTGGCAGAGTGTTTGACATTTATTCCCATTTCTTGCATGGTACCTATGCATGCAACCAAGGACACATATTTGAATTTTCAAGCACTTTATATGCATTAGAACATGTGCATGTAGTTCAAATTTGAATTATACACATAAATGCATTGAAAACTAAATTAATGCATAAAAGTGTCCAAACGAAACCCGAAAAATCCCAAAAATTGACACAACAGTCCTCTTGTTCTTTGTTCGCATGAGAAAATTTTTGAAAGCAAGAAGAAGCAATAGATATCATTTCGTCTCCAAAGGTGGGACGTTTTCTACCAAAACCATCAGGCTTGTTGTGAGAAGCTCTGGTTTGTGAGAAGCATATCCCCAAACCTGCCCCAAATGGGACAAAAAAATTACCACGACATGTTGATGCCGCTCCATGATAGCATGCCAAGTTTCATGAGTTTCAAACGAGCTTTGGATTCACTAGAATTTAAAAACCAGGTATCTCAATGTTTGCGGTCGAGTGACGGTGGCAGGGGGTTTGACATTCATTCCCATTTCTTGCATGGGACCTAAGCATGCAACCAAGGACACATATTTGAATTTTCAACCAACTTATATGCATTAGAGCATGTGCATGTCGGTCAAATTTTAATTATGCACATAAATGCATTGAAAACTCAATTAATGCATAAAAATGTCCAAACAAACTCCGAAAAATCCCAAAATTTTACACAACACTCCTGTTGTTCTATGTTGACACGAGAATTTTCTTGAAAGCAATAGGAGGTATTGGATATCGTTTTGTCCCCAAAGGTGGGATGTTCCCTACGGAAACCATCAGGCTTGTTGTGAGAAGCTCTCGTTTGTGAGAAGCATATCCCCAAACCTGCCCCAAATGGGACAAAAAATTACCATGGCATGTTGATGCCGCTCCATGATAGCATGCCAAGTTTCATAAATTTCACACGAGCTTTGGATTTACTAGAATTTAAAAACCAAGTATCTCAATGTTTGCGGCCGAGTGATGGTGGCAGGGTGTTTGACATTCATTCCCATTTCATGCATGGGACCTAAGCATGCAACCAAGGACACATATTTGAATTTTCAACCAATTTATATGCATTCGAGCATGTGCCTGTAGTTCAAATTTGAATTATGCACATGAATACATAGAAAACTCAGTTAATGTATAAAAATGTCCAAGCGAACCTCGAAAAATCCCAAAAATTGACACAATACTCGTGTTGTTCTTAGTTGACACGAGAAACATTTTGAAAGTAAGAAGAGGCAACATATATCGTTTCGTCCCCCAATGTGGCTCGTACCCTACCGAAACTATCAGGCTTGTTGTGAGAGAAGCTCTCGTTTGCAAGAAGCTTATACCCACACCGGCCCCAAATGGGACAATATTTTTACCACGACATGTCGCTGCCGTTCCATCATATCATGTCAAGTTTCATGAAATTTAGATGAGTTTTAGATTTACTATAATTTTAAAACCATGTATCTCAATGTTAGCGGTCGAGCGATAGTGTCAAGGTGTTTGGCATTTGTTCTCATTTCTTGCATGTGACCTAATCTTGCAACCAAGGACAAACATTCGATTTTGCAACCCGTTTTTATGGACTGGATCATGTGCATGTAGTTCAATTCTGAATTATGCACATAAATGCCTAGAAAACTCAATTAACATATAAAAAGCCCGAATGATCCCCGAAAAAAATCCAAAATTTAACACGACACTCCTATTGTTCTATGTTGAGACCAGGAAAAAAATTGGAAGGAAGAAGAGGCGACAAATATCGTTTTGTCCACAAAGGTGACACGTTTCCCTAACGGAACCATGAGGCTTTCTTGTGAGAAGGTCTGGTTTGGGAGAAGCTTATACCACTACCTGCCCCAAATGGGACAATATTTTTTGTCCCAGCATGTTGATGCCATTCCATGATAGGATACCAAGGTTCATGAATTTCAAACATGTTTTGGATTTACTAGAATTACAAAAGCAAGTACCTCAACATTTGCCGGAGAGCCACGGTGCCATGGTGTTCTAAATTCATCCCTATTTCTTGCATGGGACATAAGGATAAACCCATGGACACATATATGATTTTACAAAACATGTTGGTGCATCGGAGCATGTGCATGTGCTTTAATTTTGAATGTGCACCTGAAATGGCTAGAAAACCAATTTAATGTACAAAATTTCCAAATGAACACTCAATAATTCCAATTTATTTACAACACAAATATAGTTGCATGTTCACTGCAGATGAGAGGTCTAGCAATTCAAACACCGTACATTGCCGCTGTGACCCCATAATGTAATTCAAATCAAGACAAAAAATCAAGTAGAACCCACATTTTTTTTATCACCAACCGTGTGTGACGCAACACAAAATATCTTGGAGCACCGTCGGAGTATAGTACGCATAGATCTTACACGAGAAGGTGTGACGGCTACAGTCCACAGCCCGCTCTGAATAAGGGACCGTGTCTGATGACACTTTGCGCGCCAGTTTTTTCGCTGAAGCGACTCCAAATTTTCGGCTTTCGCGGAAATATCTACCTCCCCGCCCCTCCCCCTTACGAGAAGCCACATTTCGCCTTTTGCCGCCTTCCTTTCCAAGTTGAAACCTTTACCCCTTGCTTGTAGCGCCGCTTCCTCGCCGGCGACCCTCCTTCATGCTGCTCTGCGTCGCCTATCCAGGCAGGTAATCCACACCCGACCCCCATCGTCCTCCTCCTTCCACATCACACATGCCCCCACCTCCAGCGCGGCACCTTCCATCCAAATCACCGACCTCTCCACCAAATAAGTGCCACCCTACTCCATGATGCAGGCAGCATAGCCAGGATCTCAAGGAACATTTGGCAGCGGAGAAGCAAATCGCGGCCACACGCGTGGATGAGGTCACGATGGCTGCCATTCGTGCTGACCCCTAGATCTTGGAGGAGAACCTCGCCGCTGAGGCCACTATCAACGCCTCACGCGCCGACGCCGCGACGCGGTTGGCTGCTTTAAATGACAGTTCGTGGTGTTTTTTCGAGGCCTCCCTTGGTACCTTCCATCAAGACTACGAGGTGTTTTCTCAGCGTGCATGTGCTTACCTCATCTTGAGAGTGAGCAGGTTGGTGCCCGGAGCAGCTCAGGCAACTCACGCTACGACGAGGGCACCCACGATGCGGAGGCCTCTCCCTCTTCCATGTCGAAGGAGCCAATCGTCATCGATATCTCCGGCAATGAGGAGTAGCTTGTCTTATTAGCTCTCTATAAGGACCCATGTTCAGTTTGCTAGCTACTGCCTTTCCTTAATAAATTCTAGTGAATTATGCTATCTACTTTTACCATGCAATTTTCTGCTCTAGTGTATATGCTTTATATGTCGTGCAATGTGGTGTTTAGTTAACTATGTGGTTCAATTATGCAAATGTGATGTTCAATTCTTCAGGGTGCAATTTTCCAAGTTATCAAGCATGCTTGGTTTGGTTAACTGTATGGTCTTCTATTAGGACTATGTTATATTGTGCAATTTGGTGCTCAGTTAGCGTTTGGTTCATTTGTTTTAGTGTTTAGTTAATTGTTTGATTCAATTATGCAATGTGATGTTCAATTGTTGTGGGTGCATTCTGTTATTGTATACCATGTGAGAAATATACCAAATTTGGCTATACTAAATACATGAGAAACAAATACAATTTCTATAATTCCAAGTTGTTAAGCATGCTTGGTTTGTTTAACTCTCTGACCTTCTATTAGGAGTATGTTATATAGTGCAATGTGGTCCTCAGTTAACGTTTGGTTCATTTGTTGTGGTGTTTAGTTCACTGCTTGGTTCAATTCTGCAATGTGATGTTCACTTGTTGTGGGTGCGTTCTGTTATTGTATACCATGTGAGAAATAAGTCGAATTTGGCTGTACTAAATACATGGGAAACGAATACGATTGCTATATTTCCAAGTTGTTAACCATGCTTGGTTTGTCTAACTCTCTGATCTTCTATTAGGAGTATGTTATATTGTGCAATGTGGTGCTCAATTAACGTTTGGTTCATTTGTTGTGGCGTTTAGTTAACTTCTTGGTTCAATTCTGCAATGCGATGTTCAATTGTTGTGGGTGCATTCTGTTATTGTATACCATGTGAGAAATAAATCGAATTTGGCTGTACTAAATACATGAGAAACAAATATAATTGCTATATTTCCAAGTTGTTAAGCATGCTTGGTTTGGTTAACTGTCTGATATTCTATTAGGAGTATGTTATATTATGCAATGTGGTGCTCAGTTAACGTTTGGTTCATTTGTTGTAGTGTTTAGTTAACTGCGCGTGCATGGTCCGTTGTCTAATAGCACATTATTATGTAATTGCAGGAACCATTCTAATATTTAGGTTTTTAACAATTTGGTCTTGCACATGTAGGTCCTGCTGGCAAAGGTTTTGACCCACTGTTCGACCTTTTTACATATGGGAAATGAGTTGTCCATAAATATCAATCAAGTCAAGAAACTCAGAAAGATTGTTAGGATAAGTTGTCTGCACGATGAAGAAAACATTAGTTCACTACAACATCCTACTAACTATTTTACCTTGCCTTTTTATATTCGTTTGCCCCATTTCCAATATAGAGAAGATATTAATGCACATCCTTGTTTTCAGGCCTTTCCACAGTAGTTCACTGATGATTACCTCTCAAACCACCTCTATGGCCAGGAGGCGAGGAAGTTTTCATACAACACCCACGATTCAATATTGAAGTGTTCCTGAAGAGGACCAAGGATGGACGGTCAATCATCCTCAGGCACTGGCCTAAACTTGCAAAGACCTTCAACATGAATGAAGGCTCAATATTCGCCTTCCACTTCAGCAGTTTTCCAGATGAGATGCATCTGTCTATGTACCATCTATGATGCAAATTTCAAAAGGTTCTACATGTTGCATGTGAAACTTGGTGCTGGTGCAGTTGTGTAATGGGGTAGCTAAGTGCTGAAGCTATATCATGTTGTACTATGATGTATTTCAATTATGAAATCCTGCTTCCTTAATATGGAAATGAAATATATTATGTGCTTAATATGCAGGTAAATTATATTATAAATGGATTATTAATAATAGGGCAATTAGCCTGCCAATTGGGTTTTGCTATTGCAAACAGTTATTGAGAAAATACCATGGGCGATGACCTCAGGCACCGCACACACCTTCTGGGAATAAATCGTGTTGGATCAATGAACAATCACACACAACATCCACTTGAAAACTGTTTGCTTTAGGCCACCTTGCGCAAACGTTTACCACAAAAAACTGTGTGTGATGGATAGCCTTTGCCACACAGTTTCTTCTACACACCGTGTGTGATGAATTCATTAATGCAAATGATAAAATTGTTCATATCGTGTGCAATGACAATGCTGTCACAAATGATTTAACGGGAAAAAATGTGTGTGATGTACCTATGAACGGAAACCTTTTCCTTGGAGCAACTTTGTGGGATGTACATACGAACGGAAACGTTTAGTGGGGACTGACTGCGTGGGATGTACTTGCGATCGAAAACAATTTCGGATGTATAATTGTATTTTTAGCAATACTAAACGTATTACCGTTTTTGAGCGCTCGTCGGCCGCACACGACCTCATTTTGTTGAGCGTGTGTGCTAGGAGGGCATATCCCCGACGGTTTCTGGGTCGTGTGGGAAGAACCCCCCTATCGCCCACACTCACTTGGCGACGGTTCGAAATTCTGTCGCAGAAAGGGGTTAAAATTGTTTGTATAGCACCGACGTGTACCAGTGTATAGTCTTCACTTTTTCTTCACCTGTGTCCTTTTCTTATTGCACCTTAACCATGGATAATCTTCATCTTTTAACAAGGTACTTGGGTCAGCCTTGACTTTGAAGCGAGGAATTTCATAAAACTTTTCATAATCTTCAGACATGTCTATCTTGCCTTCCACTCCCATGATGCATATTTTTCCTGAAAGAACTATGTCGAGCTTTGGCTCATAGTATGATGTATTCGCTTCCTTATCTTTTCTCTTTCTCGGTTTGGTAGACATGTCCTTCACATAGAAAACCTGCGCCACATCATTAGCTAGGACGAATGGTTCGTCTGTGTACCCAAGATTGTTCAGATCCACTGTTCTCATTCCGTAATGTGGGTCTAGCTATACCTCGACTCCTGACAGATTGAACCATTTTCACTGAAATAAAGGGACCTTAAAATCATGTCCATAGTCAAGTTCCCATATGTCCACTATGTAACCATAATTGGTGTCCTTTCCCCTCTTGGTTGCTGCATCAAAGCGGACACTGAATGAAATATGCCCTAGAGGCAATAATAAAGTTGTTATTTATATTTCTTTGTATATCATGATAAATGTCTTTTATTCATGCTAGAATTGTATTGATCGAATGTGTTAATACATAGACAAAATAGAGTGTCCCTAGTATGCCTCTACTGGACTAGCTCGTTAACCAAAGATCGTTATGTTTCCTAACCATAGACATGTGTTATCATTTGATTAATGAGATCACATCATTAGGAGAATGATGTGATGGACAAGACCCATCTGTTAGCTTAGCACTATGATCGTTTAGTTTTACTACTATTGTTTTCTCCATGACTTATACATGTTCCTCTAACTATGAGATTATGCAACTTCCGAATACCGGAGGAACACCTTGTGTGCTATTGCTACTTCTTAAGCTTGCGTTGTTTTCCGTCCAAGAGGAAAGGGTGATGCAGCACAGTAGCGTAAGTATCTCCATCAGTTTTTGAGAACCAAGGTATCAATCCAGTACGAGACCACGCGCGAGTCCCTCGTACCTACACAAACAAATAGGAACCTTGCAACCAACGCGATAAAGGGGTTGTCAATCCCTTCACGACCACTTGCAAAAGTGAGATCTAATAGAGATGATAAGATAATATTTTTGGTATTTTTGATATCTAGATTGAAAGTAAAGACTGCAAAACAAAAGTAAGGTAAAGATAAATAGTAGATGGAGATTTATATGATGAAGATAGACCCGGGGTCCATAGGTTTCACTAGTGGCTTCTCTCATGATAGCAGATTTCTACGGTGGGTGAACAAATTACTATCGAGCAATTAATAGAAAAGCGCATAGTTATGAGAATATCTAGGCATGATCATTGTATATAGGCATCACGTCCGTGACAAGTAGACCGAAACGATTCTGCATCTACTACTATTACTCCACACATTGACCGCTATCCAGCATGCATCTAGAGTATTAAGTTCATAAGAACAGAGTAACGCCTTAAGCAAGATGACATGATGTAGAGGGATAAACTCAAACAATATGATATAAACCGCATCTTTTTATCCTCGATGGCAACAATACAATACGTGCCTTGCTGCTCCTGCTGTCACTGGGAAAGGACACCGCAAGATTGAAACCAAAGCCAAGTACTTCTCCCATTGCAAGAACTTCCAATCTAGTAGGCCAAACCAAACTGATAATTTGAAGAGACTTGCAAAGATATTTAAATCATGAATAAAATATTTCAAAGAGGAATCAAATATTGTTCATAGATAATCTTGATCATAAACCCACAATTCATCGGATCTCGACAAACACACCGCAAAAAGAATTACATCGAATAGATCTCCAAGAAGATCTAGGAGAACTTTGTATTGAGATCCAAAGAGAGAGAAGAAGCCATCTAGCTAATAACTATGGACCCGAAGGTCTGTGGTAAACTACTCACAACTAATCAGACAGGCTATGGTGTAGATGTAGAAGCCCTCCGTGATCAATCCCCCCTCCGATGGAGCTCCGAAACAGGCCCCAAGATGGGATCTCACGGGTACAGAAGGTTTTGGCGGTGGAATTAGGGGTTCGTGGTGCTCTCGGATGTTTTCGGGGTACGTAGGTATATATAGGATGAAGAGGCACGCCAGGGGAGCCACGAGGGTGGGGGCGCGCCTACCCCTTGGGCGCGCCCCCTGCCCACGTGGCCGCCTCGTTCGCTTCCTGGCGTGTACTCCAAGTCTTCTATGTTGTATTTGTTCCAAAAAAAGACTCTCCCGAAGGTTTCATTCCGTTTGGACTCAGTTTGATATTCCTTTTCCGCAAAAACTGAAATAGGCAAAAAACAACAATCTGCACTGGGCCTTGGGTTAATAGGTTAGTCTCGAAAATAATATAAAAGTATATAATAAAGGCCATTAAACATCCAAAACAAATAATATAATAGCATGGAGCAATAAAAAATTATAGATACGTTGGATACGTATCAAGCATCCCCAAGCTTAATTCCTGCTCGTCCTCGAGTAGGTAAATGATAAAAACAAATTTTTTGATGTGGAATGCTACCCAACATAATTCACAATGTAATTTTCTTTATTATGGCATGAATGTTCAGATCCGAAAGATTCAAGACAAAAGTCTATATTAACATAAGAATAGTAATACTTCAAGTATACTAACAAAGCAATTATGTCTTCTCAAAATAACATGGCCAAAGAAAGTTCATCCCTACAAAATCATATAGTTTGGCTATGCTCCATCTCCGTCACACAAAATACTCAAATCATGCACAACCCCGGTTTCAGCCAAGAAATTATTTCGTACTTCAATTTTTTCAAACTGTTTCAACTTTCACGCAATACATGAGCGTGAGCCATGGATATAGCACTATAGGTGGAATAGAATGGTGGTTGTGGAGAAGACAAAAGAGGAAGATAGTCTCACATCAACTAGGCGTATCAATGGGCTATGGAGATGCCCATGAATATATATCAATGTGAGTGAGTAGGGATTGCCATGCAATAGATGCACTAGAGCTATAAATGTATGAAAGCTCAACAAAACAAACTAAGTGGGTGTCCATCCAACTTGCTTGCTCACGAAGACCTAGGGCATTTGAGGAAGCCCATCCTTGGAATATACAAGCCAAGTTCTATAATGAAAATTCCCACTAGTATATGAAAGTGACAAAACAAGAGACTCTCTATCATGAAGATCATGGTGCTACTTTGAAGCACAAGTGTGGAAAAAGATAGTAGCATTGTACCTTTTTTCTATTCTTTTCTTTTCCCTTTTTTTCTTTTTTTTCTTTTCCTTTTTTGGACCTTTTTTTCTTTGGCCTTTCTTCTTTTTTTTTTCTTTTTTTTCTTTGGGACAATGCTCTAATAATGATGATCATCACACTTATATTGATTTACAACTCATTGATTACAACTCGATACTAGAACAAAATATGACTCTATATGAATGCCTCCGGCGGTGTACCGGGATGTGCAATGAATCAAGAGTGACATGTATGAAAAATTATGCATGGTGGCCTTGCCACAATTACGATGTCAACTACATGATCATGCATGTCAATATGACAATGATGAAGCGTGTCATATGAACGGAACGGTAGAAAGTTGCATGGCAATATATCTCGGAATGGCTATGGAAATGCCATGATAGGTAGGTATGGTGGTTGTTTTTAGGAAGGTATATGGTGGGTGTATGGTACCGACAAAAGTTGCGTGTCACAAGAGAGGCTAGCAATGGTGGAAGCGTGAGAGTGCGTATAATCCATGGACTCAACATTAGTCATAAAGAACTCACATACTTATTGCAAAAATCTACAAGTCATCAAAACAAAGTACTACAAGCATGCTCCTAGGGGAAGGGTTGGTAGGAGTTAACCATCGCATGATCCCGACCTCCACACAAAGGATGGCACTCAATGAAATACCTCATGCTTCAAATTTGTCACACAACGGTTACCATACGTGCATGCTACGGGACTTGCAAACCTCAACACAAGTATTTCTCAAATTCACAACCACTCTACTAGCATGACTCTAATATTACCATCCTCATATCTCAAAACAATCATCAAATATTATACTTCTCATAATATTCAATGCACTTTATATGAAAGTTTTTATCATACCCAACATGGATACCTATCATATTAGGACTAATTTTATAACCAAATGAAATTACCATGCAGTTCTAAAAGACTCTCAAAATAATATAAGTGAAGCCTGAGATATCAATAATTTATATAAAATAAAACCACCACCGTGCTCTAAAAAGATATAAGTTAAGCACTAGAGCAAAACTATCTAGCTCAAAAGATATAAGTGAAGCACATAGAGTATTCTAATAAATTCCGATTCATGTGTATCTCTCTCAAAAGGTGTGTCCAGCAAGGATGATTGTGGTAAACTAAAAAGAAAAGACTCAAATCATACATGACGCTCCAAGCAAAACACATATCATGTGGTGAATAAAAATATAGTCTCAAGTAAAGGTACCGATAAACGAAGACGAAAGAGGGGATCCCTTCCCGGGGCATCCCCAAGCTTAGGATTTTGGTTGTCCTTGAATTTTACCTTGGGGTGCCTGGGGAATCCCCAAGCTTAGGCTCTTGCCACTCTTTGTTCCATTGTCCATCAAATCCTTACCCAAAAACTTAAAAACTTCACAACACAAAACTTAACAGAAAATCTCGCGAGCTCCGTTAGTATAAGAAAACAATCCACCACTCAAAGGTACTGCAATGAACTCATTATTTATTTATATTGGTGTTAAACCTACTGTATTCCAACTTCTATATGATTCATACCCCCTGACACTACTCATAGATTCATCAAAATAAGCAAACAACACACGAAAAACAGAATCTGTCAAAAAGAGAACAGTCTGTAGCAATCTGCAACTTTCAAATACTTCTGTAACTCTTAAAATTATGAAATAAATTGGTGGAAGTGAGAAATTTGTCTATTAATCATCTGCAAAAAGAATCAACTTAAAAGCACTCTCCAGTAAAAAATGTAGCTAATCTCGTGAGCGCAAAAGTTTCTGTTTTTTATAGCAAGATCGCATAAACTTCACCCAAGTCTTCCCAAAGGTTCTACTTGGCAACAACACTAATTAAAACACAAAACCACGTCTAAACAGAAGCTAGATGCATTATTTATTACTAAACTGAAGCAAAAGCAAATAAAATAAAATTGGGTTGCCTCCCAACAAGCGCTATCGTTTAACGCCCCTAGCTAGGCATGATACAAGAATAGATCTAGGTATTGCCAACTTTGGTAGGCAATTCTTCAATTGAACACTTATAGTTCTTAGGATTTTCTTCCTTCCTATTAATAATCAAACTCCTAGGCAAGAAATGAAGAAATTCATTTGTAGCAAAAGGTTCCCTAACGATACTGAGAAAGTTGGGGTGAACACTTATTGATTTGAGATCCGCAGTTTCCTTACTAGAGGATTCACCCTTATTCTTAGGAACCTACATAAACTTGGTCATTTTAGTAGTGGAGGGGTTTGAAGTATTTCTCTCAGCAGAAAAAGCAGACCCTATATTGGTAATAATATCCTCAAGTTTATCAATTCTAATAGAGTCTTGATCTATTCTTTCTTTAACTATGGGTTCTTTTTATTTCATAAATTTCATAATGACTCCTACCTTAGATCCATATTGGGTAATTTGGTTATGGATCTTTGTAACCAAACTATCAACCAACTCCACGGTGGCAACTTTGTTTTCAATAATTTCAAGCCTTTGCATTACGTGCTCTAAAGTTAAGATAGTTCCATTAACCAAAAGAGGTGGTGGGCCAAACAAGTCTATCATAGCATTATAAGAATCAAAAGTATGGCTGCCCAAGAAATTCCCTCCGATAATGGTATCAAGAATATATCTATTCTAAGGAGGGATGCCTACAAAAAAATTGTGAAGAAGCATGGAAGTGTAAAGCTTCCTAGTAGATCTATTTTAATCATTGCAAATTCTATACCAAGCATCTTTTAGATTTTCTTCCTCCCTTTGTTTAAAATTAGAACTTCACTCTCGGGATTATTCATAATGATAGAAGGGCTAGCCATGACAGCAAAGCAAACGACAAAGCACACGGAGCAAATAAGGAGGCGAATAAAATGGCAAAGGTGAAGTGGGGGAGAGGAAAATAAGAGGAAAATGGCAAATAATGTAATGCGAGGGATACGAGTTTGTGATGGGTACTTGGTATATGACTTTTGCGTAGATCTCCTTAGCAACGGCGCCAAAAATTCTTCTTGCTACTTCTTGAGCTTGCGTTGTTTTCCCTCGAATAAGAAAGGGTGATGCAGCACAGTAGCGTAAGTATTTCCCTCAGTTTTTGAGAACCAAGGTATCGATCCAGTAGGAGACCACGCGCGAGTCCCTCGTACCTACACAAACATATAAGAACCTTGCAACCAACGCGATAAAGGGGTTGTCAATCCCTTCACGGCCACTTGCAAAAGTGAGATTTGATAGAGATGATAAGATAATATTTTTGGTATTTTTGATATAGAGACTAAAAGTAAAGATTGCAAAACAAAAGTAAAGTAAAGATAAATAGTAGATGGAGATTTATATGATGAAGATAGACTCGGGGGCCATAGGTTTCACTAGTGGCTTCTCTCATGATAGCAGATTTCTACGGTGGGTGAACAAATTACTGTTGAGCAATTGACAGAAAAGCGCGTAGTTATGAGAATATCTAGGCATGATCATTGTATATAGGCATCACGTCCGTGACAAGTAGACCGAAACAATTATGCATCTACTACTATTACTCCACACATCGACCGCTATCCAGCATGCATCTAGAGTATTAAGTTCATAAGAACAGAGTAATGCCTTAAGCAAGATGACATGATGTACATGGATAAACTCAAGAAATATGATATAAACCCCATCTTTTTATCCTCGATGGCAACAATACAATACGTGCCTTGCTGCCCATGCTGTTACAGGGAAAGGACACTGCAAGATTGAACCCAAAGCTAGGCACTTCTCCCGTTGCAAGAACTACCAATCTAGTAGGCCAAACCAAACTGATAATTCGAAGAGACTTGCAAACATATTCAAATCATGCATAAAAGATTTCAGAGAAGAATCAAATATTGTTCATAGATAATTTTGATCATAAACCCACAATTCATCGGATCTCGACAAACAGACCGCAAAAAGAATTACATCGAATAGATCTCCAAGAAGATCGAGGAGCTTTGTATTGTGATCCAAAGAGAGAGAAGAAGCCATCTAGCTAATAACTATGGACCCGAAGGTCTGTGGTAAACTACTCACAACTCATCGGAGAGGCTATGGTGTTGAGATAGAAGCCCTTCGTGATCGATTCCCCCTCTGGTGGAGCACCGGAACAGGCCCCAAGATGCGATCTCACGGGTACAAAAGGTTGCAGCAGTGGAATTAGGGTTTCGTGGTGCTCTCGGATGTTTTCAGGATACGTAGGTATATATAGGAGGAAGAGGCACGTCAGGGGAGCCACGAGGGTCCCACGAGGGTGGGGGGCGCGCACCCTGCCCTCGTGGCCGCCTCGTTCGCTTCCTGGCGTGTACTCCAAGTCTTCTGTATTGTATTTGTTCCAAAAATGACTCCCCCGAAGGTTTCATTCCGTTTGGACTCCGTTTGATATTCCTTTTCTGCGAAACACTGAAATAAGCAAAAAAATAGCAATTTGCATTGGGCCTTGGGTTAATAGGTTAGTCCCAAAAATAATATATAAGTGTATAATAAAGCCCATTAAACATCCAAAAAAGATAATATAATAGCATGGAAAAATAAAAAATTATAGATACGTTGGAGATGTATCAGCTATCAAACGTCACAATGTAATTGGGTGATTATAAAGATGCTCTACACGTGTCTCCGAAAGTGTTTGTGGTGTTGGCATAGATCAAGATTAGGATTTGTCACTTCGAGTGTCGGAGAGGTATCTCTAGGCCCTCTCATCATAATAATCCTTGCAAGCAAAAGACTAATGAGTTAGTCCTGAGATGATGTATTACAGAACGACTAGAGAGACTAGCCAGTAACGAGATTGAGCTAGGTATGATGATACCGATGATCAAATCTCAGGCAAGTAACATACCGATGACAAAGGGAACAACGTACGTTGTTGTGCGGTTTGACAAATAAAGATCTTCGTTGAATATGTAGGAGCCTATATGAATATCTAGGTTTCTCTATTGGTTATTGACCGGAGATGTGTCTCGGTCATGTATACATAGTTCTCGAACCCGTTGGGTCCGCACGCTTAACGTTCGATGATGATCGGTATTATGAGTTTATGTGGTTTGATGTACCGAAGGTTGTTCGGAGTCCCGGATGAGATCACGGTGATGATGAGGAATCTCGAAATAGTGTAGACATAAAGATTGATATATTGGATGACTATATTTGGACACCGAAAGTGTTCCACAGAAGTTTCCGATAAAACCGGAGTGCCGGAGGGGTACCGAAAGCCCCCGGGGGAACTAATGGGCCAGATGGGCCTTACTGGCGAAGGAGAGGGGCGACTAGGGAAATCCGCGCGGCCCCTCCCCTTGGGTCCGAATTGGACTAGGGACAGGGGGCAACGCCCCCCTTTTCCTTCTCCCTCTCCCTCTCCTGCCTTCCCCCTCTCTCCCTCTTGCTGGACTTGTACTAGGAATAGGATTCCAATTCCTAGTAGGACTCCCCTTGTAGGGCGCTGGCCGGTCTCCCCTTGCTCCTTTATATACGGGGGCAGGGGGCATCCTAGAACACAAAAGTTGACAATTGTTTTAGCCGTGTGCGCTGCCCCCCTCCACTGTTACACACCTCGGTCATATTGTCACACTGCTTAGGCGAAGCCCTGCGTCAGTAACTTCATCAACACCGTCACCATGCCATTGTGCTGATGAAACACTCCCTCGGCCTCAACTGGATCAAGAGTTCAAGGTACGTCACCGAGCTGAACGTGTACAGATCGCTTAGGTGCCGTGCGTTCAGTGCTTGATCGGTTGGATCGTGAAGACGTTCGACTACATCAACTGTGTTATTGAACGCTTCCGCTTTCGGTCTACGAGGATACATGGACACACTCTCCCGCTTGTTGATATGCTTATCTTAGATAGATCTTGCGTGATTATAGGATTTTTTTTTTTGAAATACTACATTCCACAACAGTGGTACCAGAGCCAGGTCTATGCGTAGATGATATGCACGAGTAGAACACAATGAGTTGTGGGCAATAATAGTCATACTACTTACCAGTATGTCATACTTTGATTCGGCGATATTGTGAGATGAACCAGCCCAGACCGACATTACACGTACGCTTATGCGAAACTGGTTTCACCGTTACGAGCACTCATTACTTAAAGGTGACCAGCGGGTGTTTGTCTCTCTCACTTTAGTTGAATCGAGTGTGACTACGCCCGGTCCTTGTGAAGGTTAAAACATCACACTTGACGAAAAATCATTGTGGTTTTGATGCGTAGGTAAGAACGGTTCTTGCTAAGCTCGTAGCAGCCATGTAAAACTTGCAACAACAAAGTAGAGGACGTCTAACTTGTTTTTGCAGGGCATGTTATGATGTGATATGGTCAAGACATGATGAGTTATATGTTATTGTATGAGATGATCATGTTTTGTAAATTATCGGCAATCGGCAGGAGCCTTATGGTTTTCTCTTTATCGTATGAATTGCGAAAGCCATGAAATTTCTTTACTTTATCACTATGAGTTAGCGATATTAGTAGTAGCAATAGTTGGCGAGACGACCACGACACTACGATAAAGATCATGGTGTCAAGCCAGTGATGATGGAGATTAGGACGATGCTTTGGAGATGGACATGAAAAGCACAAGATGATGATGGCCATATCATGTCACATATTTTGATTGCATATGATGTTTATCTTATTATGCTTCTTATTTTGCTTAGTACGACAGTATCATTATAAGATGATCCCTTAAAAAAATTCAAGGTACAAGTGTTCTCCCTGAGTATGCACCATTGCGAAAGTTCGTCGTGCCAAGACACCACGTGATGACCGGGTATGATAAGCTCTACGTTCAAATACAACAGGTGTAAGACAGTTTTGCACATGCAGAATACTCGGGTTAAACTTGACGAGCCTAGCATGTACATACATGGCCTCGGAACACTAGAGACCGAAAGGTCGAGCGTGAATAATATAGTAGATATGATCAACATAAGATGTTCACCATTGAAAACTACTCCATCTCACGTGATGATCGGACATGGTTTAGTTGATTTGGATCACATGATCATTTAGATGACAAGAGGGATGTCTATCTAAGGTGGAGTTCTTTAGTAATATGATTAATTGAACTTTAATTTATGATGAACTTAGTACTGATAGTTTTTGCATATCTATGTTGTTGTAGATCAATGGCCCGTGCTACCGTTCCCTTGAATTTTAACGTGTTCCTAGAGAAAGCTAAGTTGAACGATGATGGTAGCAACTACACGGACTGGGTCCGTAACTTGAAGATTATTCTCATTGCTGCATAGAAGAATTATGTCGTTGAAGCAATGCTAGGTGGCAGGCCTGCTGCAGGAGCAATTCCAGACGTTATGAACGTGTGGCAAGCTCGTTCTGATGACTACTCGATAGTTCAGTGTGCCATACTTTACGGCTTAGAATGGGGACTTCAAAGAAGATTTGAACGTCATGGAGCATTTGAGATGTTCCAAGAGTTGAAGTTAATATTTCAAGCAAATGCCCGAATTGAGAGACATGAAGTCTCCAATAAGTTCTATAGCTGCAAAATGGAGGAGAACAATTCTATCAATGAACAATTACTCAGAATGTCTCAGTACTACAATCACATGACACCACTTGGATGCAAAGTTTATGAAGATAGTGTTATTGATAGAGTTCTCCAATCACTGCCACTAAGCTATAAAGGCTTCATGATGAACTATAATATGCAAGGGATGCATAAGACAATTCTCGAGCCCTTCTCTATGCTCAAAGCCGCGGTGGGAGAAATAAAAAAGGAGCATAAAGTGTTGATGGTTAACAAGACCACTAGTTTCACGAAAAAGGGCAAGGGAAAGAAGGGGAACTTCAAGAAGAATAGCAAGCCAGTTGCTACTCCCACGAAGAAACCCAAGTCTGGAGCCAAGCCTGAAACTGAGTGCTTCTACTGGAAAGGGACTGGAAACTGGAAGCGGAACTGCCCCAAGTATTTGGCGGATAAGAAGGATGGCAAAGTGAACAAAGGTATATTTGATATACATGTTATTGATGTGTACCTTACTCATGCTCGTACTAGCACGTGGGTATTTGATACTGGTTCGGTTGCTAATATTTGTAACTCGAAATAGGGTCTATGGATTAAACGAAGATTAGCTAAGGACGAGGTGACGATGCGCGTGGGAAATGGTTCAAGTCTATGTGATCGCCGTCGGCATGCTACCTCTACATCAACCTTCAAGATTAGTTTTAGACCTAATTAATTGTTATTTTGTGCCAGCATTGAGCATGAACATTATGTTTGGATCTTGTTTGTTGCGAGACGGTTATTCATTTAAATCAGAGAATAATGGTTGTTCTATTTATATGAGTAATATCTTTTATGGTCATGCACCCTTGGTGAGTGGTCTATTTTTGTTGGATCTCGATCGTAGTGATACACATATTCATAATATTGAAGCCAAAAGATGCAAGGTTGATAATTATAGTGCAACTTATTTGTGGCACTGCCGTTTAGGTCATATTGGTGTAAAGCACATGATGAAACTCCATGTTGATGGACATTTGGAATCACTTGATTATGGATCACTTGGTGCTTGCGAACCATGCCTCATGGGCAAGATGACTAAAACTCCGTTCTTCAGAACAATGGAGCGAGCAAATGACTTATTGGAAATCATACATACTGATGTATGTGGTCCAATGAGTGTTGAGCCTCGCGGTGGGTATCGTTATTTTCTGACCTTCACAGATCATTTGAGCAGATATGGGTATATCTACTTGATGAAACACAAGTCTGAAACATTTGAAAAGTTCAAAGAATTTCAGAGTGAAGTAGAGAATCATCGTAACAAGAAAATAAAGTTTCTAAGATCTGATCGCGTAGGCGAATATTTGAGTTACGAGTTTGGTCTTCATTTGAAACAATGTGGAACACTTTCACAACTCACGCCACCCGGAACACCACATTGTAATGGTGTTTCCGAGCATCGTAATCGTAGTTTATTAGATATGGTGCGATCTATGATCTCGCTTAACGATTTACCACTGTCGTTTCGGGGTTATGCTTTAGAGACAACTACATTCACGTTAAATAGGGCACCATCTAAATCCGTTGGGACGACACCTTATGAACTGTGATTTGGCAAGAAACCCAAGTTGTCATTTCTTAAAGTTTGGGGCTGCGATGCTTATGTGAAAAAGCTTCAACCTGATAAGCTCGAACCCAAGTCGGAGAAATGTGTCTTCATAGGATACCCAAAGGAAACTATTGGGTACACCTTCTATCATAGATCCGAAGGCAAGATATTCGTTGCTAAGAATAGATCCTTTCTAGAGAAGGAGTTTCTCTCGAAAGAAGTGAGTGGGAGGAAAGTAGAACTTGATGAGGTAATTGTACCTTCTCCCGAATTGGAAAGTAGTTCTTCACAGAAATTATTTCCAGTGATTCCTACACCAATTAGTGAGGAAGCTAATGATGATGATCATGAAACTTCAGATCAAGTTACTACTGAACCTCGTTGGTCAACCAAAGTACATGCCGCACCGGAGTGGTACGGTAACCCGGTTCTGGAAGTCATGTTACTAGACCATGATGAACCTATGAACTATGAGGAAGCGATGATGAGCCCAGATTCGGCAAAATGGCTTGAGGTCATGAAATCTAAGATGTGATTCATGTATGAGAACATAGTGATGAATTTGGTTGACTTGCTCGATGATCGGTAAGCCATTGAAAATAAATGGATTTTTAAGAGAAAGACTTACGCCGATGGTAATGTTACTGTCTACAAAGCTCGACTTGTTGCAAAAGGTTTTCGTCAAGTTCAAGGAGTTGACTACGATGAGACTTTCTCACCCGTAGCGATGCTTAAGGCTGTCCGAATCATGTTAGCAATTGCCGCATTTTATGATTATGAAATCTGGCAAATGGATGTCAAAACTGCATTCCATAATGGATGTCTCAAAGAAGAGTTGTATATGATGCAACCAGAAGGTTTTGTCAATCTTAAAGGTGCTAGCAAAGTGTGCAAGCTCCAGCGATCCATCTATGGACTAGTGCAAGCATCTCAGAGTTGGAATATACGCTTTGATGAGGTGATCAAAGCATATGGTTTTACACAAACTTTTGGAGAAGCCTGTATTTACAAGAAAGTGAGTGGGAGCTATGTAGCATTTCTGATATTATCTGTGGATGACATATTGTTGATTGGAAATGATATAGAATTTCTGGATGGCATAAAGTATACTTGAATAAGAATATTTCAATGAAAGACGTCGGAGAAGCTACTTATATATTGGGCATCAAGATCTATAGAGATAGATGAATATGCTTAATTGGACTTTCACAAAGCACATACCTTGATAAGTTTTGAATAAGTTAAAAATGGATCATTCAAAGAAAGGGTTCTTGCCTGTGTTACAAGGTGTGAAGTTCAGTAAGACTCAATGCTCGACCACTGCAGAAGATAGCAAGAAAATGAAAGTCATTCCCTATGCTTCAGCCATAGGTTCTATCATGTATGCAATGCTATGTACCAGACTTGATTTGTGCCTTGCTATAAGTCTAGCAGGGAGGTACTAAAGTAATCCAGCAGTGGATCGCTGGACAGCGGTCAAGAACATCCTGAAGTACCTGAAAAGGACGAAGAATATGTTTATCGTTTATGGAGGTGACAAAGAGCTCGTCGTAAATGGTTATGTCGATTCAAGCTTTGACACTAAAACCTGATGACTCAAAGTCACAAACCGGATACGTATTTTTGTTGAACGGTGGAGCTGTGAGATGGTGCAGTTCCAAACAAAGCATCGTGGCTGGATCTACGTGTGAAGCGGAGTACATAGCTGCTTCAGAAGCAGCAAATGAAGGAGTCTGGATGAAGGAGTTCATATCCGATCTAGGTGTAATACCTAGTGCATCAGGTCTAATGAAAATCTTTTGTGACAACACTGGAGCAATAGCCTTGGCGAAGGAATCCAGGTTTCACAAGAGAACTAAGCACATCAATAGACGCTTAAACTCCATCTCTGATCAAGTCAAGGAGGGAGACATAGAAATTTGCAAGATACATACGGATCTGAATGTTTCAGGCCCGTTGACTAAGCCTCTTCCACGAGAAAAACATAATCAACACCAAGACTCCATGGGTTTCAGAATCATTACTATGTAATCTAGATTGCTGACTCTAGTGCAAGTGGGAGACCGAAGGAAATATGCCCTAGAGGCAATAATAAAGTTATTATTTATATTTCCTTGTATATCATGATAAATGTCTTTTATTCATGCTAGATCTGTATTGACCGTAAACTTGATACATGTGTGAATACATAGACAAAATAAAGTGTCCCTAGTATCCCTCTACGGGACTAGCTCGTTAATCAAAGATGGTTCTGTTTCCTAACCATAGACATGTGTTGTCATTTTATCAATGGGATCACAACATTAGGAGAATGTTGTGATGGACAAGACCCATCCATTAACTTAGCACTATGATCATTTAGTTTTACTGCTATTGCTTTCTCCATGACTTATACATGTTCCTCTAACCATGAGATTATGCAACTCCCGATTATCGGAGGAACACCTTTTGTGCTATCAAACGTCACAACGTAACTGGGTGATTATTAAGATGCTCTACAGGTGTCTCCGAAAGTATTTGTGTTGTTGGCATAGATCAAGATTAGGATTTGTCACTCTGAGTCTCAGAGAGGTATCTCGGGGCCCTCTCAGTAATACTCATCATAATAAGCCTTCCAAGCAAAAGACTAATGATTTAGTCACGAGATGATGTATTACAAAACGAGTAAAGAGACTTGCCAGTAATGAGATTGAACTAGGTATGATGATACCGACGATCGAATGTTGGGCCAGTAACATACCGATGACAAAGGGAACAACATATGTTGTCGTGTGGTTTGACTGATAAAGATCTTCCTAGAATATGTACGAGCCAATATGAACGTCAAGGTTCTACTATTGGTTATTGGTCGGAGATCTGTCTCGGTCATGTCTACATAGTTCTCGAACCCGTAGGGTCCGCACGCTTAACGTTCGATGAAAATCGGTATTATGAGTTTATGTGTTTTGATGTACCGAAGGTTGTTCGGAGTCACGGATGAGATCACAGACATGACGAGGAGTCTCGAAATAGTCAAGACATAAAGATTGATATATTGGATGACTACATTCGGACACCATGAAAGTGCATTATATCGACTAGAGGGGGGGGGGGTGAATAGGCGATTTTTATGAATTCGTCATTGAGGAAATTCTAGCTGAGGAATTTCCTAAGCAACGAACTACTTAGCAGCGCAATAGATACTCAGGTGCAAGCATAACAAGACAGTAGCATGGTCTTCATGATGAAATGAAAACAAGCACATGGTACAAGTAGCGTGTAAATAGGATAAGCAGGCTGAGGATTGAACACTAAAGAAATTGGGTTGAGGAAATTGAGAAAGTCAAAGTCAAAGTCTTCAAACAGTACATATTAAGTTCATCAACACAAGAATGAGTAAATGAAAGGGTTGAGGAAATAGAACCAGTAGGCTTGATGAAGAAAATGATTTGTTAGACCAGTTCCAACTGCTGTGACAGTTGTACGTCTGGTTGGGGCGGCTAGGTATTCAAACCTGAGGAAACACAGTCCCGGACACCCAGTACTGGACACACATTCCTAGACACCAAGTCCTCACCGTATTCCCCTTGAGCTAAGGTCACACAGACCTCGCCCAATCACTCGTGGTAAGTCTTCACAGGTGACTTCCAAACCTTCACAAACTTGGTCACCCGGCGATCCACAATCCTCTTGGATGCTCTAGACCAATGGTGCCTAACCGTCTGGAAGATCACAGTCTTCAAAGGTAACAAGCATCAGTTCCACACAGGAACAATCTCTTCAGTGCTGCTCAACCACTTTGGGGTTATAGGTGTTTGGGTTTGGGGTTTTTCCTCACTTGATGATTTTCGCTCAAAGTACTTGGAGGATGGGTTGCTCTAATGACAAGAGTCAGTTTTTCTCGGAGTAGCCAACCAGCTAGTGGTTGTAGGGGGCGGCTATTTATAGCCTAGGGAGCAGCCTCTTCATGATAAGACAAAAATGCCCTTCAATGATATGACCGTTAGGTGGGTAGATATTTTGGGACAGCTGGCGCATAGCACATCAACGACCGGAAATTTGAGTATCAAATTCTTTAGGGCTATCATGTTCCTCACTTGTAGGCAATCCGCACTGGCAAATTCCTAAATCCTCAGTCAGAACAAATTCCTCAGAGATGAGAAGAACTTCGTCTCTGTCACTGAATAAATTGACTGAACTGTATGAGATTTCCAATGACTTCACTCGAAAGGATTGGGTAGTGTAGGCTTTGAGTTGAGCATCACTTGGAAATATGTTTTCTTAGTTTTACCTCGACCACCTTTAACAGTACGGTGTTTCCTATGACTTAAGAAACAGAAAATGAAACTACGAAAACAAAAGTCTTCACACTTCATGTTCCTCACATGAATATCAAGTCTTCATGGTTACACCAATTTCTTCACTTTCAAAATCTTCAGAAAGTCTTCAGAAATCCAAAGTCTTCAGTTGAAGACATTTATTTTTAGGGGTCAACTTTCTCTGTAAATATCAAACTCACTAAGGGGCACTAGATGCACTTACAATCTCCCCTTTTTGGTGATTGATGACAATACATGTGAAGTTTCCAACGGGGATAAACATATGAAGTGGAAATACTCATATTGAGGAATTTGATTGTAAGATATAGACAAACTCCCCCTGAAGATGTGCATAGTGAGGAATTTGCTTTTGAAGCAATGCACATTTGAAGAGTAGAATCATGGAGATCTCCCCCTATATCTTGTAATTGATACATGCATTTAACATATGATATGAAGAATTTGGAATGCATGATGAAATATGGTGACTGATGTAATTCAGCATCCATGCATTAATATATATGAGGAAATAGCATGCAGAAGAACACATCGAAAGTATGAGACCACCATCGGGTTTAAGTTTACAACTCGATCCAACAAAGTCTTCAAAAGAATGAGAGTCGTAACTTAGGGAAAAACGCCCATATATAAAGACCCGCTTAAAGACTAACTCAAATTTCTCCCCCTTTGTCATTGAATGACCAAAAGGGACAAAAAATGAGGACTAACGCCCCTGAAGAATGTCAGAAGACGATGGAGGAGCGCCAGTGTTGTTGGGGTCGGTTGTTGAAGTAGGGCCTGCCGCAGTGTCGTCCAAATCTTCATACTCATCGGTCTCGCGTGATGAAGAATATGAGCTGGCCACCAAGGAATGAACTTTGACTTTCATGAATTTCTTCGCCGGAGGTTCAGACCAGTCAAAGTCCTCCTTGAAGCCCATTTGCTTCAGATATTCTTCGCCATAGAGATGAGACATAACAACCCAGGTGCGATTGAAAACTTCATGGAGGTAGTAGTGGTTTTTCTTCACTGCATTGTATGTAGCAGTCATGTTGTGAAGAATTGAGCCAAACTGCCTCTTGACCCATTTATGGTTGCAATCGACCTTCTGATGAAGACTGAGGAGAAGCTCACAATCAGTCATCACCCTTGGAGCTGTGCCTTGAGGGTTTTGCTTTAAGGCACTTGCGGCAGACTCATGAGTGGCAGAGTCATCATTGGTGGAGTAGGGTGCAGCTTTGTGGAACCAACAATCCAATGGACGAGTTCCTTCATCAAGGATTGCAGCTTTGCCTTTTCCATCAACTGAGGAAATTGTCCGTTTGAGGACTTCAAGTGGAGGCAGATAGCTGAGATGATTCTGAAAGTCAGCCTTGTATGCGATTGAAGACCTTGTTATGATGAATCTCATAATTCATGGAGCATAAGGCTTCCAATCAAAAGGATACAGTGCAACATTTGCCAAAGTTCACGTGAAGAAATCATGATAGTTGATGGGGATCCCATGCATGATATTGAACAGAAGATTCTTCATGATGCCAACAACCTCTTCTTCATTCGAGTCGTGGCCTTTGATTGGACTGAATGTCTTTGTCAGAATGCAATAGATAGTCCGAGACACATATAGCAATTCCTTCACGAGGAATTTGGTTCTTGGGGCTTGACCAGGCTTCAGTGGCTTCATCAACAGTTACATATAATGGTCAGTGAGTTTAGGTTCATGATATATACACCGTGCACCTTCGAGGGGAGGACTGATAGGTAGGGCATGAAGCAATTCAGAGGCCGATGCTTTGAAGTGAATGTTTTCTGTCATCTAGTCCAACACCCAAGAGTTCACATCTTCAGGAGTTCCTGGGATGTGCAGTGTTGCATAGAACCGAAGAATGAGTTCTTCATTCCAATCTCATATATTTGTGCAGAGGGTTAGCAGTCCAGCATCTTAAAGAATGCTGAGGACTGGCGTGAAGCAAGGCAGTAATTCCATGTCCACATGAGGAATATGTGCATGGTCGAAGACTTTGTCCTTATCAAAAAAAGTGAAGAATAGAAGTTTGCTTGGCCGACAGTCCAGAAGCGCTTCCTTCTAAGAAGAGCAGAGTCATATGGGTTGAAGTCTGTGAAGAACACATGCTCGTGGAAGAAGTCATCAGCCTTGAAGTTTTGCTTCTTAGAGAAGGGATCCTTCGGCTTGGGCTGAGGAGTATCAGTTAAATGCATCACAGCTCAGGAATCACAGGCTGAGGAATTTCAGTTACAGCCTGAGTCTTTATTTCTTCAGCAGCATTTTCATCAGCACTAGTGGCTAGAATTTCTTCAAGTATGGAAGGAGTGGTGCGAGGTTTGTCAGAGCCCGTTTGAACTTCAGTGTGCTCTCGGGAGTGAGGAATTTGTTGCAATGGCGTGAACAATGGAGAGTTGGGGTGCTGACTTTCCCAAAAGTCATCATTCATCACAAGAGTTGTGCTTCCAATGTCCACGTCTTCATCATTTTCACTTAATTCTTCAATGTCTGCCTCTTCAGCTGTGAACAAAGGCATAGGAGATGAGATCACTGGGGTTGAAGGGATATCATCCACTTCAATTTCTTCGTCCAACTACTCCGAAGAAGCAGCAGAAGAACATCTTCATCAGATCCGCTTGGGATCATATATTCTTTACCAAAAGGAATGATTTCCTTTGATGGCATGCTTGAGAGAGGAACAACATCAATGGGATTGTTGACCGAACTAGCCAATTTCTTCATCTTCTTAGGGGCAACAGACTCTGAAGAAGTAGATGCTTTCCTTTTATTCACTGTTGCCCGTTCTGCAGCCTTTGTTTTCCTCACTTCTGATATAGAAGGAAGAACTAGACTTGGTGTTGGTGTAGGAGGAGCAGAGTAAATTGGTTCAATTACCTCAGGCACAACTGTTTCAGTTCGCCTGGCTTGGTCAGTTTCTTCAGGCACAGTAGTTGAAGTCTCAGCTGGCCTGGCTTGTTCCTCAGGTGCAACACTAGTGGTAGCCCTGGCAATTTCTTTGGCGGCTGGAATATGGTCATCAGCCCTGGTAACTTTAGTTTCATCAGCATCTTGATTTTCATCAGCGGTGCTGGGATGTTCTTTAGTGGGCTGAGCAGATACCTCAGCCTGATGAGATTCATGTTGTGTTGGTGCTGCAACGTTTGAGGTGAATCCCTTGCTCAACTTGACGAATCTGACTTTGGCTCCCAGCCAATCAGCACGGTATGTGTCAAATTCATCACTGGGTTTTTTGATCTTAGCTTGCAGCTTCACAAGTTCCTCAGGAGAATATTCACGATATTTTTCTTCAACGATTTTTCTTTCTTGTACTGATCCTTCTTTGCTTTCCTAGCCTGTTCAAATTTCCATTTTTCCTCACCAATGAAGGCAGTCAGCATATGACTTGGACCGGGAGTGAGGTTCATCTCAGGCAAAGGAGTGTTGGGGTCCTTATGCCATAGGTTGATGAAATCGAGGATCAACATTGGATCCAGCATCAATGGCACATTGCTGCCTTTGGCTTTAGCGGCCCTTTCCTATCTGTCTCTGATGATTTTGGCGAGTTCCTCATCATCAGCTTCGTCTTCACTTGACGACACATGGAAGGCGACTTGCTTCTTGTGAGGACTTGGTCTAGCGCCACGTCCTACAGTGGCCTTAGTCTTCAATAGAGTGGGGCCTGTTGAGGAATGTGGAGGAGCCGAAGAACTTGCAGAAGCTCCAGAGCCAAAAGAGAAGCCTGTTGTCCTTTGGCACGAGGCGAGATGCGCAGGTGCTAAGGACTTTGGTGGAGCTGGAGCAGCTTGAGGAATTGGCCATGAGGGATTTGCAGAGCTGGGCCGTGAGGGCATTGCTCAGGAGCTTGGTTGTGAGGCAGAAGAACTAGGATTGAGAGCTGGTTTCTTAGGCATAGCTTTTTTAGGCTTGCTAGCAGAGGCCTCGGTAGCAGCACCAGCAGAATCTTCATTGAATTTCCTCACTGCCTCTTTGGTCATTTTAGCCAACTTGTCTTGATGCTTTGCCCATTCCTTGGGAAATTCTTCACCTCTTCTGATGCTAGAGGGATCAGCAATTTGGCCAGGTGCCAATGGAGGTCTTGGGCATGGAGGGTGTACAGCGAATTTCTTCATGTACTTGGGTGTGACATAGCGATATTCCCTCCATTCTCCAACTCATCGTCTCTCAATCCTTTGTATGCGCACCTTGCGCTGATTCTTGGTCTCCTTGCCATATTTGGCCTCATCAGGAGTGCAGTACTCTTCATAATATCATCAGGAATTTCAAAGGCCGTGTTGACTTCCAATTTCTTCCCTCCTTTCTGAGGTTTCTTACCGTCAGCCATTTTCTTCAGCTGAGTATTTTGAACAATTGAGATTTCTGAGGAGGTGTGCAATTTTTCTTCGAGGAATGCTGCAAATGAGTTAAGTTGATGAGAACCTAGAGATTCAGCAACAGACATTTGTACCTGTGAACAGAGTATAGGTGCGAAAAATTTGGAGAGGTCATATGTGTTCTCTGCAGTTTTTGCAAAAAGGAACAAGTTTGAGGAGTTTGACTAGATGTCACTTGAAGAATTTCACTAAGCGTTCTTTGACTTAGGTTCTAGAGTTGTGTAGATTGAAAATCCACACAATTGAGGAATCTTGAAGAAAAATGTTGCTTAGAGAAATAGATCAAGAACAGATGTTTGTGTGAGGTGTTTAGAGTGTGAATATTTAAGAATAAGCACCTTTTGACGATTTGTAGAAATCACTGGAATTGACAAGGGCAGTAAAAGTAGCTTTTAATTACCCTTGACAAAGAACACGACGAAATGTGAATAGTAGATTTGAAGGTCGTCGGTTCAGATCATCCACGCCCTAACTTGGCAGACGAAGACAGCTACGGCGGCGGTGGAATGAAGAAATCCGTGGCCGGCGTGAGTTCGACGGCAACGAGGTCAAGGCAGCGAAGCTCTTCCTCACCGGCGATGATGGAAGTAGCGGCGGCACTAAGTTTTGAGAGCTCGAGCGAGGGAGTGGAGGTCGAGCGGAGTAAAAACGAAATGAGGAGGGTTAGGGGGTATTTATAGCCAAGGTGAAAAATTGTTCGCCCGGGGGAAATGGACGAACGTGCCCCTGACCCTTCTCATCCGTGCGATATGTGTCACCCACGTACAAAGAGGTGGAGATCGTGCGTGATCGTGGGTGAGTAGATAAGTCATATAGTGGAATGTGGAATGGTTTGAGCGGCAAAGCCGAAAATCCAGAAAGGAAAATTTTAATGTTGCATTCACAAATTCTTCAGCTGTCAAGGACACAGTGAGGATTTTGAACAAGTTTCAAATAGAACTCATATGAAGAATTTGTGAACAGATTGGGTTGAGTTTAACATATAGGTGGACGGGTCCGATCACATTCACTTAGCAGAAAAGCAACTTGAAGAAATAGCAATAAGTGAATGTTGTAGAGGACATGGCATGACCCACTGTATAAGAATGATGATTTCAGATACCGCATACAGTTGTCGTAGGGCTCTGAGAGTCAGTTTCTTCATTAATTTCTTCACACTTAGAGGGTTAGTCTTCATTGATTAAAGAAAAATGTTACTTCGTGTGTTGCACATCAAAGTCATCAATTTTGCATAAGGGTTAGGATGTGTGTCCTTTCAAAGAACATTCGAAGATTCTTAAGATATTTAGCTCACACCACAACTTGCAAAATCTCTTCTCATCCAAGGGCTTAGTGAAAATATCTGCCAGCTGGTCTTCAGTCTTCACGTGGTAGATGGAAATGTTGCCCTTGAAGACATGATCACGAAGAAAATGATGACGGATCTGGATGTGCTTTATCCTTGAGTGTTGAACTGGGTTGTGAGCAATCTTGATGGCATTCTCATTGTCACAGTAGAGTGGCACATTCTTCATGTTGACGCCATAGTCCTTGAGGGTTTTCTTCATCCATAGTAATTGAGCACAACATGACCCGTCACCTATGTACTCAGCTTTATCAGTGGAGAGTGATACACAATTCTGCTTCTTCCAGGACCAACATGCTAAGGATCATCCAAGGAAATGGCATGTGCCGGATGTAGACTTGCGATCCACTCAATCACCAGCATAGTCAGAGTCAGAATATCCAAGATATCAAAATCAGAGCCTTTGGGATACCATAATCCAAGTGTTGGAGTGTGTGCTAGATATCGAAGAATATGCTTCACAGCCTTATGGTGTGATTCCTTCGGTGTAGCTTGAAATCGGGCACACATGCAAACGCTAAGCATAATATCTGGCCTAGATCCACATAGATACAATAAAGAGCCAATCATGGAGCGGTATACCTTTTGATCGAAGTCTTTACCATTTTCATCGGTGCACAGTAGGCCATTTGTGGGCATAGGGATTTTGATGCCTTTGCAATCTTGCATGCCGAATTTCCTCAAAACATCCTTCAGGTATTTCTCTTGAGATATGAAGATGCCATTGCATTGTTGATGAATTTGAAGGCCTAGGAAGAATTTCAGCTCTCCCATCATGGACATTTGATATTCTTCATGCATCATGTAGCCAAATACGTCACTGTAATGTTCATCAGTACAGCCAAAGATAATATCATCCACATAGATTTGGCACACAAATAATTCTTCATCATATGACTTAGTGAAAAGAGTTGGGTCAAGTGAACCGGGTTTGAAGCCTTTCTTTGTGATGAATTCCTTCAAAGTATCATACCTCGCCCGAGGGGCCTGCTTGAGGCCATAGAGGGCCTTGTTGAGTTTATAGACTTTGTGAGGATGTTTAGGATCTTCAAAACCTGGGTGTTGAGCAACATATACTTCTTCCTCAAGCTTACCATTGAGGAATGCACTTTTCACATCCATTTGATATAAGATGATATTATGATGGTTAGCATAAGCAAGGAGTATGTGAATAGCTTCAAGTCTAGCAACAGGAGCAAAGGTTTCATCGAAGTCAATTCCTTCAACCTGTGTGTAGCCTTGAGCTACGAGACGAGCCTTATTCCTCACCACAAGGCCATTTTCATATTGCTTGTTTTGATATATCCACTTGGTGCTGATGATATTGTGCTTCCGAGGATCTGGTCGCTTGACGAGTTACCATACATGGTTGAGCTCGAATTGATACAATTCCTCTTGCATAGCTTGAATCCACTCAGGTTCCAGAAATGCCTCATCAACTTTGGTGGGCTCTGTGATAGAGACAAAAGCAAAGTGGCCACAAAAGTTAGATAAGTGTGAAGCTCTTGAGCGTGTGAGAGGACCTGGTGCTTTGATGTCGTCGATGATTTTCTCGATCTGCACTTCTTTTGCGACACGAGGATGAGCTGGTTGACGACTTTGGTCTGGCTGAGCATTTTCTTCAGCAGCAGTTTCTTCAGGAGCACCAGAATGAGTTTCTTCATTGTCAGGAATGACTTCTTTAGATGATTCTTGAGTGGGGATGATATCTTCAGTAGCTTTGAACTTGATGGGTTCCTCAGGAGGTATTTCACCTGATACAGAAGGCAGGTGCTCTCTTTGCGAGCCATTGGTTTCATCGAACCGCACATCTACAGTCTCAACAATCTTGTGAAGTTGATTGAGGTAGATTCTATAAGTGTGCGAATCCTTTCCGTAACCAAGCATGAAACCTTCATGTGCTTTTTGGTGCAAATTTGGAATTATGATGAGGATGAGCTGGTTCACGACTTTGGTCTGGCTGAGCATTTTCTTCAGCAGCAGTTTCTTCAGGAGCACCAGAATGAGTTTCTTCATTGTCAGGAATGACTTCTTTAGATGATTCTTGAGTGGGGATGATATCTTCAGTAGCTTTGAACTTGATGGGTTCCTCAGGAGGTATTTCACCTGATACAGAAGGCAGGTGCTCTCTTTGAGAGCCATTGGTTTCATCGAACCGCACATCTACAGTCTCAACAATCTTGTGAAGTTGATTGAGGTAGATTCTGTAAGTGTGCGAATCCTTTCCGTAACCAAGCATGAAACCTTCATGTGCTTTTTGGTGCAAATTTGGAATTATGATGAGGATCTCTAACCCAACATTTAGCACCAAAGACTTTGAGATAACTCACATTGGGTTTCTTGTCGGTGAGTAGTTCATATGAGGTTTTCTTGAGGAGTCTGTGAAGATATACCATGTTGATGATGTGGCACGCAGTGTTGATAGCCTCGGGCCAGAACCAAAGAGGCGTCTTGTATTCATCAAGCATAGTGCGAGCCATCTCAACAAGAGTCCCGTTCTTGCACTCCACAACGCCGTTCTGCTGAGGAGTGTATGGGGCTGATAGCTCATGAGAATACCGAGTTCATCAAGATAGTCATCAAGACCAGTGTTCTTGAACTCGTCCCATTGTCACTCCGGATATGCTTGATCTTCACACTGAAATTTGTCGAGGCCCTTGAGGAAAATCGCTTGAAGATTTCCTGCACTTCATGCTTAAATGTGATGATATGCACCCATGTATAACGAAATAGTGATCAACAATGACAATGCCATAAAGAGATGCTGCATTTGTGAATGCAGAATAATGTGTCGGGCCGAAGAGGTCCATGTGAAGCAATTCGAAAGGACGAGTGGTAGTCATGATGGTCATTGAGGGATACTTGGATTTTGTCATCTTTCCAACTTCGCAAGCCCCACAAAGATCATCTTTGAGGAATTTGATACACTCAATTCCAAGGATATGCTTATTCTTCACAAGCGTGTTCAAGTTCCTCATGCCAGCATGACCAAGTCGTCGATGCCATAGCCATCCTTCTGAAGCTTTTGCAAGTAGGCATGTGGCAGGATGTGGTCCTGTAGAGAAATTAACAATATACAAGTCTCCTCTCCTAAAGCCTTCAAAGACTTTGGAATTGTCAGATTCTACAACTACAACACAACGATACTTGCCAAACACAACAACCATATCAAGGTCACAAAGCATTGAGACAGACATGAGGTTGAATCCAAGAGACTCGACAAGCATGACTTTGTCCATGTGTCGATCTTTTGAGATTGCAACCTTACCTAGACCCAATACCTTGCTTTTTTCCTTTATCAGCGTAGGTGATATGATTTAGGTGAGATGGTGATAAAGAAGAGTCCATTAGTAGGTTCTTGTCACCGGTCATGTGATTTGTGCATCCACTGTCCAGGACCCACTTAGTAGCTTTGAGAGAGTCATCCTGTAGAAGAATTAGTACATCTTACAACTCATATGCTTCATTGTGAAGAATATGACATCAATTTCATCAGAATGAATTTCATCAATAAGGGAAATTATATGAAGAATGAGGACGTGAGAAATGAATGAATCATTTCTGCATGATTAGCTTGCGTCCTTTCAAGCATTTTCAGGTCACCAGCAAATTCTTCAGACGTTTATTGTTCGTCTGGAGACCTGACCCTGCATAAGAGATTAGTTCTTTTTCTTCACCACACACATCTGGAGGGGTGGCAAAGAGTTCATCATTCGACGAGCACCAATTGAGAATGGTGGCATTGAAGCAAGTGCACTTCGTTTCACAGGAGAGGGGTTAGAGTATGAATATGAGTAAGCAGTGGAATTCTTCGAGGACTTATTAACATAATGATTTGATGAATAATGCACATATTCATAATCCTTCTTTCCCTACGTAACTGATGTGTTAGCACGATGATGATCATATGAGGAATTTGATCCACTTGAGGAATTTCATCCATATGAGGATTTGGATCCATATGAAGATTTTGATCCATATGAAGATTTTGATCTGGAGTTCCTGTTCCTCACAGGAGGTGTCATGAGGACATTCATTTGAAGATTTTCAAGGTGCCTCTTAGGGACCCAGATTTTCTTCATAGGGGGACCATTACTGCAGTTAGTTCCAATATATCTAGCAAATACTTCACCATTCTGATTTTTGAACAGTTTTAGTTGGAGTCAAGTGACTCATCAGAAGAATATGAAGATTCACAAGTAAAGCCAGATAAGGTAGATGGATCTACGAGAGGACCTTTTGCAGCAACCCATGAGGTTTCGGGATACTGCTCCGGTTTCCAGTAGGTCCCATCAACATTGAGTTTCCTCTCAAAGGCAATACCCTCTTTCCTAGGGTTCCTGTTCAGAATCTTCTTTTTAAGAACATCACACAAAGTCTGATGACCTTTGAGGCTTTTGTACATGCATGTCACATACAATTCCTTCAACCCTGCATTTTCGTCAGTAGCATTGGTGTTTTCCTCAGTTGAGAAAATTGTCACCGCAAAAACAGTTGAAGAATTTGTAATAGTAGAAGCATTTGAACTTTCATGTGAAGAATTTGCAGTTTCACATTCAATGCATTTAAGGCATGGGGGGATGAATTCCTCCTGAGCAGCGTTGATCTGTTGAGCAAGCAATGAATGGCGTTTGTTTTGAAGATCTTCATAACGCTCCCTTAGCTTCTCAAGATCTTGCTTTCTTTGAAGAAATTCATAGGAAAGCTTCTCATGATCAGATAACAGAGTGTTATGATTATCTTGAAGGTTATCATACTTGGACTGAAGTCTCTAAAAATTTTCAGTCAAGATTTTAGATCGATCCATTTCTTCACCCAACATATCATCGCTCACATTAAGCATGTTATGAGCTTTTTCCAAGGCTCTTTGTTGTTTAGTTGCAAGGGAAGCAAGTTTGGTATAGCCGGGTCCAAATTCATCACTAGGTTCATCATCACTAGACTCGGATAGATATCATTCAGTTACCTTGGCACCTTTTGCCATAAGGCAGGGTGCAGATGATGATGATTCCGGCTCGAAAGTCATCGCCTTGAGAGATTCCTTGAAATCCTCAAACCAGGGATCGTGATGACTTCGATGACCTTCATAAACCTTGGAGAGTCGGTCCCAGATAAGCTTCGCATGGCTGAGATGCATAACATTCCTGAACTAATTTTGGGACAAACAAGAACTGATGACGTCCTTCGTGGTGAGGTTGAGTAGAGTGTACATGCAAATATCATCAGCATGTGCCATCTTGCATAGATCGGCAAGACCAATCTAAATGACGGTCCACAACCCACTGTTCATCACCATGAGGCACTTCTTCATCATGGCCTTCTACTTGGGACAATCATGACCGTCAAAGATTGGGCATGTCACAGTCTTCATTCCTGCGATCGACATAAATAAAACTCCAGACGATTAAACCAAAATCTCACAGAACAAGGGAGTACCTTGCTCTGATACCAATTGAAAGTGCGTTATATCGACTAGAGGGGGGTGAATAGGCGATTTTTACAAATTCGTCACTAAGGAAATTCTAGCTGAGGAATTTCCTAAGCAACAAACTACTTAGCAGCATAATAGATACACAAGTGTAATCATAACATGACAGTAGCATGGTCATCATGATGAAATGAAACAAGCACAGAGTACAAGTAGCATGTAAATACGATAAGCAGGCTGAGGACTGAAGATTGAAGAAATTGCGTTGAGGAAATTGAGAAAGTCTTCAGCCAAAGTCTTCAAACAGTACATATTAAGTTCATAAACACAAGAATGAGTAAATGAAAGGGTTGAGGAAATAGAACTAGTAGGCTTGATGAAGACAATGATTTGTTAGACCAGTTCCAACTGTTGTGACAGTTGTACGTATGGTTGGGGTGGCTAGGTATTTAAACCTAAGGACACACAGTCCCGGACACCTAGTCCTGGACACACAGTCCAAGACACCAAGTCCTCACCGTATTCCCCTTGAGCTAAGGTCACACAGACCTCGCCCAATCACTCATGATAAGTCTTCACAGGTGACTTCCAAACCTTCACAGACTTGGTCACCCGGCGATCCACAATTCCTCTTGGATGCTCTAGACCATTGACGCCTAACTGTCTCGAAGATCACACTTTTCAAAGGTAACAAGCGTCGGTTCCACACAGGAACAATCTCTTCAGTGATGCTCAATCACTTTGGGGTTTGAGGTGTTTGGGTTTTGGGTTTTTTCCTCACTTGATGATTTTCGCTCAAAGTCCTCGGAGGATGGGTTGCTCTAATGACAAGTGTCAGTTTCTCTCGGAGCAGCCAACTAGCTAGTGGTTGTAGGGGGGCAGCTATTTATAGCCTAGGGAGCAACCCGACATGATAAGACATAAATGCCCTTCAATGATATGACTGTTAGGTGGGTAGATATTTTGGGACAGCTGGCGCATAGCACAACAATGGTCAGAAATTTGAGTATCTAATTCCTCAGGCCTATCATGTTCCTCACTTGTAGGCAATTCGCACTAGCGAATTCCTAACTCCTCAGTCAGAACAAATTCCTCATAGACCAGAAGAACTTCGTCTCTGTCACTGAAGAAATTGACTGAACTATATGAGATTTCCAATGGCTTCACTCGAAATGATTGGGTAGTGTAGGCTTTGAGTTGAGCATCACTTGGAAATATGTTTCCTTAGTTTTACCTCGACCCCCGTTAACAGTACGGTGTTTCCTATGACTCAAGAAAGAGAAAATGAAACTATGAAAACAAAAGTCTTCACGCTTCATGTTCCTCGCATGAATATCAAGTCTTCATGGTTACACCAATTTCTTCACTTTCAAAATCTCCATAAAGTCTTCAGAAATCCAAAGTCTTCAGTTGAAGACATTCATTTTTAGGGTTCGACTTTCTCTATAAATATCAAACTCCTCATAGACTTATAGACATGTGTATACTCACAAAAGCATGAGTCCCTTAACCTATAAGTCATCAATACACCAAAATCACTAAGGGGCACTAGATGCACTTACTCACCGGAAGTGTTTCGGACAAGTTTTGGATAAAACCAGAGAGCCTGAGGGTTACCGGAACCCCCCGGGGGAACTAACAGGCCACATGGGCCTTAGTGGAGAGAGAGAGAGAGGGGCGGCTAGGGCAGGTCGCGCGCCCCTCCACCTTGGGTCCGAATTGGACTAGGGAAAGGGGGGCGGCACCCCCCCTTTTCCTTCTCCCTCTCCCTCTCCTTCATTCCCCCTCTCTCCCTCTTGGTAGACTCCTACTAGGAGGGCCGGCCGGCCTCCCCTTTCTCCTTTATATACGGGGGCAAGGGGGCACCCTAGAACACACAAGTTGACAATTGTGTTAGCCGTGTGCGGTGCCCCCTCCGCTGTTACATACCTCAGTCATATTGTCGCAATGCTTAGGCGATGCCCTGCGTTGGTAAATTCGTCAACACCGTCACCACGCCGTCGTGCTGACAAAACTCTCCCTCGGCCGCAAATGGATCAAGAGTTCGAGCGACGTCACCGAGCTGAACATGTGCATATTGCGGATGTGCCGTGTGTTTGGTGCATGATCGGTTGGATCACGAAGATGTTTGACTACATCAACCGCGTTACTAAACGCTTTCGATTTTAATCTACGAGGGTACGTGGACACACTCTCCCGCTCGTTTCTATGCTTCTCCTAGATAGATCTTGCGTGATAGTAGGATTTTTATTTTGAAATACTACGTTCCCCAACAAACACCACTGCTTTGGTTGGTGCTCTTTTAATCTTGGGCAATCCTGTAAAATGTATTCCCTTTTATCCCGTACCCCTTTGTAAGTAAATACAGTCAAAGATGGTCACCTGGCCAACGAGTACAGCTCATCAGAAACAACATTTTGACCAATGAGACGTGTTTACAACCAACTACCGAAAGTCCTGATGTGTTCACATGTAATCCAATCGTCACACTGCTCCGGGTGTTTGGAGCATAGAATATCCTTGTGTTCATTGACATACGGGGTCACCAAGGTAGAATTATGTAGAACTGTGTAGTGTGCTTGAGACTAAGAATGCCCATCCCTACATATTATTAAGTCCACTTCTTGCGTGCCGTTTCTAGTCAGCCTCCCCTCAAACCGTGATTTAGGGAGACCAATCTTCTTAAGGTCTGAATAAAGTCAACACAAAACCCAATGACCTCCTCTATTTTATGGCCCGTGGAGATGCTTCCTTCTATCCTAGCATGGTTATGAACATATTTCTTTAAGACTCCCATGCACCTCTCAATGGGGAACATATTGTGTAGAAATACAGGGCCTAGAATGGCAATCTCATCAACTAGATGAACTAGGACGCGCATCATGATATTGAAGAAGGATGGTGGGAACACTAGCTCGAAACTGACAAGACATTGTGTCGGTGTCAAAACCGGCAGATCTCGGGTAGGGGGTCCCAATCTATGTATCCGAGGATCAATGGTAACAAGGGGAAACAAGGACACGATGTTTACCCAGGTTCGAGCCCTCTTAATGGAGGTAAAATCCTACTTCATGCTTGATTGAATATGATGTGTAGTGTGGTTACAAGAGTTGATCTACCTCAAGATCGTATTGGCTAGACCCTAGCTGTCTAGCCCTAGATTATACTGATATCCTCTACGGACTAAACCCTTCGGTTTATATACACCGGAGGGGCCTAGGGTTGTACAAAGTCATCTTGCATAGGAAGGAAACATTACACCCGGACACAAAACTTGCCATTATACGGACATAGGAGTCCTACCCGGACACGGAGGGTAATATTCTACTTTATCTTCACGGCCCATTAGTCTAGCCCATATCGAGTTATCTGGACACCCGAGGACCCCCTAGTGCAGGACTCCCTCAGTAGCCCCTGAACCAGTCTTCGATGGCGATGTGTTCGACACGCATACTGTGTTCTGCATTGCAAGGCGGGTTACTTCTTCCATACATATGAAGTGCACTTCCTGCATAAAGGAACTATGTCTGACTCTGCATGATTAATACAACCCTTAGCGACGAAGGTAAAAGCATCCAAAAAGGTACAGTGTCTCTACTGACAACTTTTTCTGGTGAAATGTCACACTTGACCCTTTAACATTTCGAACCGTTTTCTCGCCTCTTGTTTCGTGTTTCGAGGCATAGCCTCCGTTGGCACATCTCGTAAAAACAGAGATCGTGCCCGCCCATTACGGGATCCTCATCAATATGGTTTGGGTAACCCAATCGCACCTTACGCACGATTTCGTCGAGAACAGGCGAGTTTCACGGCCTGAGTGGGGGGGGGGGCGTTTGGTATTTCTACCATCTATAAAAGGATAAAGACCCCTCCTTTTTCCTCACGCTTTCCTCTAGCCTCTGCTTCCAAATCTCCTAGCTTCAGCGCCCGCAGCTCCAATCTTCTCCACCACCGCTTCCTTCTCCAACAATGGCCGGATCCGGCTCCAAAGGCAGGTGGGAGGCCTCCACCGTCGCTGAGAAAGACGTGAAGGATCTCCGGAGGACGGGCTATCTTTCTGCGAACATAGCGCACCGAATTCCTGACAAAGATCACGTGATCCCTGATACGTCTCCAACGTATCTATAATTTTGATTGTTCCATGATATTATATTATCCTTCTAGGATGTTTTATGGACTTTTATATACACTTTTATATGATTTTTGGGACTAACCTGTTAACCCAGAGCCCAGTGCCAGTTTCTGTTTTTCCTTGTTTTAGAGTATCGCAGAAAAGGAATATCAAACGGAATCCAATTTACGTGCCAAATTTTGATGATTTTTTATGGACCAAAAGAAGCCCCCGGAGTAAAAGAGTTGGACCAGGAGAGTCACGGGCTGCCCATGAGGGTGGGGGTGTGCCCCTATCTCGTGGACAGCCCGGAGACCCTCCCTGACTTGTGCCTTACGCCAAAAAATCTTATAAATACAGAAACCTTTAGAAAAGAACCTAGATCGGGAGTTCCTCCGCCGAAAGCCTCTGTTGCCACCGAAAACCAATCTAGACCCGTTCTGGCACCCTGCCGGAGGAGGGGATCCCTCTCTGGAGGCCATCTTCATCATCCCGGTGCTCTCCATGACGAGGGGGGAGTAGTTCACCATCGGGGCTGAGGGTATGTACCAGTAGCTATGTGTTTCATCTCTCTCTCTCGTATTCTTGAGATGGCACGATCTTGATGTATCGTGAACTTTGCTATTATAGTTGGATCTTATGATGTTTTTCCCGCTCTACTCTCTTGTAATGGATTGAGTTTTCCCTTTGAAGTTATCTTATCAGATTGAGTCTTTAAGGATTTGAGAACACTTGATGTATGTATTGCGTGGGATACCTGTGGTGACAATGGGGTATTCTATTGATTCACTTGATGTATGTTTTGGTCATCAACTTGCGGGTTCCGTGACCTTGGGAATCTATGCATATGGGTTGGCATGCGTTTTTGTCTTGACTCTCCGGTAGAAACTTTGGGGCACTCTTTGAAGTTCTATGTGTTGGTTGAATAGATGTTTCTGAGATTGTGTGATGCATATCGTATAGTCATACCCACGGATACTTGGGGTGACAATGGAGTATCTAGGTGACATTAGGGTTTTGGTTGATTTGTGTCTTAAGGTGTTATTATAGTACAAACTCTATGATAGATCGAACAGAAAGAATAGCTTCGTGCTATTTTACTACAGACTCTTGAATAGATCGATCAGAAAGAATAACTTTGATGTGGTTTCGTACCCTACCATAATCTCTTCGTTTGTTCTCCGCTATTAGTGACTTTGGAGTGACTCTTTTGTTGCATGTTGAGGGATAGTTATATGATCCAGTTATGTTGTTATTGTTGAGAGAACTTGCACTAGTGAAAGTATGAACCCTAGGCCTTGTTTCCTACCATTGCAACATCATTTATGCTCACTTCTACCTCTTCCTACCTTACTATTTTTATATTTTCTTATTACAAAAACCTATATATACCATCCATATTGCACTTGTATCACCATCTCTTCGCCGAACTAGTGCACCTATAAAATTTACCATTGTATTGGGTGTGTTGGGGACACAAGTGACTCTTTGTTATTGGGTTGTTTGAGAGAGACCATCTTCATCCTACACCTCCCTCGGATTGATAAACCTTAGGTCATCCACTTGAGGGAAATTTGCTACTGTCCTACAAACATCTACGCTTGGAGGCCCAACAACGTCTACAAGAAGAAGGTTGCGTAGTAGACATCAAGCTCTTTACTGACGCCCTTGCCGGGGAGGTTTGTGCTTGAAGGTATATCTTTAGATCTTGTAATCGAATCTTATAATTTCTTGTTTTATCACTAGTTTAGTTTATAAAAGAAAACTACAAAAAATGGAATTAAGGTTACCTCATATGCTTCATTTTTTTAATATGTTTCGTGAAAATGGTGGGAAGGAAAATTGTGCTCAAGTACTAGAAGAAGAATTACATAGAATTCTTGGCATAAAATATGTGCATGATGAGCATGATTGCAATGTTGTTAGTATGAATTCTTTGAATAGCCATGATGCTAATGATATGGAAAGCCACAAGCTTGGGGATGCTATGTTTGATGAAGATGATATGTTTAGTCCCCCAAGTTTTGACGAGCAAATTTATTATGACGAAAGCATGCCTCCTATTTATGATGATTATATTTATGAAAGTGGATTTGGATTGGTCATGACTTTATTTAGTGATGAATCCACTATTTCGAGAGGTTCCAATTTATTATGAGAACAAAGTTGTTATCTCTGATGATTATTGTGATGACACGTATGCTATAAAGAATAAAGATAACCATGAAACTTGTCATCATGATTTTAATTTTCGATTGGATTATGCTTCACATGATAGTTATTTTGTTGAGTTTGCTCCCACTACTATTGATGAGAATAAATTTGCTTATGTGGAGAGTAGTAAAATTGCTATGCAAGTATATCATGAAAGGAATGCTTTATGTGCTGGTTATATGGTTCAATTCATTCATGATTCTATTGAAAATTATTATGAGAGAGGATCATATGCTTGTAGGAATTGCAATAATATCAAGTTCCCTCTCTATGTGCTTAAAGTTTTGAAGTTATACTTGTTTTGCCTTCCTATGCTAGTTCATTATTATTCCCATAAGTTGTTTGCTCACAAAATCCCTATGCATAGGAAGTGGGTTAGTCTTAAATGTGCTAGTCATATTCTTCATGATGCTCTCTTTATGTTTCAATTCTTATCTTTTATGTGAGCATCATTGAAATCATCATGCCTAGCTAGGGGCGTTAAACGATAGCGCTTGTTGGGAGGCAACCCAACTTTATTTTTGTTCTTTGTTTTTGCTTCTGTTTAGGAATAAATATTGCATCTAGGTTCTTTTTAGATGTGGTTTTGTGTTTTACTTAGTGTTTGTGCCAAGTAGCACCTTTGTGAAGACTTGTGTGAAGTTTATGCGATCATGCTGTAAAAAACAAAAACTTTAGCGCCCACGAGATTAGCTACCATTTTTTTACTGAAGAGTGCTTTTAAGTTGATTCTTTTTGAATATGATTAATAGACAAATTCCTTAGGTCCACCAATTTATTTCAGAATTTTTAGAGTTACAGAAGTATTCGAAAGTTACGGATTGCTACAGAATGTTCTGTTTTTGACAGATTCGGTTTTCTTTGTGTTGTTTGCTTATTTTGATGAATCTATTAGTAGTATCGGAGGGTATGAACCATAGAGAAATTGTAATATAGTAGATATTACACCAATATGAATTTATAATGAGTTCACAACAGTACCTAAGTGGTGGTTTTATTTTCTTATACTAACGGAGCTTACGAGTTTTCTGTTAAGTTTTGTGTTGTGAAGTTTCCAAGTTTGGGGTAAAGATTCGATGGACTATGGAATAAGGAGTGGCAAGATCCTAAGATTGGGGATGCCCAAGGCACCCCAAGGTAAAATTCAAGGACAACCAAAAGCCTAAGCTTGGGGATGCCCCGGGAAAGCATCCCCTCTTTCATCTTCGTTCATCGGTAACTTTACTTGAGGCTATATTTTTATTCACCACATGATATGTGTTTTGCTTGGAGTGTCAATTTTGATTTAATTTGTTTTGCTTGCTGTTTGAATAATATCCCAAGATCTTAAACTCTTAAATGTTAGAGAGACTTCACATAGTTACATAATTATTCAACTACTCATTGGTCTTCACTTATATCTTTTGGAAGTAGTTTGTTGGTTCCTCTAGTACTTCACTTATATCTTCTAGAGCACAATGGTGGTTTTATTTTGTAGAAATTATTGATCTCTCATGCTTCACTTATATCTTTTTGAGAGTCTCTCAGAACAGCATGGTAATGTGCTTTGGTAATAAAACTAGTCCTAATAAGATAGGCATCCAAGTTGGGTATAATAAAAACTTTCATAAAAGTGCATTGAATACTATGAGATGTTTGATTCTTGATGATTGTTTTGAGATATGAGGATGGTGATATTAGATTCATGCTAGTAGAGTACTTGTGAATTTGAGAAATACTTGTGTTGAGGTTTGCAAGTCCTGTAGCATGCACGTATGGTAACCGTTGTGTGAAAAATTTGAAGCATGAGGTATTTCATTGAGTGTCATCGTTTGTGTGGACGTCGGGATCGCGCGATGGTTAACTTCTACCAACCCTTCCCCTAGGAGCATGCGTGTAGTACTTTGTTTTGATGACTTGTAGATTTTTGCAATAAGTATGTGAGTTCTTTATGACTAATATTGAGACCATGGATTATACGCACTCTCACCCTTCCACCATTGCTAGCCTCTCTTGTACCGTGGAACTTTTGCCGGTACCATACACCGTCCATATACCTTCCGTAAAACAGCCACCATACCTACCTATCATGGCATTTCCATAGCCATTCCGAGATATATTGCCATGCAACTTTCCACCGTTCCGTTTGCTATGACATGCTTCATTATTGTCATATTGCCATGCATGATCATGTAGTTGACATCGTATTTGTGGCTCGGCCACCATGCATAATTTTTCATACATGTCACTCTTGATTCATTGCACATCCCGGTACACTGCCGGAGGCATTCATATAGAGTCATACTTTGTTCTAGAATCGACTTGTAATCTTTGAGTTGTAAATCAATAGAAGTTTGATGATCATCATTATTAGAGCATTGTCCCAAATAAAAAAATAAAAAATGGAAAGGCCAAAGAAAAAAAGGCCCCAAAAAAGGCCAAAGAAAAAAGGCCCAAAAAAAGAAAAAAAAAAGAAAAAGAAAAAGAAATGACAATGCTACTATCTTTTTCCACACTTGTGCTTCTAAGTAGCACCATGATCTTCATGATAGAGAGTCTCTTGTTTAGTCACTTTCATATACTAGTGGGAATTTTCATTATAGAACTTGGCTTGTATATTCCAACGATGGGCTTCCTCAAATGCCCTAGGTCTTCGTGAGCAAGCAAGTTGGATGCACACCCACTTAGTTTCCTTTGTTGAGATTTCATACATTTATAGCTCTAGTGCATCTGTTGCATGGCAATCCCTACTCACTCACATTGATATCTATTGATGGGCATCTCCATAGCCCATTAATACGCCTAGTTGATGTGAGACCATATTCCTCCTTTTTTTGTTCTCCACAACCACCACTCTATCCCACCAATAGTGCTATATCCATGGCTCACGCTCATGTATTGCGTGAAAGTTGAAAATGTTTGAAAAAAATTAAGTATGAAACAATTGCTTGGCTGAAACCGGGGTTGTGCATGATTTGGGTATTTTGTGTGACGAAGAAGGATCATAGCCAAACTATATGATTTTGTAGGGATGAACTTACTTTGGCCATGTTATTTTGAGAATACATAATTGCTTTGTTGGTATGCTTGAAGTATCATTATTCTTATGTCAATATTAAACTTTTGTCTTGAATCTTTCGGATCTGAACATTCATGCCGCAATAAAGAAAATTACATTGAGAATTATGTTAGGTAGCATTCCACATCAAAAAATTTGTTTCTATCATTTACCTACTCGAGGACGAGCAGGAATTAAGCTTGGGGATGCTTGATACGTCTCCAACGTATCTAAATTTTTTTTATTGTTCCATGCTATTATATTATCCTTCTAGGATGTTTTATGGGCTTCTATATACATTTTTATATGATTTTGGGACTAACCTATTAACCCAGAGCCCAATTCCAGTTTCTATTTTTTCCTTGTTTTAGAGTATCGCAGAAAAGGAATATCAAACGGACTCCAATTGACGTGCCAATTTTTGATGATTTTTTATGGACCAAAAGAAGCCCCAGGAGTAAAAGAGTTGGGCCAGGAGAGTCACGGGCTGCCCATGAGGGTGGGGGGCGCGCCCCCTATCTCGTGGATAGCCCGAAGCCCCCCTGACTTGTGCCCTACGCCAAAAAATCCTATAAATACAGAAACCTCCAGAAAATAACCTAAATCGGGAGTTTCGCCGCCGAATGCCTCTGTTCCCACCGAAAAACAATTTAGACCCGTTCTGGCACCCTACCGGAGGGGGGGAATCCCTCTCCGATGGCCATCTTCATCATCCCGGCGCTCTCCATGACGAGGGAGGAGTAGTTCACCCTCGGGGATAGGGGTATGTACCAGTAGCTATGTGTTTGATCTCTCTCTCTCTCTCTCTCTCTTGTTCTTGAGATGGCATGATCTTGATGTATCGCGAGCTTTGCTATTATAGTTGGATCTTATGATGTTTCTCCCCCTCTACTCTCTTGTAATGGATTGAGTTTTCCCTTTGAAGTTATCTTATCGGATTGAGTCTTTAAGGATTTGAGAACACTTGATGTATGTACTGCGTGGTATACCTGTGGTGACAATGGGGTATTCTATTCATTCACTTGATGTATGTTTTGGTGATCAACTTGCAGGTTCCGTGACCTTGGGAATCTATGCATAGGGGTTGGCATGCGTTTTCATCTTGACTCTCCGGTAGAAACTTTGGGGCACTCTTTGAAGTTCTATGTGTTGGTTGAATAGATGTTTCTGAGATTGTGTGATGCATATCGTATAATCATACCCACGAATACTTGAGGTGAAAATGGAGTATCTAGGTGACATTAGGGTTTTGGTTGATTTGTGTCTTAAGGTGTTATTATAGTACGAACTCTATGATGATCGAACAGAAAGAACAGCTTCGTGCTATTTTACTACGGACTCTTGAATAGATCGATCAGAAAGAATAACTTTGAGGTGGTTTCGTACCCTACCATAATCTCTTCGTTTGTTCTCCGCTATTAGTGACTATGGAGTGATTCTTTGTTGCATGTTGAGGGATAGTTATATGATCCAGTTATGTTGCTATTGTTGAGAGAACTTGCACTAGTGAAAGTATGAACCCTAGGCCTTGTTTCCTACCATTGCAACATCGTTTATGCTCACTTTTACCACTTGCTACCTTGCTGTTTTTATATTTTCTTATTACAAAAACCTATATCTACCATCCATATTGCACTTGTATCACCATCTCTTCATCGAACTAGTGCACCTATACAATTTACCATTGTATTGGGTGTGTTGGGGACACAAGAGACTCTTTGTTATTTGGTTGCAGGGTTGTTTGAGAGAGACCATCTTCATCCTACACCTCCCACGGATTGATATCCACTTGAGGGAAATTTGCTACTGTCCTACAAACATCTGCACTTGAAGGCCCAACAATGTCTACAAGAAGAAGGTTGCGTAGTAGACATCAATCCCTACTCCAGGGCCCGGTGAGAGGGTCGTGTTCATCCCTCATTTTCTCCGGGGGCTTGGATTTCGCCTCCAGCCCTTTGTCCGGGGCCTTTGGTTTTTCTATGGTATAGATTTCCATGATCTAGCCCCAAATTATGTCCTACACATATCGGCTTTTATAGTCGTGTGTGAGGCTTTCCTGCGCGTTCCCCCCCCCCCACACTTCGGCTTATGGCTCAAGGTCTTCAATTTGAAGCCGAAGGTCGTTGACGGAAAACATGCGAACTGCGGCGAAGCCAAGGTAAGAAAGCTCCCCAACGCCACCTGGCCCAAATGGGCCTTTGTGGAAATGGTCAAAATATGGCAGCATGAGTGGTTCTACATCACCGAACCCCGCGAAGCCACCTGGGCGGCCACGCCCGATTTGAGATCCGGACCCCCAGAGAGACCGACCTCATGGACCACCAAGGACCTTGAGTGGGGGTCCATATCAGAGGTTAAGATGTTCCAAAATCGTATCTCTGACATGTTGGCGGAGGGCATCAATCTCACTGACATGATTCAAGTGATGCTCTTCCGCCGCATTCTTCCCTGTCAGCTCCGAGCCTCCCGCTTATGAGAGTTCAAATCGGATGAGCCACAGACCCTAAAGCGCTTCTTTGGCACCACGCACGATGACATCTGGAAGCAACTCTTCAAGGCCCAGAAGAAGTGGTCGAAGAAGAATGAGGACATCGAATTCGACAGCGAGACTCCGGCCACGGCGGTAAGCACGATTTTTCCAAAGCCCTATCCTGTCAGTATTTCAAGTATGACATGAATTAGAATATCTGCGTTCCATACAGGCCTGGACAGAAAATGCGGAGCGGATCAACTGTCCGGCTCCACTACCCGAGGACACGGCCACACCCCAGCTGACGGTGATGCTGGTACCGGCGCCGTATCAAGCGACAGAGAAGAAAGCCAAGAAGAAGAAGGGCAAGGAGGCCAAGGGCGACCCCGCCCCAATGGTCCTTCATAAACCATATCAGGAGAGACCGAGGCCCCCTCCTCCCACGACGAGGAGGAAGAGGAAGAGGAGGAGGTGGAAAGCGACTCCCCCGCTAAGGGGAGGAGGAAGAAGAAGAAGAGGGCGGCCCCCGAAGACACGGAGGAGGGGGTGCCCACGAGAAGGAAGCTGAACCTCCCGGACAGTTCAGATTCAGGATCTGAAGCTGTCCCCCAAAGACAGCCCGTGGTTAAGCCCCTGCTCGAATCATAAGTATTCGGAAATTTATTGTCATCTTCGGTCCACTTGCTTTCATGGTATAAGTTACCTTGTTTGTTGTTTTTCGGTCCTCCCCGCACACTCCCCGGTACATCATCGGAGGAGAACTCTCTGCCAGCCAAGATGGCAGAGAGCGAGACATCGTCGCTAGCCCCCTCTCCTACCGTCGTCAGGGACACCCAGGTGTCGTCTCTTCGGACATCTCCTGCCCAAGAGGGGGTGAGCGGGGCCTACAAGAGAGCGGCCAAGGTCAACACCTCGGTCGCCAAAAACCAAAGGGAAGCGATTCCCATGGCAACCGGCGACGGGGAGCCCACGCAATCCGGGCTCCCGCCGACACCATTTCGGCAGCCAGTATGGCTCCAGAATCGAATATGCAATCCCCTACGAAAGGGGGAGGAACACAAGCTCCAATGGCAGCCTCCGCTAACCCGGAGTCGACCAACGCTCTGGAGGAAGCATTGCAAAGTGCTTCCATCGTAGCGGACCACCGCACTCTGATGGGTGTGGTGTGGGGAAGATTCAGTCTGCTAAGAGCGGACTAAATGAAACCTTTAAGAGCCTACTGAAGGGCTTTGAGGCATGCGATGTAATGCTCTTTAAAAACTTTATCTTTGTATTTGTGTAGCATAATAAACCTGTGTACGGGCAGTAGCCCCTGATGCTTTGTCCGGTTTTAAAAAAACTAGACAGAGGATCCATATAGTATTTGGGAGTATAACATATTGTGCCATTGTTGAAAGAGGCTTCCATGTTGACGGCGACTGCACAGGCCGCAGAAGTTTCCGAGCTCAATCGGAAGCTTAGGAGGTCGACGAGGAACTCGACCATATCAATAAGCGGTTCGATGAAACACAAGGTATGTGGATTTAGAAAATTGTAGATATATCGAAGGTGATATGTATATTGAGAGGGTAAGTCATCAGATGATGTGATTATGATCACAGCTGGTGTGGCTGAGGTCGAGACCCTCAAGGGCGCCCTTGCCCAGGCCAAGAAGGAGGCGAAGGCGGAGGCGAATAAGGAAGCCGCTGACAAAGCGGCTGCCGAACTGGACGCCGAACACGCTACTCGCCGCCAACATGAAGCTCGGGTGATGGAAGTCGGATAGGAGCTAAAGGACTCCATTCGCAAATGCGAGGCGCTGGAGCAAAAGACTTCGGACCAATCATCCGAACTTACCAAGGCTCTCCATGATGCCAAAGAGGCGCAAATCGAGTCCCGAAGTGCTCGCAAAGAGATCAACCAGGCGAGGTAGATAGCAGCTGGTAAGGCATTTCTTTTGTAGAGTATCTTTGGAGGTCAGAGGTATGCATTGCTCACCCGGGTGTGGAGTTCTCCAGGCGCGTTTGCCGATCTCCCGAAGAGTGCCACCGATGCTGCATTGTTCTTCAGAGCCCAGGAGGGGAACTCGACGGAGAAGTTGTTCTGGTCAGTATTTCTTGCACCAGAACACCCGACGCCTCTCACTGACCAGTTGAAACAGTGGGTGGAGTTGCATAGTGTGGCATGTTCGGCTATGAAGGACTTAATAGTCCACATCTGGCCAACCGAGCCGATCCGTAGTAGTTACTTTAGCTTGGTGAAGCGGCTCGTCGATGCACGGCCGCAGAATGATGATGTGAAGTGCTCGACCTGCATAGAGGGTGCCCGAATGGCCTTCGCTTGCATCAAGATGCAATGGGCGAAGATGAAGGCCACCGAAGTGGCGACCACATGCCCGCCCGAAGGCAAAGATCATCGGAAGCCGGATAGATACTTCTATGATGTCGTAGAAGGAGCCCGCATTGTTGAGGGCCAATGTTCGAAGGACGTAATTTTCTGTTAAGTGTGTTCGGGTTGTAAAAACTATGGTATGGACCCGTGCTACTATGTATTACTTATGCTTTTGCGCCTTCTATTCGAGCGACTTTTCCTCATGTGCGGCCGTTTATTTTTATACTTCTAAAATTTACCAGTCGTCGACTTTAGACCCCGTGTAGATGATACAGGGGTGTTCGGCATGACGTGTGACCACACTTTATCCAACGTCTTGGTTCGTAAAGGAGGTGTCCGCGAGGTGAACCAGGCAATCAGACTATGCGGTTTGATCACTTTCACTTAGCCATAGGAGTTTGACTTGTGGGGCTTAGGTACCATCCCCTTGTGCATGTGCGACTATCCGGATTAAAGTGCCACTTCCACGCGGCTGGGCGAAGACCAGTCCTTGATGTAACACAGGGTAGATCGCTAATGATCTGTAGTATAGCCGAGTCGCCGACCAGCTCTCGCTTATCATGACAGTTAGTTTTTGGCTTTCTCTACTGAGGTAATTGACCGGACGAACTACAAAAACGATCACGGTAGTTCTCGCTTTACTACCTTAGCCGAACAATGCAGAACGTAAGGTGGTTAGCACAGGAGCCGGGCAACCCAACTATAGACCCAGGACATGATTTGGTGCTGATGCATATAGTGCAATATCCGGGACATCGAATAGTTTCCTATAGATGTTCGGACTTTGAAATGTGCTGGGCCACATACAGCCGCTGGTGTTAAGGCCGGATTGAAGCACGTGTGGCAATATGAGGTAGGGAGGGAACACCGATGATGATGTAAAAATGAATTCCGAACAAAGTGGGAATCAACTGCTTCCTTTATACCCTGATTAATAGGGCAAGCCATGTAGTTACAGATAATGCCAAAAAAATAAGGACATTTTACATGCCAAAAGTTTATACAAGGGAAAGGCTTACACAGAGCCTAAATGAAATGATTTAAAAATTCCAATGATGCACTGCCGCATGTCTGCGTCGTTTGTCCTTGGTGACACGTCCTTGAAGGAGAGGAGTTTGATGGTCATGTACAAAAAGGAGGAATCTGGCAAGAAGTCCCTGCATAGCCGTAGATAAAGTGGGTTCTTTAAGGAACTTGCAGCAAAAAACATATTTAAGTTTGAATAGGGTCAAGCCATATTATGGACCATTTTCCGCAGTGTGCCTCCGGCCTTTCCCACGGTATTTCAAGGGCGTGATTGTGTACGTGAGGTACATATGCTGCAACCTTATGGGGCAGTTGGCGGAGGCTAAACTGCTACTCAAGATCAGGTTCCACCGAGCTACCGCGTTGTAATGCGGGTCGGACACGTTTAGCAGTAACTTGGGTCTTGATGACCGGTGAGTTGTTCGGCTTGATAAGGCCGCCTTGAACTTCGACTGCAAGGGCCGCGATATGATCCTCTGTATGGAGGGAGCGCTCTGTATTCCCATTTATTATGATAACGCCACGAGGTCCAGGCATTTTGAGCTTGAGATAAGCATAGTGTGGAACTGCATTAAAGCGGGCGAAAGCGATTTGCCGAGCAGTGCATGATAACCACTGCGAAAGGCGACGATGTCGAAGATCAACTCTTTGCTTCGAAAGTTGTCTGGGGAGCCGAATACTACCTCCAATGTTAATGAGCCCGCACAGCGGGCCTCCATGCCGACTATCACTCCTTTAAAGGTAGTGTTGCTAGGATTGATTCTTGACGGGTCGATTTCCATTTTCCGGACAATATCCTAACATATCAGGTTGAGGCTGTTGGCGCCGTCCATAAGGACTCTAGTGAGATGGTATCCGTCAATGATAGGATCAAGTACCAGGGCCACCGAACCTTCGTGACGGATACTGGTTGGGTGGTCCCTGCGATCGAAGGTGATCAGACAAGCTGACCATGGCTTGAATTTGGGGCAATAGGCTCTACGACGTACACGTCCCTTAATGCACGTTTGTGCTCCCTCTTAGGGATATGGGTGACATACATCATGTTCATCGTTTTCACCCTAGGGGGAAATTGTTTTTGTCCCCGTGTGTTTGGTGGGCGAGGCTCGTCATCATCCTCGCTTTGAGGTCCTTTCCCCTTGTGTTCGATATTCAATTTACCGGCCTGTTTGAAAACCGATCAATTTTTGTTGGTGTGGTTGGCAGGCTTGTCAGGAGTGCCATGAATCTGGCAAGGCCTATCTAATATTCTGTCGAAGTTGGATGGACCATCCCGATTGCCCTTGAACGGCTTCTTTCGCTGGCCGGATTTGGAGCCACTGAATCCGACGTTTACTATCGTATCTCTACTTCTCTATTAATGTTCCCGCGTTTGTTTTTGTTGCGTCGTAGCCTACCATTGCCATCCCTGACCTCTGCATTGCCGGGTTCGCTGGTACTGTTGCTTCTATGAGCCAACCAGCTATCTTCACCCACGCAAAAGCGGGTCATTAGTGTAGTGAGAGCTGCCATGGTCTTCGGCTTCTCCTGGCCGAGGTGTCGGGCGAGCCATGCATCACGGATACTGTGTTTGAATGTCGCTAAGGCTTTCGCGTGTGTACATTCGACAATTTTGTTCTTCTTAGTCAAGAACCAATTCCAGATTTTGCGGGCTGACTCCCCGAGTTGCCGGACTATCTGTCTCAGGTCATCAGCATCCGGTGGCCGGACATAAGTGCCCTGAAAGTTGGCCCGAAAAGCATCATCTAATTCTTCCCAGCTTCTAATGGAATTCTCTTGGAGGCTATTCAACCAGCGTCGTGCTGGTCCTTTCAGCTTTAGAGGGATATATTTGATGGCTTGGAGGTCATCTCCGCGAGCCATGTGAATGTGGAGAATAAAGTCTTCAATCCAGACGGCAGGGTCCGTCGTTCCATCATACTGCTCAATGTTCACGGGTTTAAACCCTTCCGGAAATTGGTGCTGCATTACCTCATCGGTAAAGCACATAGGGTGTGCGACACCTCTATACCGGGCGACATCACGACGGAGTTCGGATGACATCTGTGTTTAGTGCTCACTCTGAACTGGATTGTTTTTGTCGTGCGAGGCTTGATAGCCGTCCTCACGTGTGGGAGCACCTCCTCTTGACCCATAGACCGATCTGGTCTGACCGACTCTATTGGCCAGGTCCTGACGTAGGTCGTACTTGTAGCTCGGAGCCGTTGTGTCCTTGCCTTTATGGTGGGCGGGCGCGGGCAGGTATTCGGCGTTATTGGCTACTTTGTCCTGTCCACGTGGTGGCCAGTCAGGTAAATCGACCTAATTGTACCTCGACGGTATTGGCGCAAGGGTCTCATCGTCAAATTGTGGCAATACCTTGCGCTTGGGATAGCTCTTTATTAGGCGCTCACGGCCGTATCTTTCCTCAGCGTCTAGCACTTGATTGCATCTGTCGTTGAGCGTATCATGTTCGGCTTTAAGCCGTCGCTGGTGCTTTTTCAGGCTTCTTGTTGTCGCTATAAGCCATTGCTGAAAGTGTTCTTGTTCTAGGGGTTCCTCTGGGATGAGGAATTCTTCGTCACCAAGGCTGACATCCTCTTCGGTGATAGGTAAATACTTACTGTCTTTCGAATCCTCGTGATCGGTGAGCTTTTCGGGGCTGAATTGACCCTCCTCCCTTTCCACCTGCTCTAACACTGGTTCCATGGGGCTTTCGGGGTCTTCGGCATAATTGGAAGTGTCATTGTCTCTGGCGCCGGTGTTACTTTCCCTTCCTCGATGCAATCGAGAGCGGCGCCGCTCACGCCGGCGTTTTGGTGGTTCATCGACGGTCTTATCCTCATCTAGGTTTTTAGTGGCATCGTCGTCCTTCTTTTCACGTGTATCTGATGACCCACAAGTGTAGTGGATCTATCGTAGTCCTTTTGATAAGTAAGAGTGTCAAACCCAACGAGGAGCAGAAGGAAATGATAGGAAGTTTTCAGTAAGGTATTTTCTGCAAGCACTGAAATTATCGGTAACATATAGTTTTGTGATAAGATAATTGGTAGCAAGTGACAAATAGTAAAAGTAAATAAGGTGCAGCAAGATGGCCTAATCCTTTTTGTAGCAAAGGACAAGCCTGGACAAACTCTTATATGAAGGAAAGCGCTCTCGAGGACACATGGGAATTATCGTCAAGCTCGTTTTCATCACGTTCATATGATTCGCGTTCGTTACTTTGATAATTTGGTATGTGGGTGGACCGGTGCTTGGGTGCTGCCCTTACTTGGACAAGCATCCCACTTATGATTAACCTCTATTGCAAGCATCCACAACTACAAGAGATGTATTAAGGTAAACCTACCCATAGCATGAAACAAGTGGATCCAAATCAGCCCCTTACGAAGCAACACATAAACTAGGGTTTAAGCTTCTGTCACTCTAGCAACCCATCATCTACTTATTACTTCCCAATGCCTTCCTCTAGGCCAAAACAATGGTGAAGTGTCATGTAGTCGACGTTCACATGACACCGCTAGACGAAAGACAACATACATCTCATCAAAATATTGAATGAATAGCAAATTAACTTGACTACTTATAGCAAGACTTCTCCTATGTCCTCAGGAACAAACATAACTACTCACAAAGCATATTCATGTTCATAATTAGAGGAGTATTAATATGCATAATGGATCTAAACATATGATCTTCCACCAAGTAAACCAACTAGCATCAACTACAAAGAGCAATCAACACTACTAGCAACCTACAGGTATGAATCTGAGGTTTTGATACAAAGATTGGATACATGAGATGAGCTAGAGTTTGAGAGGAGATGGTGTTGGTGAAGATGTTGATGAAGATAAGCCTCCGCGAGATGGGAGAGTTGTTGGTGATGACGGCGGTGATGATTGCCCCCTCCCGGAGGGAAGTATCCCCGGCAGAACAGCTCGGCCGGAGCCCTATATTGGTTCCGCCAAGGTTCCGCCTCGAGACGACGGCGTTTTGTCCCGAAAGCCTCCTTATGATTTTTTTTTCTAGGTCAAAACACCCCATATAGGAGAAGATGGGCATCGGGGAGGCACCAGGTGGCCCACGAGGCAGGGGGCGCGCCCAGGGGGCGCCCCCCCACCCTTGTGGACAGGTGGTGGCCCCCCTGACGTATCTCTCTCGCCAGATATTTTTATATTTTCTGAAACGGTGTTTCGTGGAGCTTCGGGGATTTTTGAGTTCTGTAGAATAGGTCTCCAATGTTTGCTCTTTTTCCAGCCCAGAATTCCAGTTGCCGGCATTCTCCCTCTTCATGTGTATTGTGACATAACGTGTAATAATAGCGTGTAATAATAGCCCATAGTGCAATAAATATCAACATAAAAGCATGATGCAAAATGAACGTATCAACTCCCCAAAGCTTAGACCTCACTTGTCCTGGAGCGAAAGCCGATATCGAAAAATAGGTCCACATGTTTAGCGATAGAGGTGTCAATGAAAACAAAATACGGACATGAGGGCATCATGATCATTCTTATAACAGCAACATATATATATATATTGTCATATGACTCTTATGCTAAAGTAACAATCCATTCACAAGGTCAAGTATGAATCTAAAACTTCATTGAAAACCAACAAACTATGATCTAAGTCATTGAAGCAATTGTAATTTATCATAACATCGGAAAGAGTCAATACAAGAGCTTTTCAGCAGGTCCACATACTCAACTATCATCTAGTTTTTTATAATTGCTAACACTCATGCAATACTTATAGGTATGGAGTTTTAATCGGACACAGAGAAATATAGGGTCTCATAGTGTTGTCTCCCAACCCTTTCCCTCAAGGGTAATGTCAACAGTAACAGATCATGATAGCTTACATCCAAGTGGGTATATATGTGAAGATCTTTCCAACACAATGTGCTTGCCAAAGGATAAAATGTAAAAAGGAAAGGTGATTATCACCATGACTCTTATAAGGCAAGAATGATAGATAGGCCCTTCGTAGAGGGAAGCAGAGGTTGTCGTGTGCTTTTATGGTTGGATGTACAAAATCTTAGCGCAAAAGAACGTCACTTTATATTGCCACTTGTGATAGGGACCTTTATTATTCAGTCCGTCGCTTTTATTACTTCCATATCACAATATCGTATAAAGCTTATTTTCTCCACACTAATAAATCATACATATTTTAGAGAGTTTGCAACAATGACAACTTACTTGAGGGATCTTACTCAATCCATAGGTAGGTATCGTGGACTCTCATGGCAAAACTGGGTTTAAGGATGTATTGAAGCACAAGTAGTACCTCTACTTGGTGCAAGGAGTTTTGGCTAGCATGAGGGTGTAGCGACCACTATCCGAATGGACCGAAGTCTCTGTGTTCTGTGTCATCCCTGGATCGGTATGCTGACACACACAGTACAAACAGGATTTATAACAGAGGTAAATCACATGTATTAAGTAACGTAAATACTATTACCTCAAATCAATCATAGCGGAAGCAACAAGGTTGTGGATTCCCATCAACACCAACGGCAAGGTTGAGTGTAGAAATCGTAACCCCTAACGTATCACTTACTCGTCGTAAGATAATCTTGCAACATGAAACGTTGCAGCCCGAAAACGGGTCAGCACATGGAATATGCTGGCAAATTCACACTGTAATGATAATGATGAATAAGGCCTACAACTACATGCATATTTGGCTGGTGGAGGCTGTAAGGGTAAAGTTTTTGCGTAAAGCCAATTTTTCCCTACTTCAAAGGAATAGATTTTAATTAACTATCATGGTAGTTGAAACATTGTTGAGAAGATAGACATCCTCTCAACCCCAATAAAAAATCATTATTAAACCCAAAAAAATTAAATTAGAGTAACATGATGAGATCAGCAAATAATCCACCTCTAGATACTCAAAGATGTCCATAACCGGGGACACGGCTACTCATGAATAGTTTGTACACTCTGCAGAGGTTTGTGCACTTTTCCCACAAGACTCGATCGCCTCCGTTTGGTTTCTCGCACTGCATGGTATTTGAGAAACGGATGACCGAGACACAATCTTTCCGAAGAGGTCCCCTTAACTAGATAGATAGGCCGGTACCACCTACAATCCCCCTACATCTGCTAGCCCATCATGGAAAGGTTTCCCACAACTTACTCAACTATGCTAGAGCCCATATTGGCATGTGGTTGCACATGGAAGTTTCTAGGCATGAAATATTATATGATCCCTTTGAGCCTGGGTGGCATTCCAATAGGACAATCACACGGTAACCCCGGGATTTCCTAGGACAACACTGGTAACCCCGGGTGTCCGGGCAATCCACTGGTTCACTCCCAAGGTGCCCCAAACCAATCCACCCAGATGTGTATTCAAGTAGCCACCTTAATTTGAATCCTTAATTAACAACTCACATCTGTCATGGATTTCACTCAAACCCAAACCACGTCTACGCGCATAGCATGTCGTAACAGTAAACGTAGAAGTAACTCCCAAGGGTTTGAAAATAATGCAGGTAATAGGTTCTACCTCAATCTACTTCCCAATCCCACAGATTAATTGATCCTACTGATGCAATGTGTTTGAGGATATAACTAATGCAATGAAAACTGGGTATTGGAAAATATGATCAACGTGTGAACTTGCCTGCAATGTTGATGAAGATGATTCGCACTCAAAACTCTTGATATCTCTACTCGTCACACTCCGGTCAATCTATCATAAGCAAGCAATAGTAACCACACATAAGCAATCACTCAGAAAGATCGAACAGAACGAATAAACACTTCGGAAAACTTCGAAAACACACGAATGACTCTTGAAACATAAAACAATTTCCAACAGTACCAAAATTATGTGAATTTGGCCTTATCAGAAAGTTTAGGTCAAGAGCTTCGATTTGCAAAAAGAATCAACTCAAACGGAGCTACGAAACTCAAGTTATGATCAAACGAAGTTTGAAACTAAAACTAGTTGAATTCAAATTTTAAAACTTTCAAAAACTTGTTTAAGTTGTATTACTGGAAAGAGGGCTTCGTAACGAAGACGTGGGCGTTGGTTTCGTTGGATTTGGACCAACGAGCAAGAAGTTGTGGCCGTTTGAAATTTAGGGACTAATTTGGAAAAGAAATAATTACAGACGGGTCCCTGGCTGAAAACTAACAGAAAAGGAAAAAGATTAAATACCGAACGTTCGCTTTGGGACACTAACAAACGAAATCGTTCGTTTTCAGATCCTAACTGACGAACGTTTAGTAGATACTTAACCTAACAAAACCAGATCTAAACGGGTTTTTTAAAGAAACCGATCTAAGGAAATAAACCGGGCGGGGAAATCGTGCGAACCGGGTCGGCGGGATCGGCGATGGCGGCTCCGGTTGCGAGCGAGGCGGCGCGGCGGCGGCGATCTGATGAGCGCGGCGCGGCGGCGGCGATCTGGCGAGGGAGGCGCGCGGTGGGGCGGGGATCTGGCGAGGGAGCGGGCAGCGAGCGAGCGCGGGCCGGGGTTCGGCCCGGGCCTTTTAAAGGCCGGGTGCCTTAGGGCAGGGGTTGCCCGGACGGAGTCCGGCTTAGCTACGCTCGGGGCGAGGCGGTTCGGCGGTGGGCCGGCTGGGCGCGGCCCAGTCAGTCCGGGAAACCTTTTTTTCTTTAAACATTTTTTTTAACAGAAAAGAAAATGAATAAAAGCAAAATAAATAAAAATATCCTATAGGCACATAATATATCAAAATTTGCAGAAAAATAAATCCTACCAGATGGACATTTTACTACTGTCAAATAAAATGCCCACAAAATCTAATAAATCAAAAGGTCCTACTGCTGCAAATAAAATCCCATAAAAATCACTTTAAAATACCAAAATGATTTCAAAATGATTTCTCTCCAATTTTCTGCTGTAGGGAATCATGTTACCCTATTTTCCATGTAATTTCTTTTTGGAGAAAAATAATTTAAATAAAAACCAAATAACTCAATATTTGAAATTGAGTTCCAGAAAATTTCAGAAAACTTCCAACTCATATTTCCTATAATTTGAAGAAGTCATTTTATCTTCTCTCGGAAAAATCATTGAGTTGCTTAAAGTTTCTGAATTGAAATATTTCGAGGATGAAATTCAAAAATCCTTTCAAACCCTTTATCATTTAAAATAAATGGAAGAAGTCATATTATCTTCACTCTAGGGTTTTGTGTTCAAAAGAATTTGAATTTCCTCGGAGATCAAAATGCAAGGTGAAAGTTTTGGGAAAGTCATTTTATTCCCTCTCATTTAACTTTCAAAAGTTTCAAATTTCACTCAATTTCACTCAGCACATCAAACAACAATCAAATCTATCTATTTATTATAACATTCCAAAATTTAGAATTTTGGGATTTTACAAACCTACCACACTTAAAATGAATCTCGTCCTCGAGATTAGGAGAGGCTAGCAAGAAATAGGTTAGGGTTTGGGGGTCTCCTAACAAATCCACTGATTGGTATGGTGTAGGGTGCTACCACCCTTAGGAACTTGGATACGGTTCCACCAAAACTCATATACTCCATCCTTTGGGTTGACGGCGTCGGTCTTCTCAACTCTTCAGGGTGTTTCCTTCTCTGGGGCTTCTTTCGGTTGTGGCCTAGTTGTTGTCCTTAATCCTTGTATCCTTTCATCCTGGTAAGGCTCTTTCAAGACTGGTTCTTAGCTGACAGGCTTGGCGCCAATACTAAACCAATATCGATATCTCATGCTGGTCATCAACCAAATTAAAAGGGTCCCTGCAGAAAACGGGTCGGGGCTTAAACCTCACCGGATATCCTACGGTTGACAACAACATGCCGTGTACAAGGGAAAAACTTCTATACCATTATAAGGTTTAAACAAGGTTTTGACATCGTCGTCTCTCTACTATAGGTAAGTCACTCAGATTTACCATCCCGTATAACAGAGGGGAATAATAAGAGTAAGTCGGTATGGTGATCAATCCATCCCGCACCCAAATCATTACCTTGTATATAGATTAATGAATCTCGCATTCTAACACTCGGTCATCCTCACAAGCATTGCAGAATTTCATCTTTGTCGACGAACTGAGTTCGGATATATCCATTGATTCTGCAAGCCAAACAAAACATCTAGTGTTTCACAACCCTCGGGTTTAACGTAACCACCTATAAAATCATATGTTGACAAGGTCGTCACTTCTACCAGGGGTTTTCCTTCAGCAAGAATGTGCTTGCTTTCTTGTCAGGTCCTGGGGCCTGTGGGTTATGGCTCATCTCATAACTAGCAACACTTGGGCTCCTCCTCAGGTTGCAACTGATCATTCTTCCAACATCCAACTTCCTTGGTTTTCTTAAATCCATCCAATATCCTTTACTTCTCTTGGGTAAAACTACGATGTAATTACTCAGACTCATCCTTGGGAAATCCTCTCCAAGTCTGACGTAACTAACCACTAGTTAGTGTATTCGGGTAACGGTGTTGGATTCTACCACACTTAAAATGAATAACACTAGTTTCTTCAAAATCTTATTCCATGCATCATGTCTTCACTTATCACCTTTTATAGTACCCACTCATAATATCCAAAATCAATACCATGATGCCAACTATATTGATTCTCATCTTACTACGATCTACTGCACTTTCATTGCAGGCTTCTACTCCAATACTTAGCACAAAACTCCTTTTTCTTGGTTCAATCTACAACAAAATGCACTGCTTTACCACAGCAGAAACATATTACTACTGACAAGTCTCGTGGTTCCCTTATAATTACGTAGCCTCTTTTAGGTCCTCGGCTAAAGGGTCCACGTCAGAACTTGTATATCAATACTAAATCCTTGGGGTCGCTATAGTTCCATACTCTAGCCTTACACCCTCTTAAAAATCCAATTGTACTTCGTTCCTTCATATCTTGGTGTAAGCCTCATATCAAAATAAACTCCAACTTATTTGTGCAAACTCTACTTCTTGAAGCACCACTTTCCTTTCTATTGGTCCAGGGTTCACTCAATAAGGTTCAACTAAACAAAATGCACTGGTTCATCAAAAATCCATATTCTCCTCATATCAAATATTTTATTACTTCTTGAACCAGTATTCAATACTTCAATTTCCAAGGGTGCATCACTACAATTGCTAGCATCTACATAGTGGGGTATGGTCAAACATTCCTCCCATCTTTATTCCTTTGTCCTAGCTAAGGATGCTTCAATCCCATCGGAATTGTGCAACGTGATTCTTAAAATCACCAACCTTTTGCTTCATCCTATTGGTCGTGTGCTTCATCTCCACCATCTCTGCATTCATCATACTCAGGCATCCCTGGGTAAAACAAAGTCTTGCTTCGAGTATTTCTCCAATCTGACGTATGGCCTCCATAGCAGTTTCACGAACAGAATCGAAGAATGCTGTTCGCGGTACTCGGGAGATGAAAAAGTATTGACCCATAGTCTTTGGGCAAACTCCTTTCACACGGTGGAGATGTACCTCCACGTACCAAAGTTCAACTCCATTCTCCATGAAGGGATAACCCTTGTAAACTGCATCTCCTTCCAGTTGAATATGCTTCATCATGTCCTTTAGGATCTTTGGATAATCTTGATCTCTAGTCAAGATCATGATGGTTTCCGGGCCTTTGAGAAAAGACTCGCATAGGGTTGTCATCTGTGGGTATAAGATAGAAGGGGTTCTTAGGACAACATACAGATATCCTTGGGTAAAACGGGGTTGTTTGTCCGAGAAAGGTTTGGGGTCAACTACTCCATTGGTTCTAGGTTTTAGTCAGGGTGAGATAGCAAGAGGGGCACTCACAATCATCCAACAACTCATGGCATCTCCTTCTTAGACTCCAAAATATCAACTTCTATTGCTTCACGAGCTATTACAATGTTCTTTCCATACTCCACTCATCATTTTAATAAGGTGTATTCCTTATTAATCTACATGATTCATTACAATATGAAAATCTCAACTACTCAGATCAATCTTCCTCTGGTCTAAAACTTCTCTTAGCAAAATGCTCTACTTCATTGTAGTGTAAACTAATGTCATAAGACAGATCTAAGGGCTTCATGGTGACTATCCTGGTTCACTGGGTTCTTCGCTTCCTGGTTGGGCAGTTGATGGCATAATGACCTAATTCCTTGCACCGATAACATGTGATGTCACTCAGGTCCTTTTTCGCAAAAATTGGGTTCTTCTAAGGACACATGTTCTTTCTCTTCCTTGACTTCTTCGTTCGTATCAATACTTCTATCTTCTGTGGATCAAACTCCACTTCTTCTGTCGGGAAATCTCCCAGATACTCTTGACTTTCCCTCGTGCATTGCTGTGAAAGATGTCCTTTCTCTCCACATGAGTAGCAAGCATGGGAGTAATATCTGTTTAGTCCTTCTCCATCAGGGTCATCAATATCTTCCTCCATCGTGGATTCCCTTAAGGTTTCCTCGAGGACTTCTTTCATTGCTTCTTTCTTCTGCTGGACAGTTTGTTGCACCATGGGGTAAATGTGGCACTGAGCAGGGTAGTGGGTAGTTCCTTCACATAAGAAACAAGTAATCTGCATAGTTGGGCATTCTTCAGCTAGGTGACTTCCTTCACAATTAGGGCATTCATCCTTGTGTTCCTCCTGGGTGTGTCCTATTTCCCCACAAATCCTGCAGGCACAACGTTTCTTCTTCGGGTTGTCACCACGCTCTAGGATGAGACGGGATCTTAACAGGTACTTCTTGAATTCCTTCCAACTTCCTGCTCCATTACATCCTTGTAGGGCTTGATGCATCTTCCACCATGTTGCAGCACTTTTTGTAAAGTACTGAAGAGCGTATTGAACCTGATACTTCCTTTCAACTAAATTCTTCCTGAAGTGATCCTCCATGTTTTGTATCCATAGTTCTGCCTCCGGTTGGGTCATTGGTCCAGAGACTTCAAGCCTATCTTCAGTCATCCTCTATTGGGTCCAAAGGTTTTGGGATGAGATTCAGAAGAGATAGAGAGGGACACTCAATACAAACAATGATTTTGGAAAGACGGGTTTTAGTTTGTGGCCGTCAGAAAACGTCAAACAAATAACGGCTCACAATCGTCGCATCTAACGTAAGTACATAATAGGGGGTTGGTCTTCTAAAGGTCATCATCTCCTCAAAGTTGTCAACTCTTCAAACATTCGTAGTATCCATTGTTGTAGCTTCAACACTTCCAATGCATAGTGAAATACTCTTTACTCCGAAGTGGTCCAAATGGTAAAGGGTATGGTCTAACTATTTAAGGTCAAAGGGAAGATTTGACAAAGCTCAGAGAAGAAGAGAGATAAGAATCTTTTTGAAAAAGATAGTTTTGGAGAAATCCTTTCCTATGGTCTGGCTAGTTTCTAGGGTCACGTCCTACAGTCAACATGTGCTCTGATACCATCTTGTAGCGACCACGATCCGAATGGACTGAAGTCTCTGTGTTCTGTGTCATCCCTGGATCGGTATGCTGACACACACAGTACAAACATGATTTATAACAGAGGTAAATCACATGTATTAAGTAACGTAAATACTATTACCTCAAATCGATCATAGCGGAAGCAACAAGGTTGTGGATTCCCATCAACACCAACGGCAAGGCTGAGTGTAGAAATCATAACCCCTAACATATCACTTACTCGTCGTAAGATAATCCTGCAACATGAAACGTTGCAGCCCGAAAACGGGTCAGCACATGGAATATGCTGGCAAATTCACACTGTAATGATAATGATGAATAAGGCCTACAACTACATGCATATTTGGCTCGTGGAGGCTGTAAGGGTAAAGTTTTTGCGTAAAGCCAATTTTTCCCTACTTCAAAGGAATAGATTTTAATTAACTATCATGGTAGTTGAAACATTGTTAAGAAGATAGACATCCTCTCAACCCCAATTAAAAGTCATCATTAAACCCAACAATGTTAAATTAGAGTAACATGATGAGATCAGCAAATAATCCACTTCTAGATACTCAAAGATGTCCATAACCAGGGACACGGCTACTCACGAATAGTTTGTACACTCTGCAGAGGTTTGTGCACTTTTCCCACAAGACTGGATCACCTCCGTTTGGTTTCTCGCACTGCATGGTGTTTGAGAAACGGATGACCGAGACACAGTCTTTCCGAAGAGGTCCCCTTAACCAGATAGATAGGTCGGTACCACCTACAATCCCCCTACATCTGCTAGCCCATCATGGAAAGGTTTCCCACAACTTACTCAACTATGCCAGAGCCCATATTGGCATGTGGTTGCACATGGAAGTTTCTAGGCATGAAATATTATATGATCCCTTTGAGCCTGGGTGGCATTCCAATAGGACAATCACACGGTAACCCCGGGATTTCCTATGACAACACTGGTAACACCAGGTGTCCGGGCAATCCACTGGTTCACTCCCAGGGTGCCCCAAACGAATCCACCCAGATGTGTATTCAAGTAGCCACCTTAAATTGAATCCTTAATTAACAACTCACATCTGTCATGGATTTCACTCAAACCCAAACCACGTCTACGAGCATAGCATGTCCTAACAGCAAACGTAGAAGTAACTCCCAAGGGTTTGAAAATAATGCAGGTAATAGGTTCTACCTCAATCTACTTCCCAATCCCACAGATTAATTGATCCTACTGATGCAATGTGTTTGAGGATATAACTAATGCAATGAAAACTGGGTATTGGAAAATATGATCAACGTGTGAACTTGCCTGCAATGTTGATGAAGATGATTCGCACTCAAAACTCTTGATATCTCTACTCGTCACACTCCGGTCAATCTATCGTAAGCAAACAATAGTAACCACACATAAGCAATCACTCAGAAAGATCGAACAGAACGAATAAACACTTCGGAAAACTTCGAAAACACACGAATGACTCTTGAAACATAAAACAATTTCCAACAGTACCAAAATTATGTGAATTTGACCTTATCAGAAAGTTTAGGTCAAGAGCTTCGATTTGCAAAAAGAATCAACTCAAACGGAGCTACGAAACTCAAGTTATCATCAAACGAAGTTTGAATCTAAAACTAGTTGAATTCAAATTTTAAAACTTTCAAAAACTTGTTTAAGTTGTATTACTGGAAAGAGGGCTTCGTAACGAAGACGTGGGCGTTGGTTTCGTTGGATTTAGACCAACGAGCAAAAAGTTGTGGCCGTTTGAAATTTAGGGACTAATCTGTAAAAGAAATAATTACAGACGGGTCCCTGACTGAAAACTAACAGAAAAGGAAAAAGATTAAATACCGAACGTTCGCTTTGGGACACTAACGAACGAAATCGTTCGTTTTCTGATCCTAACCGACGAACGTTCAGTAGATACTTAACCTAACAAAACCAGATCTAAACGGGTTTTTTTTTTAAAGAAACCGATCTAAGGAAATAAACCGGGCGGGGAAATCGTGCGAACCGGGTCGGCGGGATCGGCGACGGCGGCTCCGGTTGCGAGCGAGGCGGCGCGGCGGCGACGATCTGGCGAGCGCGGCGCGGCGGCGGCGATCTGGCGAGGGAGGCGCGCGGCGGGGCGGCGATCTGGCGAGGGAGACGCGCGGTGGGGCGGCGATCTGGCGAGGGAGCGGGCAGCGGGCGGGTGCGGGCCGGGGTTCGGCCCAGGCCTTTTAAAGGCCGGGTGCCTTGGGGCAGGGGTAGCCCGGACGGAGTCCGGCTTAGCTACGCTCGGGGCGAGGCGGTTCGGCGGTGGGCCGGCTGGGCGCGGCCCAGTCAGTCCGGGAAACCTTTTCTTTCTTTAAACATTTTTTTAACAAAAAAGAAAATGAATAAAAGCAAAATAAATAAAAATATCCTATAGGCATATAATATATCAAAATTTTCAGAAAAATAAAAACTACCAGATGGACATTTTACTACTGTCAAATAAAATGCCCACAAAATCTAATAAATCAAAAGGTCCTACTGCTGCAAATAAAATCCCATAAAAATCACTTTAAAATACCAAAATGATTTCAAAATTATTTCTCTCCAATTTTCTGCTGTAGGGAATCATGTTACCCTATTTTCCATGTAATTTGTTTTTGAAGAAAAATAATTTGAATAAAAACCAAATAACTCAATATTTGAAATTGAGTTCCAGAAAATTTCTGAAAACTTCCAACTCATATTTCCTATAATTTGAATAAGTCATTTTATCTTCTCTCGGAAAAATCATTGAGTTGCTTAAAGTTTCTGAATTGGAAATATTTCGAGGATGAAATTCAAAAATCCTTTCAAACCCTTTATCATTTAAAATAAATGGAAGAAGTCATATTATCTTCACTCTAGGGTTTTGTGTTCAAAAGAATTTGAATTCCCTCGGAGATCAAAATGCAAGGTGAAAGTTTTGGGACAGTCATTTTATTCCCTCTCATTTAAGTTTCAAAAGTTTCAAATTTCACTCAATTTCACTCAGCACATCAAACAACAATCAAATCTATCTATTTATTATGACATTCCAAAATTTAGAATTTTGGGATGTTACAGAGGGGGAAAGGCAAGATCAATATGTTGGATGATCCATGACAATATACTTTATTTTGGATATAAGCAAACATAACCCATTATGTTTTCTTCCTTGTCCAACATCAACTCTTTAGCATGTCATATTTTGATGAGTGCTCACAATCATAAAAGATGTCCAAGACCGTATATTTGTATGTGAAAACCTCTCTTTCCTTATTACTTCCTAATAATTGCAACGATGACCAAAACTTTGTTTATCAACTCTCAACAACTTTTATTCATCATACTTTTTTTATGTGAAGTCATTACCTTTTATAAGATTAATATGATCTCTTTGATACTTTTTGTATTTTCTTTTATTCTCTTATGACCATAGCGAGAAAATCAAGCCCTTGACTCAACACTAATCTTAATTATATATAGCTCACGGACTCGATTACAAATATAAAAAGCAAAAAGCAAAAGATCACAACTAGATCATGCTAAACTTTATTCTACTAGATCAAGATATTACCAAAAGGATCATACTAAGAAAAATGGTAAAGATAGGAGTGTGATGGTGATACGATACCGGGGCACCTCGCCCAAGCTTGGAAGTTTCCAAGGGGAGTGCCCATACCCATATGATTATGTCTCTCTCTTCAGAGGCGGTGATGGAGTTGTTGATGATGTAGGCTTGTCGTCCATCTTCCAAGGCATGGGCTCGCCATCGTAGAAGGATGATCGAGTCTCCGGGATCCTCAAATATGTAGCCAAACTCATCTTCTTGAATCTATATTCATACTCACAGTTTTGGTTTTGCAGGTCATAGATCTGGGCTTGGAGGTGTTCAATTTTCTATTGGAGCTTGGAGATGGCTTACCCAACGATCTTGGCGTCCAGCTTGTGGTTGTTGGCGTGATCCGTGATCATCATGTGGTTGGCGTTGAGTTCTCGTTCCAGCATACCTTGGCTCTTGAAAACTTGCTGCTCCATTGCTTCGAGTCTTGTCTCCACGCTTTTGGTCCTCCTTGGTCCCTCAACATCGCGGATGTGCAGCACCCCCTCACGCACCTCGATGGTTTGAGGGTGTTGCAGCATCTCTGCGGGGTAGGGGTTGATGACCTTCTCGAAGAAGTTCTCCTTGGGGTGCTGGAAGACGTCATGATGATCTAGATCTGTCAAAAACAACAGCTCTAAACGAAAATAGAGGATTTTTTTGTGTGATACGGTGGTCAAAACCTTCGGGAGAATATATAGTGAATTTTTACCGACTGAAAGAAGTAACGTGCAAGAAATCAGAGTCCGGGAGGCACACGAGGTGCCCATGAGGCAGGGGGCACGCCCAAGGGGTAGGGCGCGCCCTCCACCCTTGTGGATGCCTCGTGTCCTTTCCGGAATGCCTCTTATTTTTCTATTTTTCTAAATATTCCAAAACGGTGAAAAATTGCCATTAGAACTGTTTTGGAGTCGGTTTACTTACCGTACCACACACCTCTTCCTTTTTGGGGTCTGAATCATTCTGGAAAGTGTCCCTTATGTATTCCTTCGGGGTTACGGTTTCAATAACAATGGTTTCAACATTTATAGGATTACCTGAGATATAATGTTTGATTCTTTGACCGTTCACCACCTTCTGATTTGTGCCTTTGAAGTTGTTGATTTTTATGGCACCGGAACGATAGACCTCCTCGATAACGTAAGGACCTTCCCATTTAGAGAGAAGTTTTCCTGCAAAAAATCTTAAACGAGAGTTGTATAGCAAGACATAATCACCTACGTTAAACTCACGCTTTTGTATCCTTTTGTCATGCCATCTTTTGACCTTTTCTTTGAACAGATTGGCATTCTCATAGGCTTGGTTTCTCCATTCATCTAGTGAGCTAATGTCAAATAACCTCTTCTCACCGGCAAGTTTGAAATCATAATTGAGATCTTTAATAGCCCAATATGCCTTATGTTCTAGCCCAAGAGGTAAGTGACATGCTTTTCCATAATCCATTTTATATGGAGACATACCCATAGGATTTTTGTACGTAGTTCTATAGGACCATAATGCATCATCAAGTTTCTTGAACCAATTCTTTCTAGACCTATTAACAGTCTTTTGCAAAATTAATTTCAGCTCTCTGTTACTTAGTTCTACTTGACCACTAGACTATGGGTGGTAAGGGGATGTAATTCTATGATTAACATCATACTTGGCAATCATTTTACGGAAAGCACCATGAATAAAGTGTGAACCACCATCGATCATTAAATATCTAGGGACTCCAAACCTCAGAAAAATAACTTCTTTAAGCATCTTAATAGAGGTGTTGTGATCAGCACTACTAGTTGGAATAGCTTCTACACACTTAGTAACGTAATCAACAACAACTAAAATATGTGTATACCCATTAGAGGAAGGAAACGGTCCCATATAATCAAAGCCCCAGACATCAAATGGTTCAATAACAAGTGAATAATTCATAGGCATTTCTTGACGTCTACTAATATTACCAATTATTTGACATTCATCACAAGATAAGACAAACTTACGAGCATCCTTGAAGAGAGTAGGCCAATAATAACCAGATTGCAATACCTTATGTGCAGTTCTATCTCTAGCCTGGCGTCCCCCATAGGCTTCGGAGTGACACTTGTGTAGGATCTGTTGCTTTTCATGCTCACATACACAACGTCTAATAATACCATCTACTCCTTCTTTATAAAGGTGTGGGTCATCCCAGAAGTGATGTCTTAAATCATAGAAGAACTTTTTCTTTTGCTGGTATGTGAAACTAGGTGGTATAAACTTAGCGACAATGTAATTAGCATAATCAGCATACCATGGAGCAGTATGAGAGGCGTTTAAGACAGCTAATTGTTCATCAGGAAAGCCATTATCAATTGGTAGTGGATCATCAAGAATATTTTCTAGCCTAGACAAGTTGTCTGCAACAAGGTTCTCAGCTCCCTTTCTATCAGTAATATGCAAATCAAATTCTTGTAGCAGGAGAACCCATCTAATAAGTCTAGGTTTAGCATCTTTCTTTTTCCTTGGGTATTTGATAGCAGCATGATCAATGTGAATAGTTACTTTAGAATCAACAATATAAGGTCTAAAATTATCACAAGCAAATACGACTGCTAAAAACTCCTTCCCGGTAGTAGCATAATTTCTCTGGGCACTGTCTAGAGTTTTACTAGCATATTGGATAACATTCAATTTTTTATCAACTCTTTTTCCTAAAACAGCACCTACATCATAAGCACTAGCATCACACATAATCTCAAAGGGTAAATTCCAGTCAGGAGGTTGGAAAATTGTTGCAGAGATCAATGCTTTCTTAAGCATTTCAAATGCTTCTATACAATCATCATCAAACACAAAAGGAACATCTTTTTGTAAGAGATTAGTTAGAGGCCTGTAGATTTTGCAGAAGTCCTTAATGAACCTCCTATAAAACCCGGCATGACCAAGGAAACTTCTTATACCTTTGATGTCCTTGGGACACAGCATCTTTTCAATAGCATCAACTTTAGCTTTGTTAACTTCAATACCTCTTTCAGAAATTTTATGCCCCAAGAAGATGCCTTCATTAACCATAAAGTGTCACTTTTCCCAATTCAAGACAAGATTAGTTTCTTCACATCTCTGCAAAACTCGATCAAGGTTGCTCAAGCAATTATCAAAAGAGGTTCCGTAAACAGAAAAATCATCCATGAAAATCTCAACAATCTTTTCACAAAAATCAAAGAATATAGCCACCATGCATCTTTGAAAGGTAGCAGGTGCATTACATGAACCAAAAGGCATACGTCTATAAGCAAAGGTACCAAAGGGACAGGTAAAAGTGGTCTTTTCTTGATCCCCTTTTGACACAGGTATTTGAGAGAAACCAGAATAGCCATCTAGAAAGCAAAAATGAGTATGTTTGGATAACCTTTCTAGCATTTGATCAATAAAGGGCAAGGGGTAATGATATTTCTTGGTGGCTTTATTTAATTTACGGAAATTAATTACCATTCTATAACCTGTAACAATTCTTTGCGGGATCAATTCATCTTTATCATTAGGAACAACAGTCATACGTCCCTTCTCAGGGACACAATGGACATGACTTACCCACTTGCTATGAGCAACTGGATAAATTATACATGCCTCTAGCAGCTTTAGTATTTCTTTCCTTACCACTTATTTCATCTTAGTATTTAACCTTCGTTGATGATCGATAATCGGTTTTTTGTCCTCTTCCAACTTTATCTTGTGTTGGCATAGAGTGGTACTAATGCCCTTAAGATCATCCAGAGTGTATCCGATAGCATCACGGTGCTTCTTCAGAGTTTTCAATAATTTTTCTTCTTCCTGCTCTGAAAGGTTAGCACTAATAATAACATGATATATCTTCTTTTCATTGAGATAAACATACTTAAGAGTATCAGGTAAAGGTTTAAGTTCAAACACGGGTCACTCTTGGGTGGAGGAGGATCCCCTAGAATTTCAACAGGCAAGTTATTTTTCAATAAGGGTCCCTGCTTAAAGAATATTTCATCTATTTCCCTTCTCTCATTCATATATATATATATATATATCATTTTCATGGTCTAGCAGATATTGTTCTAATGGATCGTTAGGAGGTACAACAATAGAAGCAAGACCAATAATTTCATCCTTGCTAGGAAATTCTTTATCATGGGGTCGTCTAAAAATTTTAGCAGAGTTAAAGTCATGAGACATATCCACTAATCCAACAGTAACAATATCCTTTTCGCAGTCTATCTTAGCATTAACAGTGTTCAAGAAGGGTCTACCAAATATAATAGGGCAGAAATCATCTTGTGGGGAACCAAGAACAAGAAAATCGGCAGGGTATTTAACCTTCCCACACAAGACTTCAACATCTCTAACAATCCCAATTGGTGAAATAGTGTCTCTATTAGCAAGCTTAATAGTGACATCAATACCTTCTAGCTCAGCAGGTGCAATATCCTGCATAATTTCATCATATAAGGAAATGGGTATTACACTCGCACTAGCACCTACGTCACATAAACCATGATAGCAATGATCAGCTATTTTAACAGAAATAATAGGCATGCCTACAATAGGTCTATGTTTATTTCTAGTATCAGGTTTGGCGATTCTAGGAGCTTCCTCTTGGAGGTAAATAACACGCCCATATAACCAACAGATCCTTAACCATAGCAACACTAGGTTCAACTTTAATTTGCTCAGAGGGTGTAGGTGTTCTAGTATTACTCTTACAAAGCACAGTTGAAGATTTAGCGTGATCCTTTATCCTAACAGGGAAAGGTGGTTTCTCAATATAAGCAGTAGGAACAATAGGATCAACATTATAAGTGATAGTCTTTTCTTCAATTTTAATAGGTTCAACTACTTTTACTTCAATGTGAGGATGGTATTTAAACCACTTCTCCTTGGGTAGATCAACATGAGTAGCAAATGATTCACAGAAAGAAACTAATATCTCAGAGTCAAGTCCATATTTAGTGCTAAATTCACAAAAAACATCAGTATCCATAAAACATTTAACACAATCATACTTAGGGGCTATACCTAGCTCCTTACCTTCGTCGAGGTCCCAATCTTCAGAGTTGCGTTTAATTCTTTCCAATAAATCCTATTTGAATTCCATAGTCTTCATCATGAAAGAACCAGTACAAGAAGTATCGAGCATGGAGCGATTATTGAGAGAAAGCTGAGCATAAAAAATTGAATGATCATTTCTCTTGAGAGATCATGATTGGGGCATGAATATAACATTGACTTAAGCCTCCCCCAAGCTTGAGCGATACTTTCTCCTTCACGAGGCCAAAAATTATATATATAATTACGATCACGATGAACCTGATGCATAGGATATAACTGGTGATGAAATTCCAACTTCAATCGATTGTAGTTCCATGATACAATATCATCGCATAGCCTAAACCATGTCAATGCATCTCCCTTTAAATATAAAGGGAAGATCTTCTTCTTGATAACATCCTCAGGCATACCTGTAAGCTTAAATAATCCACATACTTCATCCACATAGATTAGGTGCAAATCGGGATGCAGTGTTCCATCTCCTATAAAGGGATTAGCTAGCAGTATCTCTATCATACCCGAAGGAATTTCAAAGCAAACATTTTCAGTAGGTTCAGTAGGTTGAGGAGCAACTCTTTTCTCTACGGGTCGGGTTGAAGATACCCCGAACAAGCCCCTCAAAGGATTATGAGCCATAGTAACAAGTAACAGTAAATTTCAGCACACTATATAAATTTTTCCTTACCAAAGGCGTTTCGCTCCCCGGCAACGGTGCCAGAAAAGAGTCTTGATGACCTACAATGTAGGGGATCTATCATAGTCCTTTCTATAAGTAAGAGTGTCGAACCCAACGAGGAGCAGAAGGAAATGATAGGCAGTTTTCAGTAAGGTATTTTCTGCAAGCACTGAAATTATCGGTAACAGATAGTTTTGTGATAAGATAATTGGTAGCAAGTGACAAATAGTAAAAGTAAATAAGGTGCAGCAAGATGTCCCAATCCTTTTTTGTAGCAAAGGACAAGCCTGGACAAACTCTTATATGAAGAAAAGCGCTCCCGGGGACACATGGAAATTATCGTCAATCTAGTTTTCATCACGTTCATATGATTCGCGTCCGTTACTTTGATAATTTGTTATGTGGGTGGACCGGTGCTTGGGTGCTACCGTTACTTGGACAAGCATCTCACTTATGATTAACCTCTATTTCAAGCATTCGCAACTGCAAAAGAAGTATTAAGGTAAACCTAACCATAGCATGAAACAAGTGGATCCAAATCAACCCCTTACGAAGCAACGCATAAACTAGGGTTTAAGCTTCTGTCACTCTAGCAACCCATCATCAACTTATTACTTCCCAATGCCTTCCTCTAGGCCCAAACAATGGTGAAGTGTCATGTAGTCGATGTTCACATGACACCACTAGAGGAAAGACAACATACATCTCATAAAAATATAGAACGAATAGCAAATTCACATGACTACTTATAGCAAGACTTCTCCCATGTCATCAGGAACAAACGTAACTACTCACAAAGAATATTCATGTTCATAATTAGAGGAGTATTAATATGCATAATGGATCTGAACATATGATCTTCCACCAAGTAAACCAACTAGCATCAACTACAAAGAGTAATCAACACTACTAGCAACTTACATGTACCAATATGAGGTTTTGATACAAAGATTGGATACAAGAGATGAACTTGGGTTTGAGAGGAAATGGTGCTGGTGAAGATGTTGATGAAGATAACCCTCCCCAAGATGGGAGAGTTGATGGTGATGACGGCGGTGACGATTTCCCCCTCCCGGAGGGAAGTATCCCCGGCAGAACAGCTCCGCCGGAGCCCTAGATTGGTTCCGCCTCGAGACAGCGGCGTTTTGTCCCAAAAGCCTCCTTATGATTTTTTTTTCACGTAAAAAAACCCCATATAGGATAAGATTGGCATCGGGGAGTCACTAGGTGGCCCACGAGGCAGGGAGCACGCCCATGGGGGGCGCCCCCACCCTCGTGGACAGGTGTCGGCCCCCCTGACGTATCTCTTTCGCCAGATATTTTTTATATTTTCTGAAACGGTGTTTCGTGTAGTTTTGGGGCTTTTTGAGTTGTGCAGAATAGGTCTCCAATGTTTGCTCCTTTTCCAACCCAGAATTCCAGCTGTCGGCATTCTCCCTCTTCATGTAACTTGTAAAATAAGAGAGAAAAGGCATAAGTATTGTGACATAACGTGTAATAATAGCCCATAGTGTAATAAATATCAACATAAAAGCATGATGCAAAATGGACGTATCAGAATCCACAATGTATACATCGTAGGTGGAAGTGATCGTCCAGCGCCTGGTGATGGGCTGGTTTTGACTTGGTTCGGCTTCAACATCGTTGTCCATGTCGTCAATGTCTTCGGATGCGTAGTCTAGCAAGTCGGTTAAGTCCTCGACAGTGGCTACTAAGTGTGTGGTGGGTGGGCTGCAAAATTCCCCAATCTCAGGCCCCAGTTCCAACTGGGCGTAGTTCGGAGGGGATACCTCCATGATGGTGAGAGATTGTAGCAGGTCCAGCGCCTCTCCTAAGAGAGAGAGCTGGACATGAGTCTGGGGATCTGCGGTGCGGGCTCGGTGATGACCACTCGATCGAGCTCGGAGGATGCGGATCCCAGGAGTTTGGAGCTCGTGATAAAAAACAAGTCTGGCTTCCGAACGAAGGGGAGAGTCCCGTTTGATTCTCGGTTTGTGAACGGTGCGATCGCCTCTGAGTCTCTGGCTAGAAGCTCTGTGGAGGGAGAGAGTCTGGCGGGGTTTATCCTCCCGTCTTCGGATGAAGTGCTCTGCTCCAGATCTAAGGCCAGAGCGGACATGAGTGTCAACCCCTAGATGGGATCTGATAATAGATCCGAAGGGTCTTCTTCGTCCAGGAAGGGAGCGACAGCCGAGGCCGCGAATCCCTCGAAGATCAGATCTCCTTGGATATCGGCAACATAGTTCAGACTTCCAAACCTGATCTGATGACCAGGGGCGTAGCTGTCGACCTACTCAAGGGGACCATCTGAGTTGGCACGTAGCACGAAGCCGCCAAACTCTGAAAGCTGACCGGGGAGGAAGATCTCCTTGGTGACAGTGCCGTCGCAGATGACAAAGCGAGCCATCGATCCTTTCGTCGACAACACATTGGAACTCTCAATGAAAACACCAACGTCGGTGTCAAAACCGGCAGATCTCGGGTAGGGGGTCCCAAGCTGTGTATCTGAGGATCAATGGTAACAAGGGGAAACAAGGACACGATGTTTACCCAGGTCCGGGCCCTCTTAATGGAGGTAAAACCCTACTTCCTGCTTGATTGAATATGATGTGTATAGGGGTTACAAGAGTTGATCTACCTCGAGATTGTATTGGCTAGAACCTAGCTATCTACCCCCAAGATTATTCTGATAGCCTCTACGGACTAAACCCTTTGGTTTATATACACACCGGCGGGGCCTAGGGTTGTACAAAGTCATCTTGCAGAGGAAGGAAACATTACACCCGGACACAAAACTTGCCATTATACGCACATAGGAGTCCTACCCGGACACGGTGGGTAATCTTCTGCTTTATCTTCATGGCCCATCAGTCCATCCCATATCGAGTAATCCGGACACCCGAGGACCCCCTAGTCCAGGGCTCCCTCACATTGCGCCCAGATCACTCCTTAAGCTTGCTAGGATTTCTGGATGGATCACCTTCTCATAGATTGCATTGAGGATGCACATAGCTTCACAATGGCTAATCGAATGTTTTCCGGTAGAAGCCCCCTCAATGCAACCGGAAGCAGTTGCGTCATAATCACGTGGCAGTCATGAGACTTTAGGTTCTGAAACTTTTTCTATACCATATTTATTATTCCCTTTATATTCGACAAGAAGCCACACGGGACCTTCATACTTAGCAGGCATTCAAATAAGATTTATTTCTCTTCTTTGGTAAGAGCATAGCTGACAGGACCTTCGTACCGCTTTGGAGGCATGCCGTCTTTTTCGTGCACACGTCGCTGGTCCTCCCATGCCTCTGGTGTATATTTTATCTTCCCATACATTCCTAAGAAGCCTAACAAGTTCAAGCAAAGATTCTTCGTCATGTGCATCATGTCGATTGTCGAGCGGACCTCTAGGTCTTTCCAGTAGGGTAGGTCCCAAAATATAGATTTCTTTTTCCACATGGGTGCGCGTCCCTCAACGTCATTCAGAACAGATAGTATGCCTGGACCCTTTCCAAATATTACTTGTAAATTATTGACTATATCAAGTATGTGATCACCAGTATGGTGGGCGGGCTTCTTCCGGTGATCTAACTCGCCTTTGAAATGATTGCCTTTCTTTCGACATTGATGGTTGGTCAGAAGAAATCTACGATGCCCCAGGTACACATTCTTCCTGCATTTGTCAAAATGCATACTTTAGGTGTCATCTAAACAGTGCGTGCATGCATGGTATCCCTTGCTTGTGTGTCCTGAAAGGTTACTGAGAGCAGGCCAATCATTGCTCGTTATAAACAGCAACGCATGTAGGTCAAATTCCTACTTGTCGTGCTCATCCCACACACGTACACATTTTCCATTCCACAGTTGTAAAATTTCTTCAACTAATGGCCTTAGGTACACATAAATGGCGTTGCCGAGTTAATTAGGGCCTTGGATGAGCACTGACATCACAATGAACTTCCGCTTTATGCACAACCAAGGACGAAGGTTATAGATACATAGAGTCATGGGCCAGGTGCTATGATTGCTGCTCTGCTCCCCAAAAGGATTAATGCAATCCGAGCTTAAACCAAACCATACATTCCTTGCATCACCTGCAAAGTTGTTCTAGTACTTTCTCTCGATTTTTCTCCACCGCAACCCATCAGTGGGTGCTCTCAACTTCCCCTTTTTCTTACGGTCCTCTTTGTGCCATCGCATCAACTTGACATGCTCTTTGTTTCAGAACAGACGTTTCAGCCATGGTATTATAGGAGCATACCACATCACCTTGGCAGGAACCCTCTTCCTAGGGCGCTCTCCGTCAACATCACCAGGGTCATCTCGTCTGATCTTATACCGCAATGCACCGCATACCAGGCATGCATTCAAATCCTTGTATGCACCGCGGTAGAGGATGCAGTCATTAGGGAATGCATGTATCTTCTTCACCTCCAATCCCCGAGGGCATAGAACCTTCTTTGCTCCGTACGTACTATTGGGCAATTCGTTATCCTTTGGAAGCTTCTTCTTCAATATTTTCAGTAGCTTCTCAAATACGTTGTCAGATACACCATTGTCTGCCTTCCATTCCAGCAATTCCAGTGTGGTACCGAGCTTTTTGTTGCCATCTTCGCAATTTGGGTACAACCCTCTTTTGTGATCCTCTAACATGTGATCGAACTTCAACTTCTCCTTTTCACTTTCGCATTGTCTCTTTGCATCAACAATGACCCAGCGAAGATCATCGTCTGGCACATCATCTGGTTCCTCTTGATCTTCAGCTTCCCCCGTTGTAGCATCACCGTATTCAGGGGGCACATAGTTGTCATCATCCACATCTTCTTCGTTGTCTTCCATCATAACCCCTCTTTCTCCGTGCTTGGTCCAAAACATTATAGTGTGGCATGAAATCTTTCTCAAGCAGGTGGGTGTGAAGGATTTTCCGGTCAGAGTAAGACTTCGTATTCCCACATCTAGGACATGGACAACACTTAAAACTATTCTGCTTGTTTGCCTCAGCCACTTCGAGAAAATTATGCATGCCCTTAGTGTACTCGGAGGTGCGTCTGTCACTGTACATCCATGGTCGGTTCATCTGCGTGCATTATATATAATTAAGTGTGTCAAAAACTATTACAGAACATCATGAATAGAGAAGTGTCCAAATTAATAGAAGGTCATCGTCCAACTAAAGTTCATACGTAGTTCTCATTGAACAACATATAGCTCTCTAGATCATCTAATTAAACCATACGTTAAAACTATGTAAAACATTTCAATGCAACAACAAATGCGATCATAATCACAACTAAGGTAATAATTGATCCAATGGCATAATGATACCAAGCCTCATTATGGATAGCATATTTTCTAATCTTTCAAATCTTCAAGTGCATTGCATCCATCTTGATCTTGTGATCATCGACGACATCCACAAGATGCAACTCCAATTCCATCTTCTCCTTCTCAGTTCTTATCAATTTTTTCTTCAAGTAAATGTTTTGTTTTTCAACTAAATTTAACCTCTCCGCAAGAGGGTCGGTTGGAATTTCCAGTTCACATACCTCCTAGATAAAAACATCTATGTCACGTTGTTCGGCATAATTGTCATAAACACTAAAACAAATAGTTATAAAAGATAATATACCACATCCGAATAATAGACATGACGAGGGCCGACGTGGGAGGATACCAAAACCATCGCACTATACAATAACAAACAATAATAAAAGTAAAAAATTATACAAATATATATCTAAATCATACAAGTAAGAATTTTTTGTTTTAGAAAGAAGATAAGAACAAGAGGCTTACCACGGTGGTGCCGGTGATGAGATCGGCGCTGACGATCGACGGCGGTGAGGACGGGGACGGGACAAGACGGACCGGCAAACCTAGAAAAATCTTGAGGGAAATGGAGCTTGGACAAGGAGCTTCGAGAGGAAAAAGCTTAAGTGTGGCTCAGGCATTTCATCGAACACCTCATGTGCATAGGAGGTGAGCTAGAGCACCACAAAGCTCTCCCACGGCCAGCCAAAAAAACAGAGGGATGGCTCTGCTCGCTGGTAGGGGCGGGTGGAGGGTATATACATGTCTCCTTTTAGTACCGGTTTGTGGCTAAAACTGGGACTAAAGGACAACATTTGGTCCTGGTTCCAGCTGTCGGATTACGGGCTCCACAAACCCAAAGAAGTTCAAACACAGGGGCATGAACGAAGATGTCTCCTGCTCACGTCTACCTAGCGCCACGCCCTCACCCGGTGGTGAGATTTGAGCAAGCAATAAGTAAAAGCACACACGAGTTTACCCAGGTTCAGACAACCTTGCGGTGTAAAACCATACGTCCTGCTTGAGTGGATTAGCCTCAGGAGGGCTTGAGTATGAACAAGTATAGTGGTTCTTGAGCTCAGGAGGAGAGCTCAAGAGGGTCAGGAGGCAAGTGTTCTTGCCTCCTTGAAGCGAAGGTGGGGTGTTCAAGATGAGGTCGATCTAGATCTCTCAGATCTGATTAGCTTGGCTCCATAGTGGGAACCCTAGCTACTTATATAGGCGGCCAGGGTCCTCTTCCCCCGAAATGTTTAGGCGGGAAGGGATCCCACAATGGTTATTTTGAGCGAGAACACAAGGATGTTCCTTTCCTGAAAAAAACGGTCTTCGCCTGCAAAGCGATGAGACGATGACGCAGTGGTGGGCTCGGTGGTGACATCCTCCCTGTCATCCTTGTGGTCTTCGGTCTTGTTGCACCGAAGGGGAAACCTTTGTCTCCCCCCTCGGGAACCTGCGCGTGTGTTGTCTCCTTTGCACCAAAACGGCAACTGCGCCGATGGTACGCGCTGGCACCCGCTGGCGCAATGCGTCACTGCTCGCGTCACTGCCTCCTCCTGAGGCAGGCTTGGCATTGAGTTCTCCACCCCTCCAGAGCAGCCTAGCCGAGGCCGCTCCTGAGAGGGTCTTGGTGTCGTTCTCCTCGTGTGGCCTAGCCCCCTCGCGAGGGTCTTGAGCAGCTGGTCGATCAGCTGGGGCGTACCAGGCCGTACTAGGAGCGCGTCGCGGGCCGTAGGCAAGTCTGGGTACCCTGGTTCCCAGGACGCCGACACCAGCCACCAACCGGGACTAAAGCTGGTGGTCCAGAAGCGAGGGCCATTGGTCCCGGTTCTTGTCTGGAACCGGGACCAAAGGGGTCAGATGAACAGGGACCAATGGTCCCTGAGGCCCGGCCAGCGCCCTGGCCTCACGAATTGGGACCGATGCCCCCTTTGGTCCCGGTTCATGAGTGAACCGAGATTAATGGCCTTTTCTGGCCTGGACCAAAGCCCTGTTTTCTACTAGTGTGGAGTACTCGCCCCATAGGGCATTCTCGCTCGGGAGTCCCCTCTGTGTTGTCCGTTCCCGGGCGCCTCACACCGATGCCCATGCAGCGCCCTCCCCACCATCCGAACCTCACAGGCGCTCCACACCACACCTATTTCTTTAGAGTCCATGACGCGTGGGCCATGAGTGCGCGAGGAGTCACCTTTCTATGCTGTTTTTGTTGTGACTACGTGCGCTCCCTATTGTTCCGCATGCCCCGAGTGAGGTCGAGTCAGCATGTTAGTGTTGTTCGTTTCCCACCGGGTTGTTTGCTTCGCGGACATCTAACCTCTGCATCAAACAATGTAGACAATAGATTTCTACTTGTATACATATTAAAAATCCTAGTACTCATAGTTAAAATACCGTATGCATCCCTAGTTGGTGCCAAGGCCGGGGAAGTGAAATTCTCCCCAGTTATAAACAAACTCTTTCGTTGTTCTCTCACGTACCCCCTCGCGTCGCTCCCAAGAGGGACTAAGGGGGCAAATCCTAGCCGCCGCCAGGGCTAGGCCTCCTCCAGTTCCCTCCCTCGCCACTGTCGATGCGCGCCGCCGATCTAGTCGGTGTAGGCGTTGGCGGGGGATCTCTCCTTTCTTCGCTCGATGTTGTGCGGCACGGGACGATGGCTTCAGGAATGGTGTCATGCTGATCCAAGGCACGGCGGCTCCCACCGGCGGTGCTTGGCGGTGAGGGAGGAGTTCGGCTAGGCGTGACGTGGCGATCGGTTGGGCATGGCCAGAGGATTGAGGTAGGGCCTGATGTGGCCGGTGGCGGCGGCGGTGTGCGGCCCGGATCCAGTCTTGGCAGTGGCTATGGCTATGGCTGGCCCGGTTCCGGCCATGGTGGTGGCGGCGTCCCCTTCGCCGTGGATGACAGGCCAGGTGGTGGGTCCTTGTAGTGGCGCCAGTGGCGGTGGATATTGGGATCCCATTTCCATACTCTTCGCAAGACGCGCGTGGCGGTGGGAGTTTCGTTCGGCGTCGACGAAGCATGATGCAGGATTGTGGTGGCATTTGTCGTTGTATGGGCGATGACAATGGTCGATGCGATGGTGGATGCTCCCTATAGCACCCGGAATTAGTGTGACGGCCACTCTTTATCAATGGCGACAGACTCCGGGGTCATGTGGGCAACTCGGAGTCCGGATCTCGAGATGGTGATGGCCTTCTGAGGCTGGTGGCAGTATGGGACGTCCCTTCCATCAATAGACTGGATTCGATGTGGCTCGGGAGGTGACACATGAACCTCTCTCGGAGTTGTCGAGTGGTGCTTGTCGTCGGCAGGTGAAGCCTGATAACCCACAAGTATATGGGATCAATTGTAGCCTCTTTTGATAAGTAAGAGTGTTGAACCCAACGAAGAGCTAAAGGTAAAACAAATATTCCCTCAAGTTCTATCGACCACCAATACAACTCTATGCATGCTTATTGTTCGCTTTACCTAGAACAATTATGAAACTAGAAGTACTTTATAGGTGTAACGGGATAGGTTTGCAAGATAATAAAGAGTATGTAACTATAAACTAGGGGTTGTTTAGATAAATACACAACTAAGTTAGTTTTAGTAGAGAGGTCTTGTCACACAAGAAAGTTATTTGTACCTAGGCAATCGATAACTAGACCGGTAATCATTTTTTCAATTTTATATGAGGGAGAGGCATAAGCTAACATACTTTCTCTTCTTGGATCATATGCACTTATGATTGGAACTCTAGCAAACATCCGTAACTACTAAAGATCATTAAGGTAAAACCCACCATAGCATTAAAGTATCAAGTCCTCTTTATTCCCATACGCAAACAACCTACTTACTCGGGTTTAAGCTTTTGTCACTCTAGCAACCCACCATAAAGAAATCATGAACATATTGCAAAACCTACAGTACAGATCCCTCACGCTTGCGCGACACGGAGAGCACCATAGGACAGCACAAATAATGAAACATACAACTCAAACCAATCATTATCATCAATCAACCCATAGGACAAACTTGATCTACTCAAACATCATAGGATAGCCATACATCATTGGAAAGTACATATAGCGTTGAGCACCATGTTTAAGTAGAGATTACAACGAGGAGAAGAGGTGTTGAACCACTGCATAGAGGGGAAGAGAGTTGGTGATGACGGCGGCAAAGTTGTTGGTGTAGATTGTTGTGACGATGATGGCCCAGGCGGCGTTTCGGCGCCATCGGGAGAGAGGGGGAGAGAGCCCGCTCCTTCTTCTTCTTCCTTGACCTCCCCCCTCGATGGGAGGAGGGTTTCCCCTCTGGTCCTTGGCTTCCATGGCATGGGACGGGCGAGAGCCCCTCCGAGATTGGATCTTTCTCTCTGTTTCCTACTGTTTCCGCGCTCCCACAATCTGGCCTTTCACCATTTCCTATATTCCTGGAGATCCGTAACTCCGATTGGGCTGTAATTTTAACACGATTTTTATCTGGATATTGGATTTCTTGCGGCGAAAGAAGGGCACCAACCGCCTTACGGAGTGGTGACAAGTGTCAAGGGTGCGCCCTACCCCCCTGGGGCGCGCCCCTCATCCTTGTGGCCTCGTCGGGCATCGTCCCGCGTTGATTATTTTCCCAAAAATCACATATATTCCAAAAAAATCTCCGTAAGTTTTTATCCTGTTTGGACTCCATTTGATATGGATTTTCTGTGAAACAAAAAAACATGCAACAAACAGGAACTGGCACTGGGCACTGGATCAATATGTTAGTCCCAAAAATAGTATAAAAAGTTGCCAAAAGTATGTAAAAGTTGTAGAATATTGGCATGGAACAAGCAAAAATTATAGATACGATGGATACGTATCAAAGCCACCGGTGAATGTGCTACCAGCGAATGGTACACACGACATATTATACGGAGACGTCAAGTCATGCCTGCTTCCGGCAGGTGATGCAGGACGGTTCTGGCAGAGGCGTCAAGTTTAGCCTGCTGTTGTTGGATCGAAGGTGGTCCGATCGTAGCGGGAGGCAGGCTGTATGGGACGTCTTTGTCTTCTGTTGTCTCCTCCAGAGGTATCCAGCTATCAAGGTGTCGGTAGATGGATAAAGGCAGATGGTACAGACAGATTCAATGACGAGCTTATGCACTCCGTGGGAACACAAGATCTCTGATCCGGCTATGTCATCGTGCGCCTGTGTCGTGTGCTTGGTGAAGGTGGTGAATTGAAGCATTGCTTGGGCGATGAGAATCGGAGTTCAACCTTGTGGTGGACTCACCATCATCGGCGCACGTGTGGCGATTCCTTCTTGAAGGGGTACCCTAGGATTTGTGTATTTTTCGTTTATGTTTTGTCTTGTATCATAGGGTTAGTGGTTATCTGGGGGAGTTACTATCGCGATGTATATGGCCTCAGGGTTTGTTTTTCGCTTTTCTTCTAGGACGATGTTGTTTGGCTGCTAGATTTTTCTCTATTAATAATATATGGCTGCACGCATCGTCCTGATGTAGAGGCCGGGGGTTATCATCCTTTTCAAAAAAAAATAGAAAACACCGACATTATCCATGGCCTAGTTAGAGATTACTATGAATCAAACTATGGAGATTGGTTGAAGGGTTAACCAAGATGGATGCCTGTGGGGGGAGAACCTGGCCACCAGTTCAAAGAGTGATAGTTTTGACCCACTCTCCTAATTTTGGTTGTCGGACGTGACATCACATATCAGGGTATGACGATGACACATTGAGAAATGTATACTGCATTGTGTACACACAGTTTTTGCCTGGTGAACGGAAGCACGCTGCCATCATGATTCTTGTCATTGGTGATCTTCTAGTAAACTGGATAATTGAGTTTGAGAAACATAGAGCATGTGTAGATCCTACTTATTGACCCCTAGTCTAAAGTTCCTGAGGGCCCAAAGAAGTTGGGATCCTGCTCAAAGACAAGCCATTGACTTTGATTGTATTCAGCAAAATAAATGTTCGGTATGTGCGAACGATCATCAATCATTCTTAGTCAGTTGATCAAGTTAGGAATCACCTGCAAATTTCCAAAGGATGCTCGAGTACTCGCCCCATAGGGCATTCTCACTCGCGAGTGCCCTCCGCATTGTTCGTTTCCCAGGCGCCTCACATCGATGCCTACCTGGCGCCCTCCCCACCATCTGAACCTCATGGGCGCTCCACACCACACCAATTTCCTCAGAGTCCATGACGCGTGGGCCATGAGTGCGCGGGGAGTCACCTTTATGTGCTGTTGTTTGTTGTGACTACGTTTGCTCCCTATTGGTCTGCAAGCACTGAGTGAGGCCGAGTCAGCGTGTCAGCGTTGTTCGTTTCCCACCGGGCTGTTTGGTTCGTGCGACACCCAACCTCTGCATCAAACATTGTAGACAACCAATTTATTAAACAAAATAAGTTTGATTCACAACAAAACACGATCATGCAATTCGAAAACAAGATTAATTAGGTCATCCACATAATTCGCTACTATCAGGCTAGCCAAAGTTGTTGATTGAACCCCGTGCAACCAGTCCAGATGGTTGCACCCAAAGGTCGTAAGCTCCCGCACATCCACACGCAACAGTGATGATCACCTATGGGTTGACGTCATTGTTTTAAGGATAACCTGCATTTCTTTTTGGAATATACGTTCTGTTAAAAACATGCTCATTTCAGCAATTTCGTATTGCCCATAAAAGGCACAAATTTCTACGTGAATTTCACCCTTCAGAATACTGCCCTAGGATGTATAGTGGTAGAATAATTGGTGAGTTGAAAGAGAGAAATCAACAAAAGAACATTGCCTTCTCTTATGTAAGAGATGATTTTGAAGGAAGAAAAACGAAACATTTATTCCCATCAACAAGATAACTTATCGTTTCCCAACGTTTTCTGATTTTAGTTTTAATCGTCTCATAATTTCAAAGGCTTGTAGCATTAATTGTTAGCGATAATAGTATGAGGTAAATTTATTGTATAGCATATTCTTATCGAATGATGTGGCATACATAATAAAATACATTTTTACTAATCTATACATTACAAACTTTTGATTAGTTTAATCCTTAAATAAATCATGGTGACAATGCTAACAATATTAATCTCATATTGAAAGTGACATATATGGAGTGTATAGCAAAAAACTACCACATTACAGGCTATGTCTACAAAAACATTCCACTTTTCTTAATCTTTCAGAAAACTACCACAAAATTGGGTTGTTGTTCCAAAAAAACCTAGTTGTCGAATGGTTACATTTTAAGCCTGCTTATGACAGGTAGGGCCCGCCAATCAGGTCCACGTCAGCTCCTGGCTGATGGTGCGCATGGTAACGGCTGTTAGGGTGACCCGTCGTTACCAACTGAAAAGTGACTGATACATCTCCGTCATATCTACTTTTCCTAATGCATTTGTTCTTGTTTTAGACTCTAATTTGTATTATTTTAATGAAACTAACCCAGACTGACGATGTTTTTAGCAAAACTACCATGGTGTTGTTTTTGTGCAGAAATAAAAGTTCTTGGAATTGGACAAATCTTTTTGGAGAATTATTTCAGAATAAAAGAAAAATACTAGAACCAAGAACCACCAGAGGGGGCCCCAGGGTGAGCACAAGACACCAGGGCGCATGTAATGCCCCAGATGTAACCGTTTCCAATTATGGCAATATATGATACTTTGACTTCATCAATTCCATTCTGGGCTCTTCTTTCATTTTGGGTTTCTTTGTTTTGTCGTGTGCGTGTGTGCATTTCATCCATGTCATGTTATCTTGTGCATTGCATTGCATTCGTGTTGTCACTTGCATCCGGTCCCACTCGCGTCTTCCCGTTGTCCGTTTCGAGTTCCGACACTCACACACGTGTCCGTGGCACCCCCGAGTCCTTCTTTCTTGTGTGGCCGTGTAACGTTCCCGGAATGAGGTGAGACTTGTCGTGTGTTGTTGTTTTGGTACGTGTAGGCCGCCTGTCGAGTTTCATCACGTTTGGAGTTTGTTTGGTACTCCAACGGTTAACCTAGTGGGCTAAAAGTACCCCTTCCTTTTGGCCCAAGACCCCCTCCACAACAGCCCACTAACCCAGCACAACCACTCCCATCCTCTCGGCCGTCGGATCACAAACATGTGGCCGAAAACCGCACCCCATTTGGAGTCTCCTAGCTCCCTATGCCTATAAAAAGGCCCCATCCCCTCCATTTTCGGGCGAAACCCTAGTCCATCCCTTTTTTTCTTTTTTCCCGTGCCACGCAGATCCACCGCACGCCGGACGTGTTCGCCGCCGCGCCCGATCGAACCGGAGGCCGCCACGTGGCAGCCCGGCCTCCGGCGCCACCGCCCACCGCCCAGGCCCGCCGGGCCCGTCCCCGGCCCCCGCGGCCCACATCCCCATCGGGCGCCTCGCCGCCTCGCGCCGGCCTCTCCGCCACCCGGCGCCGCCGATCGCGCGCCGCCGCGCCGCTCGCCTCTCCGTCGCCTGCACCATCACCTACCGCCGCCGCCAGTCGCGGGCGAGCCGCGCCTCGCCTCCTCGCCGCCGGCCGGTGCCCGCTCCGGCTGCCGCCCCGCGGCACGACGCCGGCGCCCTCGGCCGCCGCATCCGGCCGCCCTCGCCGCCGCTCCGGCCGGCCGCCATCTTCTTCTCCGCCTCCGGCGACCCTGTCCCGATCCAGATCCGGGGGTGGTCCAGATTAACCACCCCCGCGAACCAAACGCCCCCGTCCCCGCCGGATCCCTCCGTCCCGGGACATCCCCGTCCATGTTTGACTTTTTTGAGGTATAAAAACCACCAAGTCCCAGGAATATGTTATTTTGTTGCCTCCTTTGCATGGTTGTAACTTCGTGCTCGTCGATCCGTTTTGGGCATGTGATACAACAAAATGATCATGGTGTTGTGCTCTACATTTTGTTCCATTGTGTCATGCTTGTTTGAGATCATCTTGATGACCTAATCTTCATGACAAGAGTGCTACTTGTTATAAACTGCTGTTACTTGTTAATTTGATGCCATGTTTGAGATATGATAACTTGGTGCATGTTTATCCAAATGGAGCATATGATATGTCAAAATGTTCATTGTGAAGTGCTCTACATGATGGTTGTTGTAGCATTCATGTTAGGTGTCATATTGCCATGTTAATCTCTGTTGCAAAAGTGCATGTGGATGTTAAGTGCTGAAACTTGTTATGAGATGTTGATTTGAAGTGCTCTTTGCTATTGATGTGTTTGTCCCCATGCCACATGTCAATATGTTTTAGAAGCACCATCTTATGGTCTTTGCTGTGGTGCAAACCACTTTCCATGATATGCCTTGAGGTGACTTAAACAAGCTTGTAAACATGCCATGCCAATGTTACTGTTTTACACTTAGTGAAAAAACTGCCAAGTCTGGAATCTGTTTTAACCCGATGCTGTGTTTGCTTGATGTCCCACTCAAATCCATGCTTGTTTTGGAGTGGCCAATGATCATTCCTTGTTGTCCATGTTTTTGTCTATCCATTCATGCCATTACTTGCACATATGGCTTGCTGTAGCTTATTTATTTCTTGCTCTCAAGTTGCTATAAATTATGCCTGTCAGGTTTTTAACAGCATGATCAATTTGGTGTAGCTTGTTGCTATTATTCCATGCCTCCTATGGAGTTGCTCCAATGGATTTGTTTGCTTTAGAACATGTCTACTTCACATCCATGCTTCTTGTTATCATGTTTCGGTGCTGTAGCTTATTTATTTCTTGCTCCAAACATGCCATTTGGCTGTTAAATTCAGCTTTGCATTGTATCTTGTTTCATGTGTATGTGTTGAACCGTTGCTCCGTTTTGAGCGTGCCCTATATGAAACTTGTGTGATTTTGCCTGTAGAATCATAATATCATGTTGTTTACATGTTTGGAGTGAGTTTTCTTGATGTTTGGATGCATCTTGCACTGTTGCCTTGCTTGTCTTGTTTTGCTCATATCTTCTATACCGTAGCTCCGAATTAAACAAACTTTATATGAAACTTGGCTATAATTTCATGTAGATCATCATGGTGCATGTTAACTTGTTGTTTAACAACTTTAACTTAAGTTTTGTTCAGATCTGGACCAATTTCAAAATATGCATATGAGGACTTACCGGATTTGCTATATGTTGATTTCGGCCTCATTTAAACTTGTTGTTTTGTGTTGTTCTTGTGTGCTTCATCCCTTGCCATGAAATGCATCATACTTGCATCATGTTTATTGTGCATTGCACCTTGTTTGATATTGTGCCATGTTGTGTTCTTGTGTTGAGTAGAGCCGGAAGCCGAGCCCGAGTGCGAGGTTTCAACCGAGGTTGAGTACGAGGAGCCGACTTACGATCCCATCGACGACTCGACAGGCAAGATGACCTGACCCAGATATCATTACTATCTTTGCATATTGCTAGATGTCTCTCTTTTTAGCTTATTGCCTCAATGCCCATGTTTGTTTGTCAGCGTCCTATTGTAACCACCCAACCTAGCAAACCTTTGATTGGCTACGTAAGCTTCGCTTAGCCCTTCTTATAGCATTGCTAGTTGCAGGAGAAGATTTGATGATTCTTGCTTCATGTTGAAGTTATTGTTGGGATCTCGCACTATATAATATGTCAACTAAATCATCTATATATTGGTAATGGGTGGAAGGCTAAGCCTCTTGCTTGGTGTTTTGTTCCACTCATGCCACCCTAGGAACCGTATAAACTGGTGTTATGTTCCTTGATTATGCGTCCCTAACATGGTTGGTGTTTATGCCCCCCCCCCCTCGATAACCCGCTTAGCGCTAAAGCTTTTCCAGCAAGGCTCAACTTTGGTTCTACATTTGCCTAACAAATAAAACTTGCATAGGGAGTTATAAACCCTTTTCTTAATCAACAACCCGGGCCAGTGCTCCAAATGATTGTTGGTCCAAACTGAGCAGACTGCGGGGCCACCTCGAGGAAACTCGAGGGCTGGTAAAAACCTGTAGGATGACTTATCCGGTCGTGGCCTAAGACGAGATACCGCGGCTACTATCAGGGTGTCGGAACGCCGAGAGGACTTGCTGGATTAGTTTCACCTTAGTCGGAATATCTTGAGCATGGGATTCCGAGAATACTCGGGTCTTCCAACCTTGGAGTTGCGACTCCGCAGAGAGCTTGTGATGGGCTAAGTTGGGACACCACTGCAGGGTTTTGATCTTTCGAAAGCCGTGCCCGCGGTTATGTGGCAGATGCGAATTTGTTAATATCCGGTTGTAGAAAACGTGATACCATGTTCAGAATACACTACCAGCGTGAGTAACCGTCACGGTCATTTTCCGAAGGGGCTCGGGAAGTGAACACGGTGTGGTTATGTTTGACGTGCTTAGATAGGATCACTTCGTGATCACTTTGACGCTCGTGGCACTTCTCTTCTCGCTTTAAAGATGTAAGCTAGTGCTAGTGCAGCTGCAACCTTTGTTCTTCAGCCTTGTTCCACACCCAAGGCTTATATAGTTTTGCTACCCGGGAACGGGATTGCTGAGTCCTCCGTGGCTCACAGATTCTACACAACACCAGATGCAGGTACTATGGTGAACTACACAGGTGACGGCAGAGAGCTATACTGGGAGTTCGATGAAGAACGTGGGCGATACTACGTGTACTATCCCGATGATCAGTAGTGGCTTCTACTAGGGGCGATCGGACCTTGTGGCTTTATTTATTTGGTATCTTTCATTTGGATCTTCGTCCGTAGTCGTACTGTGATGTTATTTGGATGATGATTGCTTATGTAATGTATTGTGTGACATGGCGAGTGTAAACCAACTACTCTTTTGCAATTTCATCCCTCTTTTACATGAGTTGTGCAAAGATACCATACTTGAGATAATTCTAGTATGAGCTTATACATTTAAGTCGTGCCTCGACACGTAGGAGGTATAATCTCATGTTGGGCATTACAAGTTGGTATACAGATCCTTCTCCGACCTAGAAGCCCCCACTAATTGATCGAATCGTTGACGGTTGAGTCTAGGCACACATTTGAAAATGTTTTGAGTCCTATATATATATCGGAGAGTAGGATTTATTTTGCTCCTCATCCCTTTTCACTCTGGTGAGGACTCCTGACGATTACTTATCTCTTCTACTCTCAAAAATTCACTAAATTATTTTTTAGGATCACGCGGGTATTGTTTGGATTGTTCCGATGTCTTTGTGACGAGAACATTGTTCTCGATGCCTCCTATCATTTAGGGGTTGTGGCAGTGTCCCAGGGAGTTGAGCTCCGAGGTGTTGTCGTCAAAAATATATCGCAGCAGTTCTGGAATACTTAAGACGGCCGACATCGAAAACTCTCCTATGCGGTTAGTGGCAAGATAACCCCGACATCACCCAGTACTGGAGAGGTAGTTCGGGAGTATTGATATAGCTTGTATAGAAGATGCGTTTCGAAGGTCCGAGGTAAACGGTTTCCGGAAATAACTAGTTATGTGTTGAAGGATGGATACAGCTGGATGTAGGATTAGAGTTGAGTGTGCGATGCTTCCCCTGTATCCCCAACACCTGATTGCATAACTGGAAACTTTCGGAAATTAATAGGTGGGTTCATCTAGTAGCTCATAGGCATTCTTCCAACGAATGCATGATATGGAGTTCGGGGTTCTACATTGAGTGAAGTAGTTTTATGGGTGTTGTTCCGATCGGGAGTTGCATCTTAAAGGGTCCTTTGCTATGCTGATCTGGGGATTACAAAACCATTTTGTAACATGTTCCATAAGCTTTCAGCACGAATATGTCGAACGAAGCTTCTATCTTGTATTTGTTCTATCTGCACCTTGTTGTTTTATTTACCTTCTGTTCTTCCAAGTGGCTTCTCGAGAAGATTGTTGTACCATTAAACTGTGGATTATATTCGTTCATTTTGTTCGAATGTTCTTGGAAGACTTATGTTGCAATTCTAGCCGTTGATTCAGCTTATATATTTTCAATCAATGGCCAATAGTTGTCATCTCATTCAGGATGGCTCCTAAAAGGGTTCCCAATGCTAACCCATAGGGTGAAGAAGTTCCTGATAGTCCTCCTGCCCCTCCTCCTCCGTCTGAGGCCTGGAGAGCAATTATGCAAGCGACGAACCAGAACACCCAGATGCTTATGCAAATGATGCAGAACATTCAAGCAAATCAAGCAAATCAAGGTGGTCATGGGAACCAAGGCCAAGGCAATTTGTTCAACCAACCTCACTTTGCTACACTCAACCAGTTCCTGGCAAACCAACCGAAGGCATTCAGTTACTGTGTGGATCCGCTAGATGCTGAAGACTGGATAACAGACATCAAAAAGCATTTCGAATGCAGTAACATGAGACCTGAGGATTATGTCAAGTTTGTCGCCTTCTAACTCAAGGACCAAGCCGCTGATTGGTGGGAGCAGTACAAAGATTCCAGAGAAGGACGTGAAATCTCGTGGACTGACTTCTTCAAGGATTCCCGCTCTCACCACATTCCAACTAGTGTCATCGAAGGTATGCGTGAGCAATTCTGCAACCTGAAGCAAGGCACCATGTTTGTTTATCAATACAATGTCAAGTTCCAGAACCTTGCCCGCTATGCCAAGCAAGACATCCCAGATGCCAAGATCAAGATTTATCAGTTCCGTGGTGGTCTGAAGGATGAAATCCAACTAGCTCTCACCATGTTCGAGCCGGATGAATTTGATCAATTCTATAACATGGCACTTAAGCAAGAGGCAGCCCAGCTCAAGGTTGAAGCTTCCAAAAGGAGGATCAGAGATGATGTCAACTCCTCCTCTTCTTTCCAAGTGGTCGCAAAGCAGCAGAAGTTTTGGCTTCCACCTCCTCCAGTGCTCCGCCCTCTCAACAACAACAACAAGCATTCTGGTGGCCGTGGTTTCTCCCACCCACCCAACCCAAGCAATCAGTCCAAGAATCACTTTCAAGCTTCGAAGTCAAGTGCTCCTTATCACCGTCCTCTCTCAGAAGTGGTTTGCAACAAATGCACTCAGAAGGGTCATGCTAACAAGTGTCCCAACCCAAGGCGCCTTCCGCCTCCTCCACCTGTCAGCGCTACTATTGTCAAGCACAATCCCAAGCAAGCAAGAGTGAATCTGATGAATGCAGCTCAAACAGAGAATTCTTCAGATGTGATACTTGGTAACCTCTCAGTTAACTCTATACCTGCAAAAGTATTGTTTGATTCTGGTGCATCTATCAGTTTCATATCAAGGCCATTCTTTACCAAGCATAATTTCACTTCGGCATTTCTGGATAAGAAGTTGCAAATTATTTCTCCGGGCAAAAACATGACTTCAAATTTGATGGCTCCGGACGTATCTATTCGTATGGGTGATTACCGCTTTCTGGCTTCTCCGGTTGTTCTCGGCAACTCCGACATTGATCTTATTCTTGGGATGGATTGGCTTTCCCAGCATGATGCTCACATTGATTGTGCAAATAACGAAGTTAAGCTTACTCATCCTGACGAAGACGTGCTTATCTTCGCCTCTCGAGATAACACAATCAGGCTATTCTCTCTCAATGACAAGGGCGAGATTAATGCCATCTCTCAGATTCCGGTGGTCAATGAATATGAAGATGTTTTCCTGAAAGAGCTTCCAGGCATGCCTCCGCATCGTCAAGTTGAATTTTTCATTGAACTCGAGCCTGGTACCGAGCCAGCATGTCGGCGTCCGTACAAGCTTTCTCCTGAAGAGTTGAAGGAGCTGAAGAGACAACTCGATGAGCAAGAATGTATGGGTCTAATCAGGCCTATCACTTCTCCTTGGGGTTGTGGTGTTCTATTTGTCAAGAAGAAGGATGGCACGGAGCGCCTTTGCGTTGATTACCGGCCATTGAACAAGAAGACAATAAAGAACAAGTATCCGCTCCCCAATATCAATGAATTGTTCGAGCAGCTCAAAGGAGCAAAGGTGTTTTCAAAGCTCGATCTCCGGATGGGTTATCACCAGATCCGTATCCGTGAAGAAGATATTCACAAGACCGCATTCAGAACAAGCTACGACTCCTATGAATACACGGTCATGTCTTTTGGCCTCGCAAATGCTCCACCCACCTTCTCAAGAATGATGCACTACATATTCAACCCGTACACCAATGAATTTGTTCTCATCTATTTGGATAACATCTTGGTATTCTCCAAGAATGAAGAAGACCATGCCAAGCACCTCCGTTTGGTTCTGGACAGGCTCCGTGAACAAAAGTTCTATGCGAAGTTCTCTAAATGTGAATTCTGGCTGGATAAGGTCTTATATCTTGGCCATATCATCTCTGCAGAGGGTATTTCTATCAACCCCGAGAAAGTTGAAGCTATTGTCAACTAGGAACCCCCGCAGAACGTAAAGCAACTCCGAAGCTTCCTTGGTCTCGCTAGCTATTGCAGAAGGTTTGTTGAGAACTTCTCCAAGATTGTCAAGCCTCTCTCAAACTTGCTACAGAAGAATGTCAAGTACAACTGGTCTCCTGATTGCGATGTGGCATTCAAAACACTCAAAGAAAAGCTCATCTCTGCTCCGCTTCTTACTCCTCCGGATGAGTCCAAGCCCTATGAAGTATTCTGTGATGCTTCTCTACAAGGACTTGGTGGTGTTCTCATGCAAGACAAGAAGATTGTGGCATACAATTCTCGTCAATTGAAGCCAAATGAGAAGAACTACCCCACACATGATCTCGAGCTAACAGCAGTGGTACACGCCTTGATCACGTGGAGACACCTTCTGATGGGCAGAAAAGTGGACATCTTCACCGATCACAAGAGCTTGAAGTACATCTTCACACAGCCGAACCTGAACCTTCGCCAGACTAGTTGGGTTGAGATGATCCAAGAGTATGATCCAAGCATCGAATACACACGTGGCAAGGCCAATGTCATTGCAGATGCCTTGAGCAGAAAGGCATATTACAACAGTCTCCTTCTCAAGCCGTTCCAGCCTGAGCTTTGTGAATCTTTCAGGAAGCTCAACCTCCAAGTTGTTCCGCAAGGCTTTCTTGCAAACCTTCAAGTTGCTGCTACCTTGGAAGATCAGATCCATGAGGCCCAACTAAGTGATGCTATGGTGCAGAAAGTGAAACATGGTATTGCTAAGGGTACTCCCAAATACAAGTGCTATCGTGTTGATGAGAAAGACACCTTGTTCTTTGAGGACAGACTTGTGGTTCCCAAGGGTGATCTCAGGAAGCTCATAATGAACGAAGCACATGACTCCCTCCTCTCGATTCATCCTGGAAGTTCCAAGTGTACCAAGACCTCAAGCAATCTTACTGGTGGACTCGCATGAAAAGGGAGATTGCCCAATTCGTGAATGAATGTGATGTCTGCAGAAGAGTGAAGGCAGAGCATCAACGTCCAGCCGGTCTCCTCCAACCTCTTCCTATTCCCGAGTGGAAATTCGACCACATTGAAATGGATTTCATCACTGGGTTTCCCAAGTCCAAGAAGGGGAATGATGCTATCATTGTCGTGATTGACAAGCTAACCAAAGTAGTTCACTTCCTTCCAGTCAAAGAATCCATCAATGCCGCTCAATTCGCAGAGTTGTACACTTCCAGAATTGTGTCGTTACATGGCATTCCTCAAATTATCTCCTCAGACCGTGGAACTTTGTTCACATCCAAGTTCTGGGACTCCTTTCAGTCAGCCATGGGCACTAAGATCCGTTTCAGCACTCCATTTCACCCTCAGACTAGTGGTCAAGTCGAAAGAGTGAACCAGATCCTCGAAGACATGCTCAGAGCTTGTGTCATCTCTTTTGGCATGAAGTGGGAAAATTGTCTCCCGTTTGCCGAGTTCTCTTACAACAACAGTTTCCAAGCAAGTGCCAGCAAAGCTCCTTTTGAAATCCTCTATGGTAGAAAGTGTCGTACCCCTCTCAACTGGTCTGAGACTGGTGAACGTCAACTTCTTGGCAATGACTTGATCTCAGAAGCCGAAGAAATGTGCAAAGTCATACGTGAGAATCTCAAGGCCGCTCAGTCGCGTCAAAAGAGTTACTATGACGGCAAGCATCGTGATTTGGCTTTCGACATTGGAGATCATGTCTATCTCCGTGTTTCTACTATAAAAGGAACCCAAAGATTTGGTATCAAAGGAAAGCTTGCTCCGAGATACGTGGGCCCTTTCAAGATTCTTGGCGAAAGAGGCGATCTAGCCTATCAACTTGAGCTTCCCTCCAACTTTGCAAATGTTCATGATGTGTTTCACGTGTCTCAACTCCGCAAGTGCTTCAAGACACCTGAACGCACCATTCCGTTCGAGGAGATTGATCTTCAATAAGACTTGTCTTACCGTGAGCACCCTGTTGCTATTCTTGAAGAAACTGAGCGCAAGACCCGCAACAAGTCAATCAAGTTCTTGAAAGTTAAGTGGTCACACCATACCGACCGAGAAGCTACGTGGGAACGAGAGGATCACCTTCGTTTCGAGTATCCTTCCTTCTTCGAGTCCTAGATCTTGGGATGAGATCTTTTCGTAGTAGAGGAGAGTTTGTAATGCCCCAGATGTAACACTTTCCAATTATGGCAATATATGATACTTTGACTTCATCAATTCCATTCTCGGCTCTTCTTTCATTTCGGGTTTCTTCGTTTTGTCGTGTGCGTGTGTGCATTTCATCCATGTCATGTTATCATGTGCATTGTATTGCATTCGTGTTATCACTTGCATCCGGTCCCACTCGCCTCTTCCCGTTGTACGTTTCGAGTACCGACACTCACACATGTGTCCGTGGCACCCCCGAGTCCTTCTTTCGTGTGTGGCCGTGTAACGTTCCCGGAATGAGGTGAGACTTGTCGTGTGTTGTTGTTTTGGTACGTGTAGGCCGCCTGTCGAGTTTCATCACGTTTGGAGTTTGTTTGGTACTCCAACGGTTAACCTAGTGGGCTAAAAGTACCCCTTCCTTTTGGCCCAAGACCCCCTCCACAACAGCCCACTAACCCAGCACAACCACTCCCATCCTCTCGGCCGTCGGATCACAAACGTGTGGCCGAAAAGAGCACCCCATTTGGAGTCTCCCAGCTCCCTATGCCTATAAAAAGGCCCCATCCCCTCCATTTTCGGGCGAAACCCTAGTCCATCCCTTTTTTTTTCTTTTTTCCCGTGCACCGCAGATCCACCGCGCGTCGGACGTGTCCGCCGGCGCCGGACGTGTCCGCCGTCGCGCCCGGACGAACCGGAGGCCGCCACGTGGCAGCCCGACCTCCACCGCCACCGCCCACCGCGCGGGCCCGTCGGGCCCGTCCCCGGCCCGGGCGGCCCGCATCCCCGTCGGGCGCCTCGCCGCCTCGCGCCGGCATCTCCGCCGCCCGACGCCGCCGCGCCTCCCCACCGCCGGTCGTGCGTCGCCGCGCCGCTCGCCTCTCCGCCGCCTGCACCATCACCTACCGCCGCCGCCGGTCGCGGGCGAGCCGCGCCTCGCCTCCTCGCCGCCGGCCGGTGCCCGCTCCGGCCGCCGCCCCGCGGCACGACGCCGGCGCCCTCGGCCGCCCCTCTGGTCGGCCGCCATCTTCTTCTCCACCTCCGGTGACCCGGTCCCGATCCGGATCCGGGGGTGGATCAGATCCACCACCCCGACGAACCAAACGCCCCCGTCCCCGCCAGATCCCTCCGTCCCGGGACATCCCCGTCCACGTTTGACTTTTTGTGAGGTATAAAAACCACAAAGTCTCATGAATCTGTTATTTTGTTGCCTCCTTTGCATGGCTATAACTTTGTGCTCGTAGATCCGTTTTGGGCGTGTGATATAACAAAATGATCGTGGTGTTGTGCTCTAACTTTTGTTCCATTCTGTCATGCTTGTTTGAGATCATCTTGATGACCTAATCTTCGTGACAAGAGTGCTAGTTGTTATAAACTGCTGCTACTTGTTAATTTGATGCCATGTTTGAGATATGATAACTTGGTGCATGTTTATCCAAATGGAGCATATGATATGTCAAAATGTTCGTTGTGAAGTGCTCTACATGATGGTTGCTGTAGCATTCATGTTAGGTGTCATATTTCCATGTTAATCTCTGTTGCAAAAGTGCATGTGGCTGTTAAGTGCTGAAACTTGTTATGAGATGCTGATTTGAAGTGATTTTAGCTATTGATGTGTTTATCCCCATGCCACATGTCAATATGTTTTAAAAGAACCATCTTATGGTATTTGCTGTGGTGCAAACCACTTTCCATGATATGCCTTGAGGTGACTTAAACAAGCTTGTAAACATGCCATGCCAATGTTACTGTTTTACACTTAGTGAAAAAACTGCCAAGTCTGGAATCTGTTTTAACCTGATGCTATGTTTGCTTGATGTCCCACTCAAATCCATGCTTGTTTTGGAGTGGCCAATGATCATTCCTTGTTGTCCATGTTTTTGTATATCCATTCATGCCATTACTTGCACATATGTCTTGCTGTAGCTTATTTATTTCTTGCTCTCAAGTTGCTATAAATTATGCATGTCAGGTTTTTAACAGCATGATCAATTTGGTGAAGCTTGTTGCTATTGATCCATGCCTCCTATGGAGTTGCTCTAATGGAGTTGTTTGCTTTTGAACATGTCTACTTCACATCCATGCTTCTTGTCATCATGTTTTGGTGCTGTAGCTTATTTATTTCTTGCTCCAAACATGCCATGTGTCTGTTAACTTCAGCTTTGCATTGTATCTTGTTTCGTGTGTATGTGTTGAACCGTTGCTCCATTTTGAGCGTGCCCTATATGAAACTTGTGTGATTTTGCCTGTAGAATCATAATATCATGTTGTTTACATGTTTGGAGTGAGTTTGCTTGATGTTTGGATGCATCTTGCACTGTTGCCTTGCTTGTCTTGTTTTGCTCATATCTTCTAGACCGTAGCTCCGAATTAAACAAACTTTATATGAAACTTGACTAGAATTTCATGTAGATCATCATGGTGCATGTTAACTTGTTGTTTAACAACTTTAACTTAAGTTTTGTTCAGATCTGGACCAATTTCAAAATATGCATATGGGGACTTACCGGATTTGCTATATGTTGATTCCGGCCTCATTTAAACTTGTTGTATTGTGTTGTTCTTGTGTGCTTCATCCCTTGCCATGAAATGCATCATACTTGCATCATGTTGATTGTGCATTGCATCTTGTTTGATATTGTGCCATGTTGTGTTCTTGTATTGAGTAGAGCCGGAAGCCGAGCCCGAGTGCGAGGTTTCTACCGAGGTTGAGTACGAGGAGCCGTCTTACGATCCCATCGACGAGTCGACAGGCAAAATGACCTGACCTAGATACCATTACTATATTTTCCAATTGCTAGATGTCTCACTCTTTAGCTTATTGCCTCGATGCCCATGTTTGTTTGTCAGCCTCCTATTGTAGCCATGAATCTCTCTAACCACCCTACCTAGCAAACCTTTGATTAGCTACGTAAGCTTTGCTCAGCCCTTCTTATAGCATTGCTAGTTGCAGGAGAAGATTTAAAGATTCTTACTTCATGTTGAAGTTATTGTTGGGATATCACACTATATTATATGTCAACTAAATCATCTATATATTGGTAATGGGTGGAAGGCTAAGCCTCTTGCTTGGTGTATTGTTCCACTCATGCCACCCTAGGAACTGTATAAACCAGTGTTATGTTCCTTGATTATGCGTCCCTAACACGGTTGGGGTTTATGGGCCCCCCTCGATAACTCGCTTAGCGCTAAAGCTTTTCCAGCAAGGCCCAACTTTCGTTCTACATTTCCCTAACAACTAAAACTTGCACAGGGAGTTATAAACCCTTTTCTTAATCAACAACCCGGGCCAGTGCTCCACATGAGTGTTGGTCCAAACTGAGCAGACTGCAGGGCCACCTCGAGGAAACTCGAGTGCTGGTAAAAACTTGTAGGATGACTTATCTGGTCGTGGCCTGAGACGAGATACGCGCGGCTAATATCAGGGTGTCGGCACGCCGGGAGGACTTGCTGGATTAGTTTTACCTTAGTCGGAATATCTTGAGCTCGGGATTCCGAGAATACTTGGGTCTTCCCACCTTGGAGTTGCGACTCCGCAGATCGTGAGCTTGTGATGGGCTAAGTTGGGACACCCCTGCAGGGTTTTGATCTTTCGAAAGCCATGCCCACGGTTATGTGGCAGATGGGAATTTGTTAATATCCGGTTGTAGAAAACTTGACACCATGTTCAGAATACACTACCAGCGTGAGTAACCGTGACGGTCATTTTCCGAAGGGGCTCGGGAAGTGAACACGATGGGGTTATGTTTGACGTGCTTACATAGGATCACTTCGTGATCACTTTGACGCTCGTGGCACTTCTCTTCTCGCTTTAAACACGTAAGCTAGTGCTAGTGCAGCTGCAACCTTTGTTCTTCAGCCTTGTTCCACACCCAAGGCTTAGATAGTTTTGCTACCCGGGAACGGGATTGCTAAGTCCTCCGTGTCTCACAGATTCTACACAACACCAGATGCAGGTACTATGGTGAACTACATAGGTGACGGCACAGAGCTGTACTGGGAGTTCGATGAAGAACGTGGGCGATACTACGTGTACTATCCCGATGATCAGTAGTGGCTTCTACTAGGGGCGATCGGACCTTGTGGCTTTATTTATTTGGTATCTTTCATTTGGATCTTCGTCCGTAGTCGGACTGTGATGTTATTTGGATGATGATTGCTTATGTAATGTATTGTGTGACGTGACGAGTGTAAGCCAACTACTCTTTTGCAATTTCATCCCTCTTTTGCATGAGTCGTGCAAAGATACCATACTTGAGATCATTCTAGTATGAGCTTATACCTTTAAGTCGTGCCTCGACACGTAGGAGGTATAATCTCATGTTGGGCATTACAGCGCACCCCCTCCTGGCGCGCCCTGGTGGGTTGTGCCCTCCTCGAGGCCCCACTGACCCTAACTCCGCCACTATGAATTCCTATTTTCGGAGAAAAAAGGAAATCATGTTTCATTGCATTTTACGATACAGAGCCCCCACCACCTCCTGTTCTTCATCGGGAGGCCAGATCTGGAGTCCGTTTGGGGTTCCGGAGTGGGAAATCTTCGGTCTTCGTCATCACCAACCCTCCTTCATCACGAATTCCGTGATGCTCCCAACCGAGGGTGAGTAATTCATTCGTAGGCTCGCTGGTTGGTGAGGGTTGGATGAGATTCATCATGTAATTGAGTTAGTTTTGTTAGGGCTTGATCCCTAGTATCCACTATGTTCTGAGATTGATGTTGCTATGACTTTTCTATGCTTAATGCTTGTGACTAGGGCCCGAGTGCCATGATTTCAGATATAAGCCGTTTATGTTTCATATTCACCTACTTCATGTTATCATCCGTAAACCCTAGGGTGACAGTAATCGGGATATTTTCGGTGATGACCATAGTTTGAGGAGTTCATGTATTCACTATGTGTTAATGCTTTGTTCCGGTTCTCTATTAGAAGGAGGCCTTAATATCCCTTACTTTTCTTATGGACCCCGCTATGGTCATCACAAAAGGTTCATGCAAGTTCTTTTCCATAAGCACGTATGACTATTTACGGAATAAATGCCTACATTATATTTATAAACTGGAGCTAGTTTTGTATCACCCTAGGTTATGCCTGTTATAAGATGAATATCATCCAGCGAGTGCACCGATTAACTGCTTACGAGCTTTCCACATATTGATCTTGCTAAGTTACTATTGCTATTGCTCTGTCACAACTGCTACAAATCATTGCTCTTAATGTTACCACTACTGCTGCTATCAAAACTATCATACTACTGTGCTACTGATCACTTTGCTGCAGATATTTAGTATCCATGTGTGGTTGAATTGAAAAACTCAACTTCTAATACTTGCAAATATTCTTTGGGCCCCCTTGTGTCGAATCTATAAATTTCGGTTAAAAACTCTACCCACGAAAATTGTTGTTATCCCCTATACTTGTGGGTTATCAGTGACCAATTTGGCTCACTCTCTCTCACTCGAACACACTCACTCCCACTCTTTCCCTCGCACTGTTCTCCCCTTCCTGAGCATCCCATCGTCCCCGACCACCTTTGTTCCTCATCGCCGGCTAGGATTGCTTCTTGGAATGATGGGGATGAGATCTCTGACGATGACAGCATGGGGGCGCAACCTGATGGATATGGTGTACTTTTTAAGCATCGTCCTCTCCCTCTGCCATTACTTAGTGTTGGGGTTTTGGTTAGGCTTCACTCGATTTGGGAATTAGGGTTGAGGAGCTGCAACTATGGATGGATTATTTGGTTGCTTATTTGGTTTAGCTAGTGCTTGATGGATCTGAACTATTGGATGCATCAATTGTCTGATTTAGCCTGTATGGTACATAGGACACACGTGACACCATCCCCGAGCTACTGTTTTGTGGTGCCCCCATGGAGGTAGTTCCCAAGTGCACACTGCACTAGATGATACATAGGAAGTGTGTTGCTTTTGAAGGTGCTAACACTAGAATGAGGTTTTATGGATGCCCTGTTCAGGTGAGTAAGCAGTAGTATTTTTGTTTTATACATTAGAGCATTGCTAGCTCAAGTCATTGCTAAATTGTATAATTGGATAGCTTATATGGCATATGTATCAGGCGTATGTGCAACAGCAGCATAGCATATATTGGTATTAGTGTGCGCAAGTGTTGTTTCTGTTTGTTGGCAAATGCTATTTGTTTGAACTGAATTCAGTTCTGAATGTACACATGTCCAATTAGTTGAACGATATTAATTGAACCGAACTAATCTCTCTAAATTAATTGACCCAAATTAATGTCTGAATTTGTACACCTCCTTATATGTATTGTGTTTGAACATAATTAATTTCTAAATTTGTATATCTCCTGACATATACTCTATTTGAACAGAATTTGTTTCCAAAGTTATACTTTTCCTTATGTATGAGTTGTTTTTCTGAACTGAATTCATTTCTGCATTTATAAATGGTCTTTGATTGAACATGGAGGTGTCAACTGCAGTGTAGTTAAGTTGGTTGATCATGTCAGGCCTGATATATTTAAAACTACCTCATAAAGCTGTGGGAAATGTTCCATGAGCAAAACCTTGGCAGGATTCAAGCTTGCATATGATAATGAGCTTTCCAAGTTGAAGAAGGAGAAATTTCATCTCTGCAATGAGTGTCATAAAATGGTTAATGATGTTACCAAGATCTTTAACTAGCAGGATGGTGTTGGCAAGGTGGACTACTAGAAAGCAATGGTTGTTGACAAATTTGAGAAGAAGAAGGTAGAGCTAGAGATGGAGGTCAAGGTGGATAAGCTTAAGCTAGCAAAGGAGCAGAAGTGTATCCTTCAGGCCCAGGGAGACATATTTCACAACACTAGGAAGGCTATGAAAGAGATCAAGGTGGACATGGTCTTCTTGCACAAGAGAAGAAAGAGTTGGAGTAAGTTGTTACTGATCTGCTCAATACTGGCCATGTGAGTAAGGAAAAGCCTGAGCAAATCAAGGCCATACTAGAGGCTTGAAAATTTGCACAATGATGGATAAGTAAGTAACTTAGCCTAAATATATATCAGGCCTTGAATGTTGATGGAAGGAGTTTATTTTGTGTAGACCTATATGAATTGTTTAAGTTATGGTAATGGATATGGTAACTGGAGCGATGGTAGACTCCTGAGAACGTATGCTAAGTGTTACCTGTTTTATCTCTCGAAGTTGTTTTCCTGTATCTGGTTATGCTATGCTATACTACTTTAATGTGGGCTTAGCACCATTATGTATCCAATTTGGGCCTACTACTGGGTTGTTTTCCTACTGTGTAGCCTGCCTACCAACACCCATTGTCACTATAAGACCTACCCCTTGGCAGATACCCAATCAAACCCAAACCCCTACTTTCTCCTCCCCAAGCCGCCATAGAAAACTCTAGAACCAAGGGAGACATGGATTCTGGAGAGGTCATAGATGAATAAGAAGAGGTTCCCATGGGAGCCAAGCAAAGAGAGGCAGGAAGAGAAATTGCCCAATGGAGGTGGAGAAGCATACTGTCCGAGAGGATCTCCGCAACACGCAGATGCAAGGACAAGGAGCACTTCCTCGAGTGCTTACCCATCGGCTATAACCCTAGTGATGATGATATCATCTACTGGGCAAGGAGGAGGGAACTTTTCATCCATGTATGTTGGTGGATGATTTATCTATGTATGTTGTAAGAATTGGTGAATGACCTCTCTCCCTCACTATGTTTTGTTTGGTCAAGGGTGGTATTGTAAGAATTCGTGAATGATCTATCTATGTATGTTGGTGAATGACCTCTCTCGCTCACTTCTCAATTGAGTCAACTAGGGTTTGGTCGATGCCTAGCCACCCTAAATGTCAAATTGGGTCAACTAGGGTTTGGTCGATGCCTAGCCACCCTAAATGACTCAATTTGGTCAACAAGGGTTTGGTCGATGTCATGTTACCCTAAAGGACCAAATTAGGTCAACTAGGGTTTGGTCGAAACCTAGCCACCCTAAATGACTCAATTGGGCCAACTAGAGTTTGGTCGATGCCTAGCCACCCTAAATGGCTAAATGGGGTCAACTAGGATTCACACGATGCCTAGCAGCTCTAAATGACTCAATTTGATCAACAAGGGTTTGGTCGAAGCCTAGCCACCCTAAATGACCAAATTGGGTCAGCTAGGGTTTGATCGATGTGTAGCCACTCTGAAGGACATTTCTCCATATCACAGTCATCACCATCACACACAACTTATGAGCCAAATCCGCACATAACTTAAGTGCCAAATCCACACATAATTTAAGTACAAATATTAAGGTCCAGATAGCAAACTAGTTGTTCCCAGCATGAAAATAAGCATAGTTGAGCATATCGAACAAGCACAGTTCATGGTATGACAAATATAAGTTTTATAAGCATGTCGCAGTAAAGTCAGTGGTGGTTGCCACTAGCTGTAAAATACTCATCCCACTTGCTTGAGTCCTTCCTCTTCTTATTTCACAACTTCTCATGTGCATCAGGTAGTAGCAGGTCATACCATTTCCTCTGCTTCTTCTTCTTCAAACTTCTCTTCATTCCAGAAGGTAGCACCTATACCTCTCCATCTGAATCGGAAATGCCAACATCACTAGGGAAGCAAAATTCATCAGGTTTAGGCACAAAATCTTTAAACTTGGGGATCTCTGGGGCCTCTCTTGTGCAACATAAGTTTCTTCTTCATTGACATCATTTTCTTCACCTCTCTTTCAAGCTTGTAAGACATCTTTATTCCTCTGTAATCACCCCCTGTCAATCTCAAAGTCTGAAAATGATTTGTCCACCTCATCATCTTCTCCACAGGCATCTCCATCCCCACCAACAGTCTCATCTCCTTCAACTACATACCCATCATCACGAGGAGCTTCTATATTGTTCTAGTTACACCTTTGATGTGTGTTCATATTAACTTCAAGAGGGTGAACAACATCATCTTCTGACAGACTTCACACAAAAACAGGGCCACCCGCTGGGCTACCTATTGGAACTTGTTTTTCATAAGTTGTGACCCGTATTAATTTCAACATCTCTATCTTCATTAGCCTTGGCCACTATGATATTCAGAACTGTGAAATCAAAGTGGTCAGTCTTCAACTGTCTCTTGACTGTCCAGAAGAAATAAACCATCCTATCCAATTCCTACTCTTTACCCAGTACAGGTAGTCATCTGACCAATAACCTTCAGTGTTAGTAAGTGCAATCAAACTGAGAAAAATGATGTATGAAAGAGAGAAGCTTCTTTCCATGTTATCTCTGCCCTCGAAATGGAGCCTCACCTCCCAAATGTCATCAACCAGCCTATATTACAGAATATGTTACTTCATAACTATTTGTAACTTGTACAAAATTCACAAACCTAACTGCAAGAAAATTCAATACTGCAACAACTGCCACAACTATACTACATCTATAAATGCATCCATATGTAGCCCACTGACTAGAAAATTGAGTACTAAAACTGTAACTGCCTCCATATTTAACATAATTCAATACACATTTAGTTAGGTTTTTTAATTCAGTGCTAAGGTTGAACCACTCATGCACACACATATCTGAATCACTAATGCATCCAACAAAATACATCTACTAATCCGAATCGCTACTGCATTAAACTAGGGTTTGCTCAAACCTAGCTAAAGATTTCATGGACTGTCAACTAAACTAGCAGTACTAAATTAAACTAGGGTTTGGTCAATGAGTAGATGAAAACAGAAAACTTACTCAAACCCTCCCAATTCCAAGGCCCAGTTGTTGGTGTTGGTCGGATTCGTGACTATGGCGCCGACAAGAGCCTTGGTCGCTCTGTACTCAACAAACAGATCCTGATTCTCCCGTGCATAGGGCGTAGGTTGTGCAACCGTTGTTGGCTGTCCCTGCATCGGCTGTGGCGCCACCGGGGGTGTAGGCTGCAGCGGTGGAGACTGTGCGGTGGAGCTGTCGCTGCCAAGCCAGTTATCCACCTAGGAATAGTCTCCACCATCGCCCCCTGTGCCACCTCACCCCGTAGACTCACCTCCATAGACTGGTTTCACCGCTGCCGATACCATTGCCTATGTAGCGGGAGGACAGGGGAGACAGAGTCAGAGTGAGCAGGGGAGACAGAGGAGACGACTCAGGTTGACCTGGCCTGGTCGGAACAGTTGTGACCTAATGGCCATTACCATGCGCGTTGTCAACCAGGAGCTGGCGTGGACCTGACTAGCGGGCTCTACATGTCATAAGTAGGCTTAAAATGTAGCCGTTCGGCAACTATGATTTTTTTGCAATAGTGAACTAATTTTATGGTAGTTTTTTTCAGATTAAGAAAAATGGTAGTTTTTTTGTACACATAGCATGTAATGTGGCAGTTGTTTGCTATATATTCATATATGTGGGAACGTAATAAGAACATATAAATCTATGATAACAATAAGTATGCCTACCACATAGACCATTAAAAGTGCGAGGAGCATATCATACCATCCAGTCCGAAAGGTCAGAGTCACGATAGTGGAAGTAGAGGCTTGATCATCCTTCTTTGTATCATTGGTCATGTCACCCAGGGAGATGTCAGGGAGGTCGAGGATGTATCACCTTTTTCCCGAATCATGATCACAAAAGGGCGGGGTTTCAGAGGCCTGCTCTCCTGTACAGCTAGGCTCATAGACGACGTGATGGAGTATCTAGAACAACAAAATGTCAGTAGTTTGTTCACGAGGAAGCTAAACATATGTGAGGAAGTCCTGTATTCAGGGGTCCTCAGGCGTCCGGGTCGATGAAGCTGGGCCGTATTGATGGGCCATAAAAGAAGAAAGGCAAGCGTATTCGGTCAGGACTCCTATGAATGTAGAAAGGCAAGCATGGAGTCCGGATGTATCAATTACTTCCTCCCCAAGTCACCCTCGTCGCCTAGGTCCCCTCTGGTGTGTATATAAGCCGGGGGTTTAGTCTGTAGGGGGGATCATCAACATCACAGTATCATTATAGGCTAGACTTTAGGGTTTAGCCAATACGATCTCGAGATAGATCAACTTTTGTATTCATATTCATCCATATTAAAATAGTAGGAAGTAGGGTATTACCTCGATCGAGAGGGCCTGAACCTAGGTAAACATTGTGTCCCCAGCCTCCTGTTACCATCGATACTCTAAACGCATAGCTTGCCCCCCCCCTACCCGAGATCTGCCGATTTTGGCACCGACAATGGTTCTTTCAATGAGAGCTCCGCTGTGCGCTCGCGATGAGCGATCGATGGCTCGTCTCGTCATCAGTGATGGGATCACCCGTGGAAACAACTTGGCCATTGGCCAGGTTCTCCAGCTCGGTGGATTCTCTATATGTGCCCGCATAGCCTCAGGGCCGGCCGCACTCCCCGCGGCCATCGAGCACCACCCCTATGTTGACTCCACCCACTCCGATGATGCGACCTCAGCAGATCTCTTGCCCTTAAAGGAGCTGATGGATTGCGTCGCCCCCCTGGGGCTTTCATCGCCAGGAGATCAGATCGGACTAAAATCCGGTCGTGATGGGATCGGTCCCTTCCCAATCACTCATCTAGTGGCAGTAGTTGAGGACGGAGCCTAAGAGGCTTTTCCTCTTGAGACGGATACCGTTATAATTTGGATCTCCGAACCCTTCGAGCCGAACACGCCCCTGTCGGGAGGAACTTCGTGTTCTTTGAGCTCTGGGACTGACGCCGGGCCCGTGAGACGATTAGATCCTATCGAACCAGGACCATCCCCATCGGAGGTTATCAAAACCCCGAATACCACTTTGGGTCGGTATCTAAAATTACGAACACCCACCCACCCTGGGAAAAACTCTTCAAGTAAATCCAGATTTCCAGACATAGATGATCTCTCGAACATACAGCAGCAGCCCGAAGAAACGGTCAACCACTTCTGGGCTAGATTCCTGCTTGTTAAAAACAAGATCAGGGACTGTTGCGACGACGAGGCGGTCTCTCTATTTAACCGCAACCGCGATCTTGAACGCCCTCAACTGACGTCGTGTTCTGAATTTCACAGAACTGTCGCATTTAGTACAAAAGTACTACACAATGGAAAACACTTGGAAAGCCCAGAATAAATCTCTCGAACAGTCCATATCCGGAAAGTACACTATCAAGGCCAAACGGACATTCCCTAGCAGGTCATCCGATAATATGCCTATTGGCAAGAAGAACAAACTTGTTTTAAGGCAGAGATCCGTACTGGATGAACTGCTCGATACACGTTGCCAAATACATGCAGCCCCGGACAATGTCCCAAACCATTGCCTTAGAGCGTGTTGGGTACTCCGGCAGGTAGCAAAGAGCGGTACGGTAATGCTTGCCACCGCCGTATCAAGGGAGAAAGATGTCGGTGTCTTCACTGTCTTCGAGACATTCACCTCAAATAACCGCCGCAAGAGAGTGAATCGCGAACTTGCCGAGGTCTACCAAATTAGCTCTCCAAGCCAATGGAGCGACACGGCAATCAGTTTTTCTGCCGAAGACGCACCCCGAGTCCGGCCGATCCAAGCATCAGCAGCTCTTGTACTAGATCCAATAGTGGACGGCTTCCGCCTCACTAAGGTACTTATGGACGGAGGAAGCGGACTAAAACCTCATATATGAGGAAACGCTTGCAAAAATGCAGGTCGATAAATCCTGCATCGAGCACACCAACACAACCTTTAGAGGAATTATACCCAGCCACGAAGCCCCGTGTTCGGGAAGCATTAAGGTCGATGTAGTATTCGGCACATCCGATAACTACAAATCGGAAGAACTGCTCTTCCACATTGTTCCCTTTCATAGCGGATACCACGCCCTTCTACGATGGGATGCTTTCTCATGCTTTCAAGCTATACCCCATTATGGGTACATGAAGCTTAAAATGCCAGGGCCCAATGGAGTGATCACATTATCCGAAGCCCTCGCAGTCGAAGAATTAACTACCCTACAATAAAAGGTGGATAAGGACGATGTAGTCCTCGCCAAAAGATCGAAGTCTGCCTCCTTCAAGCCAGCAGATGAAATATTCAAATTCCATGTGCACCCAACGGACCCTAGTAAGACAACATTGTAATGCCCAGGATGCGACTATATCTCCTACGTGTCAAGGCACGACTTAGAGACATAAGCGCATTCAGGAATGATCGCAAGCGTGGTATCTTTGCACAACTCATGTAAAAGTTCAGGGATGAAAGAGGAAAATAGTTGGCTTACACTCAGCATGTCACACAATGAATATAATAGCATACATTCATCCAAATAGCATAGGTTCCGACTACGGACGAAATCAAACGAGAAAAGATACCACAAACACAAGTCCTGATCGCCCCTAGTAGGAACCACTACTGATCGTCGGGATACGTAACATAGAAATGACCACACTCTTCATCGAACTCCCATTGAAGTTCTGATCCATCTTGTGCATCGTACTCGGCTGTACCTTATCGGCGTATTGGATCGATGCCTATGGGATCACAAGAATCCCTACTACGGTTGCGGGGCGCGGGGTTGAGAGAAGAGCAGATCAAACAGATAGCACACAGTTCTTTTACCCAGGTTCGGGCCGCGAGGATGCGTAAAACCCTACTCCTGCTTTGGTGGATTGTATATCTGTGTTCTTTAGCTAGCTATGGGGCGTGAGGAGCTCTAAAAAGCCGAATCCTCCTCCTGGTCGCCTCGGGCCTCCTTTTATAGGGAAAAGGGGTTGCCACAGTGGCACACAGGAGGTGGAAAGGGTACAGTGATGCGAGGTTATCCCTCGCATTACATCACAAGGCGCATTTAATGCGTCTTGCTTAGGTGTCCTTGCTTTATCGGGGAAGGGGGAGACATCCGTCTTGTCCGTCGCCGCTCCTTCTTGTGTCGACACGTGCCCTGGCCAGCGATGCCTGAGATGCCATGTAGGCAGGCAGGCAGCTGAGGTGGCGCAATGGTGGGTCTTCACAAAGATCTGCATGTCGCCACGCAGGTGCCTGCCCAGCTGGTTGGGTCGGCGGCTGCATATGGCGGTGGAGGTTTAGTTGGTGTGGGCCTGATGGTGGCCCTGCGGATGTCCCCGGCAAGGGCCTTGCCGGGGGCCCAGCAAGGGTCTTGTCGCGGTGCCTGCTGTCATCCCCGGCAAGGTGCTTGCCGGAGGTCTTGTGGTCCTCCTTGGCTGGGATCCCGCCAAGGGTCATCGTCTTCTTAGTGTGTATCTGGTCTTGAATGTCTTCACAAAGATCTGCATGCCACTACGGGGATATCTCCCGAATCCTTGCCCCATGGGGGCAGTGGACTCAAGGGTGATTTGCTCCGTAGGCGAGGGGAGAGTTGCCGCAGCAAGGGCCTTGTCGGGGCTGCTAAAGCTAGCACCGGCAAGGATCTTGTCGGGGCTGCCGAAACTGGCTCCCGGCAAGGATCTTGCTGGGGGAATCTGCTTCGTACCTTTGCTCTTCGTGGTCTTGTTCTCTTGGGCTTCAGTTCCATCGAGCTTCGGTCTTACCCTGGCTCACCTCCCTTGCCATGCTTGGTGTGGTGGTGCCCGTGGGTCACACTGCCCGTGCACAATCATAGGGGTCCAAAAAAAGTGTACCCCTCTTTTTGTACACCGACAGGAGCCCCCGGGCATGGACCACACATAAGCGCGATGCGTTGTTGGGCTAGGCCCAGAACGGTGCACGGGCAGGCGGGACGGTTTTTACCGTGGTAAGATTTTCCGCGCGCTGCGCCTCCCATGATCCACGCGCACGGCGCGGTGTGGAGGGGTGTGCGTGACGTGGGCGGCATGCGCGGGGCGGTTTCCGCAGGCATTCGTCACGTCGCAATAAAGAGGCGGCTTCGCGCCTTCCCCATAAACGGGGGGGCGCGTGGAGGCGCGGCCCATTTACTGAGTGGGGCCGAGGCGCGGTCCTCAAGGTGTCCACTCCCCACGATCACGGTGGAGGCGGGAAACCGGGCCGTCACTGGTTGGGACGGCGGGTCGGTCCTGGTTCCATGCGCCTTCCGTGTCTTGTTTGGCCGAGCGGGGCGGTCAAGCTCCAGCCCCGTCCCATTATAAAGAGCGGGAGGGGAGGGACGGCGCCCCGCATTTTCCCATCTTCTTCCTCCTTCAGCTTCTGCTCCTCTCTTCCATTCGTCATGGAGAGAGGAAATCCCGGCCCTTCAACGGTGGCGGCGAGGGTCGCCGCTTGACAACATGTCCCTCCTTCTCCTGCGCCTGCTGTGGCAGAGCCGGCCGCGAGGAGAAGGGGGAGGGGGCGAGGCTATGGGCGAGGCCAGGGCGCTCGGGGAAGAGGAGGACGGGGTAGCCCGCCGACCTCGCCCCCGCCAGCAGCTCCTCCTCCAACGGAGGGCCATGTTGGGGATGACCCTTGTGAGTTCTTCGTCAGGTTGCACCGGCCGCCGCGCCGTCGCCTTCGTCTCCCGACTCCATTTGCGCTGGAGATGGAGCTGGATCCGTTTGGAGTCATTGCGGCTGCACATGAGGGCCTGCGGGATCAGCGGCACGCGGGTCCACGTCGACTTCCCTGCTCCTCATGTGATGTATCTTTGTCGGGGATGGAAGACGTTTGCTCGTATCCACAGCTTGATGGATGGGCTCACTCTCCATTTTAAGTTAATGGAGGGTGGCCTTCTTTCCGTCAAGGTCTTCGGGCACTTCGGGACTCGTGCAAGGTGCTACGTGGAGAGCTCTTCCGATGACGAAGACTCCTCCTCGAGCGAGAGTGACGAGGAGGACAGCAGCAGCGACGACGAGGACGGTAGGCGACAGGATGACGGGTCCGACTAGGTGCCGGGCGCCGCTCCTGGTGGCACCGGCGACCCCATCATCCATGTCGGCGGCTCCTTGAACTTCTCGGGGATGTACCCTTGGCGGCTGGCGTAGGGAGGCTGCGGAAGAGGAAGAGGGCGGGCGGCAAGGTCGTCATGTCGGAGTACACGGGCCCCGACGCCTTCGACGCGTACTGACGTCCTGCCGCCTCGTCTTCGAGCTCTGCTTCCGACGCCGCCATCACCATCCAGCCTTTGGGCGGCCACCAAGATGTTCTCTTGGTGTCTTCTGCCACCCCTAGCTCGCCTAGGCGCTCCTATTGCCCTTCTCGCCTCTTTGACCTGCCTCCTGAGGAGAGGGACAAGAAAGGCATTATGGGCATCTTATCTCTTTTTAGTTTGTAAGCCTTCGGGCATCTGTTAAATTTAAAACTTGTAATCCCCTTGTTCATGTTTTTCATTCCCTACGGACTGTACCTGAATGGAATGTTTTTAATGAAAAAGGGATGTTTGTCGGGTCATTTGTTTGTGGGTGAAACCCACGACAAGGAATAAATCCTTGATATCTTTAAGATAAACATTTTCTCGCCCGGCAACAAGCCTTACCGTCTCCCCACTTTGCTCGACCTTTCTCACGCCTTTGGCGGAGGCAGGGATGAAGTGGGTTTAGGCTCCTCGTTTTACCCCTTCGCTGCCACGACTACGACCTGACTTGGTCCCAAGCACGAGCCCCAGGGCCCAGAGTTAGGGAAGCATTGTAGTTTTAAGGAAAAAACGAGGTTTCACAGACCTCAGCCCATAATGGAATGCATGATAAGGGATAGAGAACTTATCTGAAGCTGCAGCCCCCGGCGATCCTGGTTTGCTGCGTGTGAATCTTTGCTCTTGCAGCCCCCGGCAACACTGGCTTGTCGGGACCTTGATGCTGATATGTTCCTTTTTTTTCTCCCCAAGTGGTTTCGGCAAGGATATATGTGCATCCTGTGAACCAAAGAAGATAAAAGGAAGACAAAGGGATGCAAATTCGACCTCTAAGCTAGGGGTTAGCCGCTGCTAAGCACTATCAACCCTAACCAAGGACGAGACTCGACCTAGCATGCATGCTATAACTTAGGGCGCTAGCGCTTCATTTATTTATGCTCAGGGTCTGTGCCTGGCTTTGTACAAAGGGTTACATGCCTTGCCGGCAAGGCTTGTACAAAAGGTGGCTTGCCGGGGGGCCCGGTAAGCCGCGCCTTATGGGTAAAACTTGCGAAGATGCTCAATGTTCCAGCAATTGCTCACCGGAATGGCATTTTCGGTCTCCAGGCGGACTGCGCCAGGCCTGGTGACTCGTATTACCCGATAAGGGCCTTCCCACTTCGGCGTCAACTTGTTTGTATTCTTTGTCGATTGAACGCGCCGAAGAACAAGGTCGCCTTTCTCAAAGCTTCGGGCATGGACCTTGAGGCTATGGTAGCGGCGCAAGGCTTGCTGGTAGCGTGCTGCTCTCACAGCCGCCCGAAGACGATCTTCCTCAAGGAGCGTTGTGTCATCTTGCCGCAGTTGCTCTTGCTCAAGCTCGTCATAAGCGAGCACTCGAGGTGACCCGTATATGAGTTCAGTGGGGAGAACTGCTTCTGCCCCGTATACTAGGGCAAAGGGTGTCTGGCAGGTGGCTCGATTTGGCGTCGTTCTGATCGACCAAAGAACCGTCGGCAACTCATCAATCCAGCGCCTTCCACTCTTGCGCAGCCTGTCAAAGGTCTTTGTCCTTAAGCCTCGCAGTACTTCAGCGTTTGCCCTCTCAGCTTGACCATTGCTTCGTGGGTGAGCAACGGAAGCAAAACAGACTTTGCATGAAGGTGCGGCTTGTGAACTGTGTGTCATTGTCGGTGATGACCCTATTGGGTACACCAAAACGGCACACTAGTCCCTTGAAGAACTGGACGGATGACTGAGTTGTGACCTTCCTCACTGCCTCCACCTCTGGCCACTTTGTGAACTTGTCGATTGCGATGTACAGCGCGGGGGAAAGGGCCCAATATGTCGAGCCCCCAAACCGAGAAGGGCCAGGAGAGAGGAATGGTTTGAAGGGCTTGAGCTGGTTGATGAATTTTCTTTGAATGGAACTGACACGCTTCACACCTGGTGACCAGTGTCGTCGCATCCTGGAGGACAGTGGGCCAGAAGAAGCCTTGCCGGCAAGGGCTCTTGACCCTATCTGGGATCCACGTATGCCTCCAAGTATCTCTGTCAATAGCTCCAGTCCTTTCTCTCGAGGGATACACATCAATTTCACACCATTCGGTATCTTTCTGTACACGACGTCATCGACGAACTGGAACATAGCAGATCGACGGGCTACTTTTTCCGCTTCTTCCTGCTCCTCAGGAAGTTCCCCAATTTGGAGGAATCGGATGGTATGATGTGCCCACGTTGGAGCCTGGGGCTCGACAGCGAGGACTAAAGGCATTTCCTCCGCTATAGGAGCGGCTGTCTCGACGGCAAGAGCCTGACGCCCCGCCGGAGCTAGCCGTCCCATGGCGGGCTCGGTGTCCTCGGCAACATCCTTGTCGGCGGCTCTGGGGAGCTCGGCGGGAAAGTACTTGTCGGGCCCTGATTTCCTCCTCTTGTTTTGCTCTGTTGATGGATCAACGGATGGCTGAGAAAGCTGAAGCACAAAGGTACCTGGTTCCACAGGTAACTTGAGGGCAGCACGCTTTGACACGTAATCGGCGATGTCGTTCTCTGCTCGGGGAACGTGCTCCGCCTGCATACCATCAAAGCGCTCTTCCAGCTTCCTCACTTCATCGACGTAGGCCTTCATCAACGGGCTCTGGTAATCTTTGTTGACTTGTTTGACGACAAGCTGCTAATCACCCCTGACAATGAGTTTCTTGATTCCGAGGTCTGCCGCAATCCTAAGACCAGCAAGCAGCCCCTCATACTCAGCAGTGTTGTTCATTGATACCTCCCTGGGGAAGTGCATCTAGACCACGTACTTGAGGTGCTCTCCAGTGGGTGCGACCAACAGTACGCCAGCCCCGGCGCCCTGTAAGGTGAAAGCTCCATCAAAGTACATGATCCAGTCGTAACTCGCCTCTTTGCTGGGGAGAGCAGTTTCTTGGACCTCTTCATCAGGCGTCGCGGTCCATTCTGCAACGAATTCCGCTAGGACTCGGCTTTGAATCATCAAGGTACTTTCAAACTTGAGGCCAAAGCTGGACAGCTCCAGTGCCCACTCTACGATTCTTCCCGTTGCATCTGGATTGTGCAATATCCATTGCAGAGGGAGGCGGGTGACGACAGTGATCTCGTGCGCTTGGAAGTAGTGACGCAGCTTCCTCGAGGCCATAAGAAGGCCGAAGAGCAATTTCTACACACCGGAGTACCTTGACCTAGCCCCCTGCAAGAGGGAGCTGACAAAGTAGACCGGGTGCTGCATCATTTTCTTCCTTAGCAGCACTCCAACCGGTTGTGTCGTCTCTGCACCAACGGCATCAGGCTCTGTCGCTGCTATCACCTCATCATCAATTTCTCTCTGTGCCACTAGTGCGGCGCTGACCACCTGGTTCGTTGCCGCCGGGTATAGCAGCAACGGTTCTTGTGGCCTAGGCGCAACTAGTACTGGCATGGAGGAAAGATACCTCTTCAAATCTTGCAATGCTGCTTCGGCTTCTGGCGTCCATTCCATTGGGCCCGGCTTTTCCAAAACCTTGAAAAAGGGAAGGGCGCGCTCGGCAGACTTGGAAATGAATCTGCTCATGGCGGCAACGCAGCCGGCTAGCCGACGCAAATCCTTGACCCGCTTGGGTGCTTCAATCTGTTCTATAGCTTTAACCTTGTCCGGATTGGCCTCTATCCCACGCTGCGACACAAAGAACCCGAGAAGCTTGCCGGATGGGACGCCAAAGACGCACTTCTTAGGGTTCAGCTTGAGATTGATCTTGCATAGGTTTGCAAATGTCTCTTGTAAATCCGGTATAAGGGTTGCCATGTTCTTGGTTTTGACAACTATATCATCCATATAAGCCTCCATATTTCTATGGAGCTGGGGTTCAAAACCAATCTGGACGGCCCTTGCAAACGTTGAGCCAGCACTCTTCAACCTGAAAGGCATTCGTATGAAACAATACGAACCACATGGGGTGATGAATGTTGTCTTCTTTTCGTCTTCTCTTGTCATGAAGATCTGATGGTAGCCGGAGTAGGCATCAAGGAATGATAGAAGATCACACCCAGCCGTGGAGTCAACAATCTGGTCGATGCGCGACAATGGGAAGGGGTCTTTAGGACAAGCCTTATTGATATCTGTGTAATCAATACACAGCCTCCACTTCCCATTTGCCTTGCGCACTACCACCGGATTGGCCAACCACGTTGGATGGAGCACTCCTCTTACCAAACCCGTTGCTTCCAGTTTCCGGATCTCCTCTGTGATGAACTCTTGTCATTCCAAAGCTTGCTTCCTGACCTTCTGCTTGACGGGCCGCGCATGAGGACATACAGCAAGGTGGTGCTCAATCACCTTCCTGGGAACGCCGGGGATGTCGGATGCTTGCCATGCAAACACATCGACATTCGCCCGCGGGAAGGTGACGAGCGCGTCTTCCTATTTGTCGTCAAGGGTGGAGCTTATGGTGAAAGCCCCTCCTGTGTCGTCCTCCTTGACAAGAACCTTCTTGGTTCCCAGCGGTGTGGCCCTTGACTTCTTGTTCCTGCCGGTGGAGCTCTCTGGCACGTCCTCGACGAGAGCACGACACTCCAAAGAGGTGCGCTTGCCGGAGTGGGTGTCCGAGGTCTCACTGGTCTTCTTCTTGCCGGTGGAGCTCTTTGGCACGTCCTCGACGGGAGCACGACACTCCGAAGAGATGCGCTCGCCGGAGTGGGTGTCCGAGGTCTCACCGGTCCTCTTCTT
>LR738714.1:401326498-401391379 GCA_902687465.1 Secale cereale | reverse complement strand
CCCCCGCGGGGCTCCAGTGGCAGGAGCAAGTGCCCTAGTGGCGGTAGCTGATGCAACTGCTTGTTGGTATAGTTGGTCAGCACAAATCAGCGCATCTTTCTTATCGGAGGGGATGGTGATGATCGTCACAGGTCCTGGCATCTTCAGGGTGTTGTAGGCGTAGTGTGATGCTGCCATGAACTTGGCTAGCGCTGGGCGGCTAAGGATCCCGTTGTAAGGCAAGGGGATCTTGGCAACATCGAACACGATCCTTTCTGTCCTATAGTTCAGATCACTTCCAAATGTCACGGGCAGCGTGACCTTCCCCTTTGGTTGACTTCTTCCCGGGTTGACCCCCTGAAACGTGCCCGTCTCTTCGAGGTCTCCTTCGGGAATCTACAGCTTCTCGATCACGGTAGGCAAGATTAAGTTCAGACCGGTCCCGCCATCGACTACCATCTTTGTCACCCTGAGGTTGCGTATTGTCGGTGAAACCAACAATGGCAAGCACCCAACCGCAGTAGTGCGATCAGGGTGATCCTCAGCGTCAAAAATGATAAGCGTGCTGGACCATTTCAGCGGCTTTTGGGCACCAGACGACGGCTACGCCGCTGTAATCTCACGCGCCCACTATTTAAGCTGGCGGTGAGAAGTATGCAGCGAGGCGCCGCCATCAACGCACATGGCCTCCGTGGCTTTCTGAAACTCTTGGTCGCCGAACTCGTCGTCCTCTTCGTGATCGTCATCTTCAGGCTTTCTGTCACGGCCCCGGGCGGGCCTCTCATGCTGTTTATCCTTGCCGCGACGGCCTGCTTGGCCATCGCGCTTCTTGCCGGACCCCTCAGCACCATTCTGGCCCTTCTCCTTGTGCCGCCTCTCATATTCAGCCCTCTGCTTCTCAGCAAGGAGCTCAACCTGTCGGCAGTTCTAGAGATCATGGCCTTTGGTGCGTTGGATCTTGCAGTATTGCTTGTCCGAGTTTCCTGGCTTCTCGGCAGCCGCCAAGGCCCGGCAGGCGACACACCCGGCAATTTCCTTGCCGGGGTCATCTGCCTTGGTTTTCTTGGCGGAGCCGGCGTCATCAGATCCCTCGACGACAAGTACGGCTTTACCTTTGCGGTGCCAGCCTTTCTTCGCCGGGGCGGCAGTATCGTCATCTGAAGAGTCGGTTTCCACGCCTGTGTCTTCGCCGGGGTACTTCCTTCCCTCTTCAGCCCGGGCACATCTGTCAGCAAGAACATAGAGTTCCGCCACATCTTTCACCTTGGTCATTGCCAGTTCTTCACGCATCTTGCGGTTACGCACGTTCTGATGGAATGCGCTGATGATGGCGGCAGGGTGAACATCAGGGATATTGTCCTATACCCGGCTGAACCTCTATATATATTTGCGCAGGCTCTCGCCTCCCTTCTGGGGAATGACGTGCAGGTCACTTGCTTTGCCATGGGCTTGGTGACCTCCAGTAAAGACGCCAACAAACTCATGGCACAAATCCGACCAGGAGGAAATAGAGTCCACCGGCAAGTGCATCAACCACGACATGGCGTTGGGTTTAAGAGCCGGTGGAAAGTAATTCGCAAGCACCTTATCATTGCGGGCCCCGGCAGCTTGCATCGTGATGGTGTAGATGCTGAGGAACTCCGACGGGTGGGTCTTGCCGTTGTACTTCTCGCCAACGTCAGGCTTGAAGGTGCGGTGAGTGGGCCACTGGAATTGCCACAGCTCACAGGTAAAAGCCGGACAGCCTACCTCGTAAGGTAGGCCTCCTGGGATCTCCGGTGCTGGGTGGTTCACAGTAGGCCCTGCTCGCCTGTCTGAATCGTGGCGCGCTCCGTGCCGGCGCTCGATGGTGGTCCGAGCGTCTTCATGAGCTCGCTCATGAAGAACTTGACGCTGGTCGCCGTGGGTCCCTGGGTCAGACGACGCTATGGAGATGGCGTCACCTGCGACGTCCCGACGAGTCGACACACGCGGTACCGGGCGAGGAGGAGGCGAATGCACAGTGGCCATGGTGCTGCCGGTCCTCCCGCCACCGGTGTGTGGGACCCCATCGGAGCGTCGACCTGGGAGCTCCGCTAGACTTGGTTCATCCTTGTTGCTAACTGCGACAAGGCTTCGGATGGTGGCTCTCCATTCGTCGAGTTTCCCCGTAACGGGAGGAAATTCGAGGAGCAACTGCGCGCACGCCAGGGCTTCTGCTAGAGTTAGCGGTAGCGAAACCTGCACGGACCGCGACGCTCTTCGACCCCTGACCATGTCAAGAGGAGTTCCATCACGATCCCGTGGTCGCATGCCGTTTCCACCAGTGCTTCAGCGGGCGGGCAGGTCTTCTACGTCTCGGGACTGGCGCTCGGGGCTCTTCCCGCGGCGACGCCCGGGGTCTTCGGCGTGATGACGCCGTTCGTCGTGCGCTGCTTGGGAGGAGCGCGCTGCTGGCGCCGGCGTGGGAGTCTTGGAGGCCCTTGCGTCGCCTTCGTGCAATGCGGCAGCGATACTAGAGGGCCCTGCGCCACCCGCGGAGGGCCTGGCTCCGTCTTTGGATTTGGCGGTGTGTGGCCCGTTACCAGGCGCACATACATCGCCACCTCCCAAACTCCGGCTGCTGGGACGGTGTTGGTGTTCGCGAGCAGCGCCCCGGGTCCTTTCCGCGACCGGTCCGCTGCTCGCCTTGTCGGGACGGGCTGTCTGGCCTCCGACTGGCCAACCGCCACCGTCGTCTTCTTCTTGGGTGCCATGATGATGAAGGAGCGTCGAACTAACTGCTAAAGTCGATTCTCACAACTGCACGCCCCTACCTGGCGCGCCAAAGATGTCAGCGTATTGGATCGACACCTATGGGATCACAAGAATCCCAACTACGACTGCGGGGTGCGGGGTTTAGAGAAGAGTGGATCAAACAGATAGCACACGGTTCTTTTACCCAGGTTTGGGCCGCGAGGATGTGTAAAACCCTACTCCTGCTTTGGTGGATTGTATATCTGTGTTCTTCAGGTAGCTATGGGGCGTGAGGAGCTCCAAAAAGCCGAATCCTCCTCCTGGTCGCCTCGAGCCTCCTTTTATAGGGAAAAGGGATTGCCACAGTGGCACACAGGAGGTGGAAAGGGTACAGTGATGCGAGGTTATCCCTCGCATTACATGACAAGGCACATTTAATGTGTCTTGAGTAGGTGTCCTTGCTTTATCGAGGACGGGAGAGACATCCGTCTTGTCCGTCGCCGCTCCTTCTTGTGTCGAAACGCGCCCTGGCCAGCGATGCCCGAGATGCCATGTAGGCAGGCAGGCAGCTGAGGTGGCGCAATGGTGGGTCTTCACAAAGATCTGCATGTCGCCACGCAGGTGCCTGCCCAGCTGGTTGGGTCGGCAGCTTCATATGGCGGTGGAGGTTTAGTTGGTGTGGGCCTGATGGTGGCCCTGCGGATGTCCTCGGCAAGGGCCTTGCCGGGGCCCCGGCAAGGGTCGTGTCGCGGCGCCTGCTGTCATCCACGGCAAGGTGCTTGCCGGAGGTCTTGTGGTCCTCCTTGGTTGGGATCCCGCCAAGGGTCGTCGTCTTCTTAGTGTGTATCTGGTCTTGAATGTCTTCACAAAGATCTGCATGCCTCTACGGGGATATCTCCCGAATCCTTGCCCCATGGGGGCAGTGGACTCAAGGTGATTTGCTCCGTAGGCGAGGGGCGAGTTGCCGTGGCAAGGGCCTTGTCGGGGCTGCTAAAGCCGGCCCCGGCAAGGATCTTGCCGGGGCTGCCGAAACTGGCTCCCGGCAAGGATCTTGCCGGGGTAATCTGCTTCATCCCTTTGCTCTTTGTGGTCTTGTTATCTTGGGCTTCAGTTCCATCGAGCTTCGGTCTTACCCCGGCTCACCTCCCCTGCCGTGCTTGGTGTGGTGGTGCCCGTGGCTCAGACCTCCCATGCACAGTCATAGGGGTACAAGAAGTGTACCCCTCTTTTTGTACACTGACATACCTGCATCTGGTGTGTGTTGTAATCAGTGAGTCACAAGGACTCGGCAATCCTATTCCCAGGTATCAAAACTAACAAATCCTTTAGGTGTGGAAAGGTAATAAAGTGTTTGCAGCATGCACTAAGCAACTAGCTTACGAGTTTAGAGCGAAATGAGAATATGTACCAACGGTCGCCAAAGTTGATCAAGAAGTGATCCTAGCTACTCACATTCATACATAACCCCACCGTGTTCACTTCCCGAAGCCCTTCGGAAAGAGACCATCACGGTACTCACACAGGTAGTGTATTCTTAAGGATATGGTGTCAAGTTATCTACAACCGGATATTAACAAATTCCCATCTGCCACATAACCGCGGGCACGGCTTTCGAAAGTTCAAACCCTGCAGGGGTGTCCCAACTTAGCCCATCACAAGCTCACGATCTGCGGAGTCGCATCTCCAAATTGGGAAGACCTGAGTATTCTCGGAATCCCGTGCTCAAGATATTTTGACAAAGGTAAAACTAATCCAGCACGACCTCCCGGCGTGCCGACACCTTGACAGTAGCCGCGCGTATCTTGTCTCAGGCCACAACTGGATGAGCGAGGCTTGCAGGTGCCAAAATACCCCAAGTTCCCAATGGGCGGACCCGCACAATGCTCTAGTTTGGACCAACACTCATGAGGAGCACTGGCCCGAGGGGTGGATTAATAACTTGGGTTTATAAGTCCATATGCAAGTTTTTAGTTGTTAAGCAAATGTTAGTACCAATGTTGGGCCTCGGTGGAAAATCTTTAAGCAGTGCGAATTATCAAGGGGGGCCATAAACCCCAGCCGTGTTAGGAACGCAAAATCAAGGAACATAACACCGGTTTATCGGGTCCTAAGGTGGCATGAGTGGAACAAAACACCAAGCAGAAGGCTAAGCCTTCCACCCATTACCAATATATATGTGCATTAATATGATTAATATATATATTGTGTTATCCCAATAAACAAGTCCGAACATGGAGCAATCTTTGAAAACTTCACGTGCAACTAACAAGGCTATAAGAGGGGTTGAGCAAAAGCGTACTTAGCCAATCAACGGTTTGCTAGGAAGGCGGTTAGAGTGTTTCATGGCAACATAGGAGGCTCACAAAACAGGAATTGGCATCGAGGCATAGCTAAAGAGTGAGACAACTAGCAAGGCAAAGATAGAGGTGATATCAGGGAACGGTCATCTTGCATGTCAAGTCCTCGGTGGGATGGTAAGACGGCTCCTCAAACTCTGTCTCGACAAGATCCTCGAACTCAGTATAGGCTCCCGGCTCTACCCAACAAAAGAGCACAACAACGGTACAAGATCAATCACGATGCAATGCACAATCAATATGATGCAAGACATGACATGGATGCAAGTATGACGTGCGTATGCATGAGGATGCTCTCGAGCCTAAAGGAGAAGATGATGAAAATGGCTTCATCTTGGGTAACCAAGCAAGCCACTAGATAGATGGGAAGATTTCGGTCGAAAACGATATAAAGATCATGGGAAATGAATGCACGGTTTGCAAATGACAAGCAAAATACTACACGATGCAATCTGCCAAGAACAGCAAGGTGCCCACTAAGTGACCAAGTTTAAGTATGGTACAACACTCCAACAAGAAAGCAAAAGGCATGGAAATAACGTACATAACATGCTCTTCAATAATAACCACATGGCTACTTCTACAACATACTAGAACATGTCACAAACTGCATGGCAAAAGTGCAAAAGTTTATCCATACTTAGTGAAATCTGGGCATGGCAGCAACAACGACAAGTAGGCATGTTTGCAAGCTTGTGCAACTCATCTCAAAGCATAGCATGGCATGTGAATATAACCAACAGCAAGAAGACATGTTTGAGAAGCTACTCATGGTAAGAACATGGTCATAGGATGCATAGAACACTAGCTATTCACATGGCAAAATTGAACTTGCTGATAACAATCTGACAGAAACATTTTATAGCAACTTGAGAGCATGAAAACAACAAGCTACAGCAAGGCATCATGGCAAAAAAGAGCATTGATAGCTAGATCATAACATATACATCAAGGAACAAACACTGGATAACTCTAATTATGCACAACAATGACGGTCGCCTTATGGAAACATGGCATAAAAATTAACAGATTCACCCTTAGCAGAAATTTAACATCACGATGGTATGTTAACAAGCTTGATGCACTCATCTCAAGACATATCATGGCATAAAAATAAATCAATCATGTAGAGGACAATCTAATGAGGAAAACCCATGTTGACATCTAGCTCATATGACACATGGATGAATATACACGAACAAGACAAAACATCATCTCATAAGAATTTCAGAAACTTATCAGCCACATGCACTTTTTCCACAGGGTTAAACATGGCATAATGCAACCTAACATGTATGCAAATGCATCCATCATGAAGAGAATTGCAAGACGAACATTTTGACATATCGTACACTCCATTTGGACCAACATCCACCAAGTTGTGACCTCACGAACATGCCAACAAAATGTTAACAGACAACTAGTGCTGAAACAGTAACATCACAAAGCAGTCTTGCAATGAAGATTAAGATATCTAGATGAACCCTAACATGCATGAAACTGATGCTAACATGTAGAGCACTTCGAGACAAACATTTCGATACATCGTATGCGCAAAACGGAGCACCGAGCACAAAGTTACCACATGATGAAGAGGGCATGAAATTTACATAGATTAGGGACTTAGAGAAAATTACCCCTCGCGAAAAGTCAACGGGACGGAGGGATCCGGGACGGGTCGGTGCGGGATGAGGACGGAGGCGTTTGGCTCAGAACCTGGTGGATCTGATCCACCTTCTTCAGATCCGGCGACGGTGGAACTTCGGCGAGGAGGAGGTGGTCGAAGCGGCGAGGTGGCCGGCCGGCGCGGAGGGGCGCGGGGGCGAGGCGGCCGGAGGCAGAGGGCGGCCACCCGGGGCACGGGAGCTGCTGTGGGAGGCAGCGGGGTCGCGGTCGACCGACGCGGCGGCGGTGGTGCGCGCCGGCGACCGGAGGGGCGAGGCGCTGCAGGCGGGAGGCCGGGCGCGGGCGTCGGTGGCCCGGGTCGGCGGGGATGTGGGTGCAGGGCGCGCGGCCAGTGGCAGCCTGCCACGTGGCGGTGGTGGAGGAGGACGGACACATCCGGCCGGGTCGGACGTGTCCGGCGGCGTGGAGGAGGAGCTCAGCTAGGGTTTGCCCGAAAATTTCGGGGGAGAGGGGTTATTTATAGATTCTGGGAGCTAGGAGAGTCCAAATGGGGTGCGGTTTTCGCCCACGCGATCATGATCTGACGACCGAGAGGATGGAGGTGGTTGTGCTGGACTAGTGGGCTGTTGTGGAGGGGTGCTGGTCCAAAAGAGATAGGCGTTATTGGCCCATGTGGTTAACCATTGGAGTATCAAACGACCTCCAAACGAGACGAAACTTGACAGGCGGTCTACCTGTGATATACCAAGATCACTCCATAACCCTCGGCCCATTCCGAGGACATTTTTAACCCACTCACGAAACAAAGGCTTGAGAGGTGCGACGGGCACGTGTGTGAGTGTCAGAACTCGAAACGGACAACGGAGAGAACAAAGACGATGCAACTACACACGGATGCAAGTGAGACTATGCCAATGAAATGCACATAATGAAAAATGACATGGTGACATGCAACACATGCACAAAGCAAAAACAAAGAAACCCGAAATGAAGGAAGACCCCAGAATGGAATTGATTAAGTCAACGATGCATATATAGCCATATAAGGAAGTTTTACATCTCGGGCGTTACAAACTCTCCTCCACTACAAAAAGATCTCGTCCTGAGATCTAGGACTGAAAGAAAGCGGGATACTCGGAACAAAGATGATCTTCTCGTTCCCATGTAGCTTCTCATTCAGTACGGTGTGATCACTTCACTTTCAAGAATTTGATGGACTTGTTGCGGGTCTTGCGCTCAGTTTCTTCAAGGATAGCAACGGGATGCTCACGGTAAGACAAGTCTTGGTGAAGATCAATCTCTTAGAAAGGAATGGTGTGTTCAGGCGTCTTGAAGCACTTGCGGAGTTGTGACACATGAAACACATCGTGCACATTTGCGAAGTTAGAGGGAGGCTCGAGTTGGTAGGCTAGATCGCCTCTCTTGCCAATTATCTTGAAAGTGCTCACGTATCTTGGATCAAGCTTCCCTTGATACCGAACCTCTGAGTGCCCTTCATAGGAGAAGCACGGAGATAGACATGATTTCCAATGTCGAAAGCCAAACCACGATGATTGTCGTCATAGTAGCTTTTCTGGCGCGATTGCGCGGCCTTGAGATTCTCACGTATGACTTTGCTCATTTCTTCGGCCTCTGAGATCAAATAATTTCCAAGGAGTTGACGTTCACTAGTTTCGGACCAGTTGAGAGGGGTACGGCACTTGCTTCCTTAGAGAATTTCACACGGTGCTTTGCCTGCACTTGTTTGAAAGCTGTTGTTGTAGGAGAATTCGGCAAATGGAAGGCAATCTTCCCATTTCATACCGAAGGAGATTACACATGCTCTGAGCATATCTTCAAAAATTTGGTTCACTCTTTCGACTTGGCCACTAGTCTGAGGGTGAAAAGTTGTGCTGAAGCGAATCTTGGTACCCATAGATAACTAAAAGGAATCCCAGAATTTGGAAGTGAACAAGCTTCCATGATCTGAGGAGATTACTTGATGGATACCATGCAAAGATACAATTCTGGAGGTGTACAGCTCTGCCAGTTGTGTTGCGTTGATGGATTCTTTGACTGGAAGGAAATGAGCCACTTTATTGAGCTTGTCAATCACCACAAAGATAGCAACATTTACTCGCTTGGACTTGGGGAAGCCGGTGACGAAATCCATCTCAATGTGATCGAATTTCCACTCGGGAATAGGTAGAGGTTGAAGGACTCCGGCTGGACGTTGATGCTCTGCCTTCACTCTTCTGCAGACATCACACTCATTCACGAATTGAGCAATTTATCTTTTCATGCGAGTCCACCAATAGGATTGCTTGAGGTCATGGTACATCTTGGAGCTTCCTGGATGAATCGAGAGGAGTGAGTCATGTGCTTCGTTCATTATGAGCTTCCTGAGATCACCTTTGGGAACCACAATTCTGTCCTCAAAGAACAAAGTGTCTCTGTCATCAATGCGATAACACTTGTACTTGGGAGTACCCTTTGCAATGCCATGTTTCACCTTCTGCACCATAGCATCACTAAGTTGGGCCTCACAGATTTGATATTCCAAGGTAGGAGCAACTTGAAGGTTGGCAATAAATCCTTGCGGAACAACTTGGAGGTTAAGCTTCCTGAATGACTCACAAAGTTCCGGTTGGAATGGTTTGAGGAGGAGACTTTTGCAATAAGCCTTTCTGCTCAAGGCATCTGCAATGACGTTGGCCTTGCCAGGAGTATACCCAATGCTTGGATCATACTCTTGAATCATCTCAACCCAACGAGTCTGACGGAGGTTAAGGTTTGGCTGGGTGAAGATGTACTTCAGGCTCTTGTGATCGGTGAAGATGTCCACTTTTTTGCCCAACAGAAGGTGTCTCCACGTGATCAAAGCATGAAAAACTGCTGCTAGCTCAAGATCATGTGTGGGGTAATTCTTCTCATTTGGTTTAAGCTGACGCGAAGTGTATGCAACGATCTTCTTGTCTTGCATGAGAACACCGCCGAGGCCTTGTAATGAAGCATCACAGACCACTTCATAAGGCTTGGACTCATCCGGAGGAGTAAGTACCAGTGCAGAAATGAGCTTCTCTTTGAGTGTATTGAATGCCAAATCACAATCAGGAGTCCATGAGTACTTGACATTCTTCTGCAACAGGTTGGAAAGAGGCTTGGCAATCTTGGAGATGTTCTCAACAAACCTTCTGCAATAGCTTGCGAGACTGAGGAAACTTCGGAGTTGCTTGACGTTCTAAGGAAGTACCTAGTTGACAATAGCTTCAACCTTCTCGGGGTTAACAGAAATGCCCTCGGCAGAGATAATATGGCCAAGATATAGGACTTTATCAAGCCAGAATTCACACTTGGAGAATTTCGCATAGAAACGGTGCTCATGGAGCCTGTCGAGGACCAAACGGAGGTGCTTGGCATGACCTTCTTCATTCTTGGAGAATACCAGAATATCATCCAGATAGACGAGCATGAACTCATTGGTGTAGCGGTTGAATATGAAGTGCATCATCCAAGAGAAATTGGGTGGAGCATTTGCAAGCCCGAAAGACATGACCGTATACTCATAGGGGCCATAACTCATTTTGAATGCGGTCTTGGGAATATCCTCTTCACGGATACGAATCTGATGGTAGCCCATCCGGAGATCAAGCTTCGAGAAAACCTTGGCTCCTTTGAGCTGCTCGAACAATTCATTGATATTGGGGAGCGGGTACTTATTCTTAATTGTCTTCTTGTTCAATAGACGGTAATCAACGCACAATCGTTCCGTACCATCCTTCTTCTTGACAAAAAGAACACCGCAGCCCCAAGGAGAAGTACTTGGTCTGATCAGACACATGCGTTCTTGCTCATCGAGTTGTTTCTTCATCTCCTTCAACTCATCAGGAGAAAGCGTGTATGGTCGCCAACAGGCTGGCTCCGTACCAGGTTCAAGTTCAATGATGAGTTCAACTGGACGGTTGGGAGGCATGCCTGGAAGCTCTACAGGGAATACATCCTCATATTCACAAACCAGCGGAATCTGGGATATGGCATTAATCTCGCCCTTGTCATTGAGAGAGAATAGCCTGATTGTGTTATCTCGAGCTGCGAAGATAATCACTTCTTCGAAAGGATGAGTTAGCTTGACCTCCTTGTTGCACAATCAATGTTTGCATCATGCTTAGAGAGCCAATCCATCCCAAGAATAAGATCAGTGTCTGAGTTACCGAGAACAACCAGGGAAACCAGAAAACTATAATCGCCCATATGAATAGAGACATCCGGTACAACTGAGTTGGATCTCATCAATGCACCCGGAGAAATGATGTGCAACGGTTTATCCAAATAATATGATGAGAAATCATGCTTGGCAAAGAATGATCTAGACATGAAACTGAGTGATGCACGAGAGTCAAACAAAACTTTTGCAGGACTAGAGTTAACTGGAAGATTACCAATTATCACATCAAAAGAGTTCTCTTCTTGAGCTGCATTCATCAGGTTCACTCTTGCAGACTTGTGATTGTGCTTGACAATATCATTGCTGACAGGTGGAGGAGGCGGAAGGCGCCTTTGAGTACACTTGTTTGCATAGTGACCCTTTTGACCACACTTGTTGCACGTAACCTCTGAAAGTGGCCGATGATAAGGACCGCTTGGTCTTGGAGCTTGGAACTGAGACTTGGACTGGTTGCTTGGGTTGGGTGGGTGGGAGAATCCACAACCACCTGAGTGCTTGTTGTTGCTTGGAAGACGGAGCACTAGACGAGGCGGTAGCCAGAACTTCTGCTACTTGGCGACCACCTGAGAGGAAGAGGAGGAGTGAACAGCATCTCTTATCCTCTTCTTGGACGCTTCACACTTGAGCTGAGCTGCCTCTTGCTTGAGAGCCATCTTGTAGAATTGATCAAATTCATCTGGCTCGAACAGAGTGAGTGCAAGTTGGAGTTCATCTTTCCGACCAGCTCGGAACTAGTAGATTTTACTCTTGGCATCGAGAATGTCTTGCTTCACATAATGGGCAAGATTCTGGAACTTGACATTGTATTGGTAGACAGACATGGTGCCTTGCTTCAGATTACGGAATTGCTCACGCGTACCTTCAATGACACTGGTAGGAATGTGATGAGAATGGAAATAACGGCAGAAGTCAGTCCACGAGATCTCACGACCCTCTTTGGATTCTTTGTACTGTTGTCACCAATCTGCATCTTGATCTTTGAGTTGGAAAGCGACAAACTTGACATAATCCTCAGGTCTGACGTTACTGCACTCGAAATGCCTCTTGATGTCTGTGATCCAATCTTCAGGATCTAGCGGATCCACACAGTAACTGAAAGACTTGGGTTGATTTTCCAGGAATTGGTTCAGAGTCGCAAAGTGAGGTTGATTGAACAGATTTCCTTGGCCTTGGTTCCCTTGATTGCCTTGATTTGCTTGATTGGCTTGGAAACTCTACATCATCTGCATGATCATCTGAGTGTTTTGGTTGGTTGCCTCCATAATCGCTCTCCATGCCTCAGACGAAGGAGGAAGGGAAGGAGGACGCTCTTCTTCACCCTCTGGGTTCTGATTGGGAACTTTCTTAGGTGCCATCCTGAAGATGATGACAACCGTTAGCCATTGAAGCAAATAATACATAAGATGAATCAACGGCTAGATATTTGCAACATACAGTCTTCACAATGAACATCCGAACAAAATGAACGAATGAATTCCATAGCTTAATGATACATCAACTTGTCGAGAAGCCACTTGGGAGAACAAAATGATAGAATAAAACAACAAGGTAATAGATGGAACAAATACATAACAGAGGTTTCGTCCCACATGTTCGTGCTGAATGACCCATGGTACGTGTTACAAAGGGCATTGCAATGCCCGGATCAGCATAGCCAAGGATCATTTAAGAGGCAACCCCCTAGTGCAACAACGCCCATGATAGCCTCTCCGCTAGATGTTGAACCCCAACCTCGTATTATGCACCCATTGGAAGATTACCTACGAGCTACTTTAATCCCACCGATTAATTCCCGAAGCTTTCCGGTTATGCAATCTGGTGTTGGGGATACATGGGAAGCACTGCGCACTCAACTCTAAACCTACATCCAGCTGTACCCATCCGTCAATACATAACCTGTCATCTTCGGAAACCGTTTACCTCAGACCTTAGAAACGCATCCGCTATACTAGCTATGGCAATACTCCCGAACTATCTCCCCAGTGCTGGGTGACGTCGGGGTTATCTCACCACCAGACATGCATAGAAGAGTTTTCGATGTCGGCCGCCTCTGGTATTCTAGAACCGCAACGATACATTTGTGAGGACAACACCTCTGAGCTCAACTCCCTGGGACACTGCCACAACCCCTAAATGACAGGGGGCACCAAGAACAATGTTCTCGTCACAAAGATATCGGAACAATTCAAACAATACCCGGGTGATCCTAAAAAACATTTGGTGAAAATTTTAGAATAGTGCAGTTAAAACAACGTGAGGAGTCCTCACCAGAGCGATGAAGGGGATGAGGAGTAAAAGAAATCCTACTCTCCGATATATATATAGGACTCAAAACATTTTGTGTGTGCCTAGACTCAACCATCAGCGGTTCGATCAATCAGGGGGGCTCCTAGGTCGGAGAAGGCTCTGAATACCAAGTTGTAATACCCAGGATGCGACTATATCTCCTACGTGTCGAGGCACGACTTAGAGACATAAGCGCATTCTGGAATGATCGCATGCGTGGTATCTTTGCACAACTCATGTAAAAGTTCAGGGATGAAAGAGGAAAATAGTTGGCTTACACTCACCACGTCACACAATGAGTATAATAGCATACATTCATCCAAATAACACAGGGTCCGACTACGGACGAAATCCAAACAAGAAAAGATACCATAAACATAAGTCCTAATCGCCCCTAGTAGGAACCACTACTGATTATCGGGATACATAACATAGAAACGGCCAAGCTCTTCATCGAACACCCATTGAAGTTCTGATCCATCTCCTGCATCGTACTCGGTTGTACCTGCATCTGGTGTGTGTTGTAATTTGTGAGTCACAAGGACTCAGCAATCCTATTCCCGGGTATCAAAACTAACAAAGCCTTTAGGTGTGCAAAGGTAATAAAGTGTTTGCAGCAAGCACTAAGAAACTAGCTTACGAGTTAAGAGCGAAATGGGAATATGTGCCAACGGTCGCCAAAGTTGATCAAGAAGTGATCCTAGCTACTCACGTTCATACAAAACCCCACCGTGTTCACTTCCCGAAGCCCTTCGGAAAGAGACCATCACGGTATTCACACAGGTAGTGTATTCTTAAGGATATGGTGTCAAGTTATCTACAACCGGGTATTAATAAATTCCCATCTGCCACATAACCGCGGGCACGGCTTTCGAAAGTTCAAACACTGCAGGGGTGTCCCAACTTATCCTATCACAAGCTCACGATCTGCAGAGTCGCAACTCCAAATTGGGAAGACCCGAGTATTCTCGGAATCGCGTGCTCAAGATATTTCGACAAAGGTAAAACTAATCCAGCAAGATCTCCTGGCGTGCCGACGCCCTGATAGTAGTCGTGTGTATCTTGTCTCGGGTCACGATCGGATGAGCGAGGTGTACAGGTGCCAAAATACCCCAACTTGCCAAGGGGCGGACCAGCACATTGCTCTAGTTTGGACCAACACTCATGTGGAGCATTGGCCCGGGGGGTGGATTAAGAACTCGGGTTTATAACTCCCTATGCAAGTTTTTAGTTGTTAGGCAAATGGTAGTACCAATGTTGGGCCTCGCTGGAAAAGCTTTAAACAGTGCGAATTATCAAGGGGGCCAATAAACCCCAACCGTGTTAGGAACGCAAAATCAAGGAACATAACACCGGTTTATCGGGTCCAAAGGTGGCATGAGTGGAGCAAAACACCAAGCAGAAGGCCAAGCCTTCCACCCATTACCAATATATATGTGCATTAATATGATTAAGATATATATTGTGTTATCCCAATAAAGAAATCCGAACATGGACCAATCTTCGAAAACTTCACCTGCAACTAACAACACTATAAAAGGGGTTGAGCAAAAGCGTACTTAGCCAATCAACGGTTTGCTAGGAAGGCGGTTAGAGTGTTTCATGGTAACATAGGAGGCTCACAAAACAGGAATAGGCATCGAGGCATAGCTAAAGAGCGAGACAACTAGCAAGGCAAAGATAGAGGTGATATCGGGGAACGGTCATCTTGCCTGTCAAGTCCTCGGTGGGATGGTAAGACGGCTCCTCAAACTCAGTCTCGACAAGATCCTCGAACTCGGTATCGGCTCTCGGATCTACCCAACAAAAGGGCACAACAACGGTACAAGATCAATCACGGTGCAATTCACAATCAACATGATGCAAGGCATGACATGGGATGCAAGTATGATGTGCGTATGCATGAGGATGCTCTCGAGCCTAAAGGAGAAGATGATGGAAATTGCTCCATCTTGGGCAACCAAGCAAGCCACTGGATAGATGGGAAGATTTCAATCGAAAACAATATAAAGATCATGGGAAACGGATGCACGGTTTGCAAATGACAAGCAAAACACTACACAATGCAATCTACCAAGAACAGCAAGTTGCCCACTAAGTGACCAAGTTTAAGTATGCTACATCACTCCAACAAGCAAGCAAAAGGCATGGCAATAACATACAAAATATGCTCTTCAAGAATAACCGCATGGCTACTTCTACAACATACTAGAACATGTCACAAACCGCATGGCAAAAGTGCAAAATTTTATCCAGACTTAGTGAAATCTGGGCATGGCGGCAACAACGACAAGTAGGCATGTTTGCAAGCTTGTGCAACTCATCTCAAAGCATAGCATGGCAAGTGAATATAACCAACAGCAAGAAGACATGTTTGAGAAGCTACTCATGGTAAGAACATGGTTATAGGATGCTGATACGTCCAAAACGTATCTATAATTTCTGCTTGCTCCATGCCTCTTTTGGGTGATATTGCTATGATATTTATACACTTCCATACACTTTTGATCATATTTGGACTAACCTATTAACTTAGTGCACCCCAGTGCCAGTTTCTGTTTTCTGCTGTTTTTGTATTTCAGGTTTTCCCATTACGAGAACTGCCAGAAAAATCCCGGAAAAATTATATAAAAAATCAGCGTTCCAGAAGCTTCCCAGCAGCCAAAGTACAGCCGGAGGGGGGCCACCAGGGCTCCAGGCGCCCTGGTGGCGCCCCCCCCCCCCTTGGCCGCGTCGGGGGGGCGCCTGGGCCCCCCGAGCCTCCGCTGATGCCCCCTTTGGCATATATTTATATCGCGTCCCCAAACCCTCGAGACGGGAACCCTTTTTCGCGATCTCATCTCTGTTCCGCCGCTGCCGCCGCTTCCAAGATCGGGAGCACCAGGAGAACTCTTCCCGGCACCCTGCCGGAGGGGAGGATCACCACCGGGAGCTTCTCCACCACCATGGACGCCTCCCGGATGAGTTGTGAGTAGTCTCCCTTGGACCATGGGTCCATGACCAGTAGCTATGTGATGTTCTCCTCCCGTTCTTGTGCTTCACTAATTAGTCCTCGTGAGCTGCCCTACATGCTCGAGGCACATATGTAATCCTTATGTTGTTGCTATGATGAGTTTGCTGGGATCCGATGGATTGTGAGATTATGTTCAGATTGTGTTTGAGTAATATATTTGATCTACCTCTTTTATATTTATGTTCGTAAGTAATTCTTGCATGTTCCCCATTGTTATTTATTGCTTTGGCCAACTAGTAGGTAGTGACTCCAAGAGGGAACGTTATGCTTGATTGTGGGTTCATGCCCCTCGATGACTAGCTTGAGTGACAGAAACATGAGTCTAGGGGAAGTGATGTTGCCACAAGGGGGAAAACAACGGTGCTTGTGCCCGTGGGTGCAAGGATTGTTTACTTTACGCAAAGTTCTTTTAATGCAGTTGTCTGTTGCTTTGAGTTTACACTATGGGTGGGACTCGCAACTTAATACCAGCGAGATGTTCTGGATAGATATCTCAAGATGGATGATTAGTAGTAGATGCAGATGGATTTCGTTCTACTTGCCTTGGCGTACCGCCCATGCTTTGAACCTCTACCTTTCTTGTAACATAGTTAGCATTGGTTTGCGCACATAATTCTGTCAATTGCCTAGCTGTAATTCGTTTACCTCACATAGTTGTTTTATCGTCTTTTGGGAGAGAGACATCACTAGTGAACATCATGGGACCCCGGTCCATATTACCATCATCGATCACATCCGCTATTTACTTTCAGCTTTTACTTACTATTTGCAGCATTACCTATCACTATTATCACTTGCGTTTGATCCTTTGTAAACTACAAGGCCGGAGGGATTGACAACCTCTCTGTACTCGTTGGGAGCAAAGTTATTTGTATCGGTGTGCAGGTCCACGTTGATTGCTAATATCTGGCGCCGTTAGCAGTTGACACCTTCTTGTTGAAGCTCGGAGTCTCAGGGAAATCGATCCTTGGTATCTTTGCCAAGGGAAAACTTCTGCTACACTGCATCTCAAACCTTCCACTTGGGGTAACCAACGAGGGGCGAGAAGCCATCAAGCAAAGTTTTCTGGCGCCGTTGCCGGGGACTCCACTCTTCAGGATAGGGGAGTTGCACGCTACCTTTTACCTTTGCTTTTTAGTCTTGTTAGTTTACCTTTCATTTTTTGTTTTAGTATCTTTTATCAAAAATCACAAAAATAGTTATCTCATTCTTTAGTTGTCATTATGTCGGGTCCTTTTGTCTTTGTCGAGGCAGAAGTTCTCACCTTTAAACAAAGAGGTGGGGAAAGTCTAAAAGATGCTTGGTATAGAATTAATGATTCTCAAAAAAGAGCCACCAAGAGGCAATCTACTACTATCCTAATTAGAAATTTTTATGTTGGAATTACTTCTTGGAATAGGTTTATTCTACATACTGCTATGAATAGAAATTTCCTAGAGGCCCCAGTTTGGGAGTCTCTTAGTATTATTGAAAATCTTGTTGGGAATCCCCCTGTTGTTAGCATTCAAGAGGACATCACCCTAGCTCACATTATGAAAAAACTTGAAAAGATAGAGCTAGAGATGCCAAGCATTAATAAGATAAACGAGTTGGATCGTAAGATCCTAGGGAATTTGAATAGGCTTGATAGCTCCATGCATAAAATTTTCAAAACTTTGGAGACCATCAAATCCCATGACTTGGACTCTTCTAGGATAGACAAGATTGAGGAAATCTTTGATACTCTAGGAACTACTTTCTCCTCAATCAAAACCAAAAAGGTAGAAACTCCGGCAAAGAGGGAGCCTAAGTTCGTTCACGTTCCAAAGGCTCCCCGTTCTAAAAGTAATCCATCTATTGCCAAAGGGGTTGAAACTGTAAAGACTTTGGAAGAAACACCTCTCTTTGATGAATTTATAAATGAATCTTCCCTTGACTTTTATCCTTTTGGTCTTCTCCCTAGAAGTATCTCTATGAGGCCTTTATATGAAAGTCCTCTTAAGACTAGTTGTATTATTGAAGAGCTTTTTGATGATCTTGATGATGGTTCAATTGATACAACTTGATCTTTTTGCATTATGCCTAGCTTAAAGGCATAAAAGAAACGCTTTTGGGAGGCAGCCCACATGAATAAAAATTTTATTTTTGCTTTTGTTGTGTCTTGATGTTGTTACTACAGTAGCATCATCATTGTATCTTTGCTTTTCAATTTTGTGCCAAGTGTAGCCTCTGATTGCAAGAAAGTTCAAAAGTTGTGACGTGCTGTCCAGAAAACAGATTCTGTCCTTGGATAGAAAAAATCGTATAAAATCACCAGATCATCTTTTTGGTCTGAATTTTTTGGACAACATGCTCTATTTAATTGTTTTTCGTGCGTCTGTTTTGAGTTTTTTGATTAGAGTTGCAGAAGTGCCCCGAAAAAATCATTTACTACCTGCTGTTCTGTTTTTCACAGATTCTGTCCTGTTTTGCCTTTCCTTCATTTTGCAAACCTAGAGCTTGCTTTTTCTTTGCAAAAACCTTTTGGCAATCTTGAGAAACAGTAGATCTTAAAGAATATCCTTATTTCCAGCAAGGAACAATTATTTCATTATGGGTACTAACCTCGCTAATCAGATTATGATGAGTTATGTATGAAGGGAGTTTTCAAGTGTGCGAGGGAAGATGATAAAAAGATTCAGGAGTGCCAAACGCTCAAGCTTGGGGATGCCCCCGTGCACCCCCAAGAAATATTCAAGGAGACTCAAGCGTCTAAGCTTGGGGATGCCCCCGTGCATCCCCTTCTCCATCAACATTATCAGTTCGTCTTTCGTTCCACTATATTTTTATCACTTCATGTGTTATGTGCTATGCTTGGAGCGTCTTGCTTTTAGTTTTCCTTTTTAGTTTTCTTTAGATTTTCATAACGAGTCGGAACTTAGCTTTCTTTATGTGGGAGAGAAACACGCTCCACTTCTACCTAGAACATAACATAGAATTTTCATGTCTATCTTTGCTGTGTGTGTTATTTGTCTTTCAATAGCTACTATCATGCTTAGCTTTTAGTTTTCATGCTTATCTTTTTAAAGAGCTTTTGTTTAGTTGGTTGCTTGAACTCTCTGTATTTATCATGATTATCTTATTAAGAGAGTTTGCTTCCGTTGCATTGGTTGGTATGTCTATGATAAAGATGCTACGTGCATAATGGTGCTTAGTAATTCATGTTTTTTCTTATGGTTAGTCTCAAATAGCTGGGGGGTTTCCAATGTGTTATTGGAGTACCAACATGATTTGTTTGCCTATGATGTGGTATGGTTTAGTAATATCTTCCTTCAAGAATTTATTTTGATTGACTTGGCGTATGTTCACGCATATTTAAGACTGTAAAGAAAGTCTGTCAAGCCTTGATGATCTTTTATTTCTGAGTAGCGATATAACTACCATGCCTGATTCAATGTTGCTTTGTCGCTCTGCATGATTATGACCGTCATTGCTCTCTTAGTTGGTCGCTCCCAGTCTTTTGCTAACCTTCGTCTATACTAAGCGGACTGACTGCTTGTGCATCCAAATTCTTTTAAACCAGTTATGCCATATGAGTCCACCATACCTTCCTACATGGTATTTACCTGCCTTTCCTAACGAAGACTTTCATGTACCATCTCGAAATTATTCAAAAAGAAAAGAAAAAATGCATTCCTATTTTGTGCCTTTGTTTTAAGTCCATGAGGAAGTAGTAGTTAATTCATGATCTTTTTAAGTTGGACAAGCTTCACCCCGGGATTGCATGTATAATGTGCAAACCCATAATACGAGAAGGAACTGGCATTGAGTGCGCCCGGCTCAAAATTAATATAACAAACAAACCCTCCTTCACGCTTTGTTCATGAGAAATCAGAAAACTTTGGCAGTGATAAACAAAGGAGATGAAGAGGATGTGATCATCCTCATTCGGGAGCCGTTCCTCGAAACTTGTCCATCTCAAAAAGTAATTGAGTTATCTGCTAGCATTCATTGACGAAACATGCATGATCCAAGAAAAAAAATATTATTACCTCTGTTTTTGAAACCAAGAGCTCTGGTACATGCTTTGTCTTTGTTTCCGACTACGGGTTTTCAACCTTGCCAACAAAAGCCACGGTTCGAGAGTCTCCACCTTCTTTTAAAGCACCAACTACTGAGAGCATGATTGTCATTCTGAGTGTAATGTGCATTGTCCCAAAGTAGCATTGTCTTTTGCATGATTGTGATATCGTTTATTTTGAAATCATTGTATCTAGTCATCACTTAAACCTTGGAGGTGCCCCTGCATTTATGTTTTGCTTCACTAAAGGGGGCAAGCGAGATATCACTTTATCATATTTGCACACCATGCTCATTACAAATCTATTTGATGTTTCAATACCATATTGTAAAACTTTCAGTTCTTTGTGATTTTCTCATGAGGCAACTTAATTACTACGGATTCATTGTCTCAGTAAGCTTTTGTCATATGACTATGAAAAGTCCTATATGGTTAATAGCATGTCACCACAGAAATTATTCTTGTTATCATTTACCTACTCGAGGACGAGCAGGAATTAAGCTTAGGGATGTTGATACGTCCAAAACGTATCTATAATTTCTGCTTGCTACATGCCTCTTTTGGGTGATATTGCTATGATATTTATACACTTCCATACACTTTTGATCATATTTGGACTAACCTATTAACTTAGTGCACCCCCAGTGCCAGTTTCTGTTTTCTGCTGTTTTTGTATTTCAGGTTTTCCCATTACGAGAACTGCCAGAAAAATCCTGGAATTTTTTTATAAAAAATCAGCGTTCCAGAAGCTTCCCAGCAGCCAAAGTACAGCCGGAGGGAGGACACCAGGGCTCCAGGCGCCCTGGTGGCGCCCCCCCCCCTGGCCGCGCCGGGGGGGCGCCTGGGCCCCCCGAGCATCCGCTGATGCCCCACTTTGGCATATATTTATATCGCGTCCCGAAACCCTCGAGACGGGAACCCATTTTCGCGATCTCATCTCTATTCCGCCGCCGCCGCCGCTTCCAAGATCGGGAGCACCAGGAGAACTCTTCCCGGCACCCTGCCGGAGGGGAGGATCACCACCGGGAGCTTCTCCACCACCATGGACGCCTCCCGGATGAGTTGTGAGTAGTCTCCCTTGGACCATGGGTCCATGACCAGTAGCTATGTGATGTTCTCCTCCCGTTCTTGTGCTTCACTAATTAGTCCTCGTGAGCTGCCCTACATGATCGAGGCACATATGTAATCCTTATGATGTTGCTATGATGAGTTTGCTGGGATTCGATGGATTGTGAGATTATGTTCAGATTGTGTTTGAGTAATATATTTGATCTACCTCTTTTATATTTATGTTCGTAAGTAATTCTTGCATGTTCCCCGTTGTTATTTATTGCTTTGGCCAAGTAGTAGGTAGGGAATCCAAGAGGGAACATTATGCTTGATTGTGGGTTCATGCCCCTCGATGACTAGCTTGAGTGACAGAAACATGAGTCTAGGGGATGTGCTGTTGCCACAAGGGGGAAAACAACGGTGCTTGTGCCCGCGGGTGCAAGGATTGTTTACTTTACGCAAAGTTCTTTAAATGCAGTTGTTTGTTGCTTTGAGTTTACACTATGGGTGGGACTCGCAACTAAATACCAGCGAGATGTTCTGGATAGATATCTCAAGGTGGATGATTAGCAGTAGATGCAGATGGATTTCGGTCTACTTGCCTTGGCGTACCGCCCATGCTTTGAACCTCTACCTTTCTTGTAACATAGTTAGCATTGGTTTGCGCACATAATTCTGTCAATTGCCCAGCTATAATTCGTTTACCTCACATAGCTGTTTTATCGTCTTTTGGGAGAGAGACATCACTAGTAAACATCATGGGACCCTGGTCCATATTACCATCATCGATCACATCCGCTATTTACTTTCAGCTTTTACTTACTATTTGCAGCATTACCTATCACTATTATCACTTGCGTTCGATCCTTTGTAAACTACAAGGCCGGAGGGATTGACAACCTCTCTGTACTCGTTGGGAGCAAAGTTATTTGTATCTGTGTGCAGGTCCACGTTGATTGCTAATATCTGGCGCCGTTAGCAGTTGACACCTTCTTGTTGAAACTGGGAGTCTTAGGGAAATCGATCCTTGGTATCTTTGCCAAGGGAAAACTTCCGCTACACTGCATCTCAAACCTTCCACTTGGGGTAACCAACGAGGGGCGAGAAGCCATCAGATGCACAGAACACTAGCTATTCACATGGCAAAATTGAACTTGCTGATAACAGGCTGACAGAAACATTTTATAGCAACTTGAGAGCATGAAAACAACAAGCTACATCAAGGCATCATGACAAAAAAGAGCATAGATAGCTAGAGCATAACATATGCATCAAGGAACACCCACTGGACAACTCTAATCATGCACAACAATGATAGGAGCCTCATGGAAACATGGCATAAAAATTAACAGATTCACCCTTAGCAGAAATTTAACATCATGATGGCATGTTAACAAGCTTGATGCACTCATCTCAAGACATATCATGGCAAGAAAGTAAATCAACCATGTAGAGCACATTCCAATGAGAAAAAACTATGTTGACACCTAGCTCATATGACACATGGATGAATATACACGAACAAGACAAAACATCATCTCATAAGAATTTTAGAAACTTATCAGCCACATGCACTTTTGCAACAGGGTTAAACATGGCATATTGCAACCTAACATGTATGCAAATGCATCCATCATGAAGAGCATCACAAGACAAACATTTTGACATATCATACACTCCATTTGGACCTATATGCACCAAGTTGTGACCTCACGAACATGCTAACAATATGTTAGCAGACAACTAGTGCTGAAACAGTAACATCACGAAGCAGTCTTGCAATGAATATTAAGACAACTAGATGAACCCTAACATGCATGAAACTGATGCTAACATGCAGAGCACTTTGAGACAAACATTTCGATATATCATATGTGCAAAACGGAGCACCGAGCACAAACTTACCACATGATGAAGTGGGCATGAAATTTACACAGATTAGGGACTTAGAGAAAATTACCCCCCCACGAAAAGTCAACGGGGCGGAGGGATCCGGGACAGGCTGGTGCGGGATGAGGACGGAGGCGTTTGGCTCAGATCCTGGTGGATCTGATCCACCTTCTTCAGATCCGGCGACGATGGAACTCCGGCAAGGAGGAGGTGGCCGGAGCGGCGAGGCGGCCGGCCGGCGCGGAGGGGCGCGGGGACGAAGAGGCCGGAGGCGGAGGGCGCGGCCCGGGGCGGCGGAGCTGCTGCGGGAGGCGGTGGGGTCGTGGTCGACCGGCGCGACGGCGGCGATGCGCGCCGGCGACCGGAGCGGCGAGGCGCTGCACGCGGGAGGCCGGGCGCGAGCGTCGGTGGCCCGGGTCGCGGGGGCTTGATCCGGGCCGGGCGGGCCGGCTGGCGGGGATGTGGGCGCGGGGCGCGCGGCTAGTGGTAGCCAGCCACGTGGCGGTGGTGGAGGAGGACGGACACGTCCGGCCGCGTCGGACCTGCCCGGCGGCATGGAGGAGGAGCTCGGCTAGGGTTTGCTCAAAAATTTCGGGGGAGAGGGGTTATTTATAGATTCTGGGAGCTAGGAGAGTCCAAATGGGGTGCGGTTTTCGCCCACGCGATCACGATCCGACGACCGAGAGGATGGAGGTGGTTGTGCTGGGCTAGTGGGCTGTTGTGGAGGGGTGCTGGGCCAAAAGAGATAGGGGTTATCGGCCCACATGGTTAACCGTTGGAGTGTCAAACGACCTCCAAACGAGGCGAAACTTGACAGGCGGTCTTCCGGTGATATACCAAGACCACTCGACAACTCTCGGCCCATTCCGAGGACATTTCAACCCAGTCACGAAACAAAGGCTTGAGAGGTGCGACGGGCACGTGTGTGAGTGTCGGAACTCAAAACGGACAACGGAGAGAACGGAGACGATGCAACTACACACGGATTCAAGTGAGACTATGCCAATGCAATGCACATAATGAAAAATGACATGGTGACATGCAACACACGCACAAGGCAAAAACGAAGAAACCCGAAATGAAGGAAGAGCCCAGAATGGAATTGATTAAATCAACGATGCATATATAGCCATATAAGGATGTTTTACATCCGGGGCGTTACAAACATCTATCGGGGAATAGCTGGATCCGGTGGTAGACAGTGCGTTACGCGCCATCCTTCGAAAAAATTGGGATATATTCGCCTGGAACCCTTCAGATATGCCAGGAATCCCACGCAGGTTGGTCGAACACAACCTCAATATTATCAAAGGGCTCAAACCAGTCAAGCAGTCATTGCGACGTTTCTCTGAACCCAAAAGACAAGCAATGGGAGAAGAGCTAGCCAAGCTACTGGAAGCCGGATTCATCAGAGAAATTAAACACCCGGATTGGCTAGTCAACCTAGTCATGGTACTGAAGAAGGATAAATCCTGGCACCTCTACGTCGACTTCACAGACCTAAATAAGGCATGCCCCAAGGATCCCTTTCCTTTGCCCCGAATTGATCAAATTATCGATGCAATGGCCGGACACGACTCGTTGTGCTTCCTTGATGCTTACTCCGGATACCATCAGATAAATATGAAGGAATCCGACCAGGCCGCAACGGCATTTATCACCCCGTACGGTCCTTTCTGTTTCAACACTATGCCCTTTGGACTTAAAAACGTTGGCGCCACATATCAACGCATGATTCAAACATGCTTAGAAAAACAAATCGGCAAAACAGTGGAGGCATCTGTTGACGACGTAGTTGTTAACACTAAACACATCGAGACTTTGGTGGAAGATCTCAACCATACGTTTGCCAACCTTCGAGAATATGACATAAGGCTCAATCTAGAAAATTGTGTTTTCGGCGTTCCAGCCGGAACGCTATTAGGGTTCATCATATCCCATAGAGGAATCGAAGCTAACCCAGCTAAAATCCGGGCCTTGTCAGAACTCAAAATACCAACCGACCTCAAACAACTGCAAAAACTAACAGGCTACATAGCGGCCTTAAGCTGCTTCATCTCCAGGTTAGGAGAAAAAGCATTGCCACTTTATAGATTGCTACGACACACTGACAACTTCGAATGGACGGACGCGGCCACAGCTGGACTGGAAGAAATAAAAAACTCCACTAGCGAGCAACCCAATCCTAGCCGCCCCCGATGCTGGCGAACCAATGCTGTTGTATATGTCAGCCACTCACCAGGTAGTGAGTGTTGTGCTCATCTTCAAACGAGCCGAAGAGGGACATAAATTCCCGTTCCAAAATCCGTATACTATGTATCCGAGGTTCTGACACCGTGCAAGTCACGGTACCCCCACTATCAGAAAATTGCCTATGCGGTCTCAATGTCATCTCGCAAACTTGGACACTACTTTCAAGAGTGTTCATTCACAGTGGCATCCGAGGTGCCACTTAATGATATTACTAACAACAAAGATGCCATTGGACGCATAGCTAAATGGGCCATTGAGCTCCTACCGTTCGAAATATCCTATAAGCCACGCTGGACTATTAAATCCCGAGTGCTGGCCGACTTTGTCGCAGAATGGACTGAAGCTGAACTCGCTAAAGAGTACGGCTCATATTCGCACTGGAGAATGTACTTTGACAGTTCAAAAATGCTAGCCGGATTGGGGGCCGGCGTAATATTGATATCTCCGACTGGGGATACAGTCTGGTACGTTCTGCAAATTATGTACATGGACTCGAACAATGCGGCCGAATATGAGGCCCTATTACATGGTCTCCACCTAGCTATATCCATGGGCATACAACGCCTCGAGGTACGTGGAGACTCAAACCTCGCTATCTCCCAAATTAATGGAGATTTTGACGCAAAGGATTCAAAAATGGCAGCTTATCGCAATGCTATATTGAAAATATCAGCTAGATTTGAGGGTTTGGAATTCCATCACGTAGCCCGGGATAATAACCAGGCTGCTGACATACTCGCTCGAATGGGTGCTATACATGACCCCGTCCCACCTAACACATTTGTGGAAAGGCTATTTAAGCCATCAGTTATGTGGCAGGACACGGGCAGCGATACGAACTTGGATCCGAACATACCCTCGACCAAATTTAACCAAGACGTCATCGGAGACCCGGACATGGAGATAACTCCCACGGCTCATGAAATCATGGCTGTCATAGCCTCCTGGACAGAGTCCTTCCTAGCGTACCTTAAAAGGCAGGAACTCCCTGATGACCAAAATGAGGCCCGCCGCATAGTCCGGCGCTCTAAAGCCTACAAAGTTCACGAAGGTGAACTATATAAGAAAAGCACTACTGGTCTTCTACAAAGGTGCATCTCAGAAGAGGAGGGAAGGCAAATTCTCACTGAAATACATGTTGGATTGGGCGGCCACCATGCTGCAGCACGGGCGCTCGTAGGCAAAGCTTTTGGAGCTGGCTTTTTCTGGCCCACTGCCCGAGCAGATTCCCGAACCTTAGTCCAACACTGTGTTGGCTGCCAGCTCTTTGCAAATCAAGTCACATGCCTCCCACCGCTCTGAGAAAAATCCCCATTACTTGTCCTTTTCGGTCTGGGGGCTTGATATGGTCGGACCCCTTAAAGGAGGAAGCCATAAAAAGAAATACTTACTAGAGATGGTAGATAAATTCACTAAATGGATAGAAGCCAAGCCAGTAAAAACAGCTGAGTCAGGGCCTGTGATAGATTTTATATCCGGCATAGTACACCGTTACGGTGTCCCGCACAGTATTATCACAGATAATGGCACCAACTTCATAGCTGACGAGATAAAAATTGGTGCGCAAAGTTAGGTATTAAACTTGACTATGCTTCTGTATACCATCCTCAAACAAATGGTCAAGTCGAAAGAGCCAATCGTCTGATAATGAGCGGCATCAAACCCCGACTAGTGCACTCCCTACGGGAGTCTGATAAACACTGGGTCGAAGAGCTTGAATCCGTACTCTGGGGGCTGCGGACCATGCCTAATCGCATGACCGGATACACACCTTTTTTCATGGTGTACAGCGTAGAGGTTGTTCTGCCCTGCGACATTATTCATGACTCACCTCGAGTGCGCATGTACGAGGAGAGAGAAGCCGAGCTAGATCGGCAAGACGACCTCGATGGACTTGAAGAGGAGCGCGATAAAACACAAGCATGTTCCGCATTTTATCGACAACAGGCCAGGCGATACCAGAGCAGAGAAGTGCAGGCCAAGACATACAACGTCGGCGAACTCGTTTTACGCCTCCCAGAGAAGAAAAAGGACAAGCTCAAACCAAAATGGGAGGGCCCCTTCATTATTGACGAAATACTCACAGGTGGAGCCTATCGCCTTCGGAATGCACAGGACAACCGCCTTGAGCCAAACCCGTGGACCGCTGCGAGGCTCCGACGATTTTATGGATAGATCGGTAGCAATCTTTCCTCCTTTCAAGTTAGGTCTTGTCTTTTACCTTTTATTTTTTCTCCTTTTCCTTTTTACATTTTCCCTCATTGGCAAGTATTCGGCTAGCCCGAACTGCCATAGGATACGTACATCTTTGAATGTATCTACCTCAAATATACTTGGGGGCTTCTTTAACGAAGCCCATTACCAAAAAAGCTTATTGCTTAAAATGTCGTATGTTGTTTACAGTCCTTCCTTGCCATTATATGCACCAATATGACTTAAGTCCTAGCCAAGCTGGGTTGCCTGGCTCCTATGCTTACCCCTACGATTTCGATTGTTCGGCTAGGGCGTAAAGGGAGCACCTCTGCGATTGTAACAACCGGGTAATCCGGAGATGTACCTCAGACTGGGTGAAGCCGAAAGCTAGCGCTCTTAAGGGAATGATCGGTCGGCGGATAAATGACATATCGCCTCTTAAATCGTATTTTAAAACTACCATAGGACATGGCATCCTACAATACTTTTTGCAGGATCAAAAGCCTAGGCCCGCATCTGTATGCACACCGACCCAGGGAAAGGAACCCCTAACGGAACTATTCTCTCTAGAAGATATTCCTTACGTTAAAAAGTAATATAACATAACTCCCCGAACATGGTTCGTCTGTTCAAGCAATTATGACCGAATTACCTGGTTTCCAAACATATCACGTGTTTACCACATATATAGTATTCGAAAGCACACCAGCCTTTGGGTTTACGGAGGTTCAAGCAAATGGTCGGCCATGACAACCTTTTTATAAATTTGGCCGGAGATAAGTTTGATGGTAAAAGTACATTAATACATAGAATGAAATGACTACTCTTTTTCTATTCCCTCTATAAGGCTGTCTAGTTTACAGTCCTGTTGGGAAAGCTTGGCAGCTGTCTCTACTTGGTCATATACGAAATGTGGAGGAATTTCTTGTCCATCGGACCCTCGAGGTCCCACACGAGCCATATGATTTGGATCAAGACAAGTGTAGCGCGTCTTCACCAGGGCCCAGGCTTCTCGAGCACCCATGCGACATGCTGAGGCTTTCCATAGTTCGAAGCGGCGTCGAGCCCCTTTGAACAAGTCCGCCAAGTCCTCCATAGTTTCTGGAGGCGAATCGCCCGGCCATAAAGCCCTGTCCATACTCTTCATGGCCTTCCGAGCTCGCTCATGGACTCTGGAAAGCTCTTGCAGCACGTCACCCTCAAAATCGGACACTCCTCCTTCGGGCTGCCCACTTAACAAACCTGTAGGAAAAGTTTTATAAGAAACTTCCAAAATAAGAGACTATAAGGAGAGCTAGGTATAAGGGACATACTGAACATGCCTTCCTTTAGCCTTCGGTTCTCTTCCAAGGCGCTTGAGAGTTGGGCCCTTACGTACTTTAGCTCCTATTTGAGCCGAATATTTTTATCCTGCGCTTGGTTCTTCTTCTCTATGGCTTGCATCAATACACGCTTGCCAACAGATGTTTCATCTTCGGCAAAAAAAAATGTCCGCCAAAGCACCTCTTAGCTCCCTCTCCAGTTGGTCAGTCGACCCTGTTGATGTATTAAAATTAGTATGTACATAACGACTCAGTGATCGGCACAAATATCATAGTATCCGGACACCATTGTTCTTACCACCAACATCCTTTCCGAATTTCTTAGAATTTTCCAATTCGGTGGTGGCATTCGCGAGTTGGGTCCGGCACTCTTCAAGCTCCTTGGATAATGAGCTATTCTTTTCTTGAAGCACCTACAAAAACACGACGATCCTCAAATCAGTTGTACCAACTGCTTTAAGTCTCGGGGGCTACTGGCATGGGAACATCAAACTGTACACTTACCCGCATATCTTTTGAAAGTCGGTGAGTGGCTCCTGCGAGTCCGTCTTGAGCGGCTCGGAGAAAGGCATCTGCGAAACTGAGGGCGTTAAACGCCTCCTCGGAAAAGGCTGGGTCACGCATGGCTGCTTTCCGCCACCTGTGAACCATCGCAACCTCCACTTCGGAATTAGTAACTGACATTCCGTCTGAATCCTCCTGGAGAGGACAACCCGGCATCTTATCCGTCTTAACCCTTGACGGGCCGGATGCCGGATTGGCTGGAGCTTGGTCTGCATGATCTCTGGAAACCGTCCGGCGTGTATTCCTCCTAAAAGGAAAAACAAAGCTTAAAGTTGTAATACCGACTTCTCCACCCAGCATGTGTCAAGACAAAACATACCTCTTTGAAGGTCCGCTGGGGTCTGTGGTCCTCTTTCACTTCGAGGCCTCACACGACGCGGCCGTCACCCTCTGGGATGTCGGTCTTCACACAATCCGTCTTGAGGGGCGCCGTCCCTGTTCCGTATGATAAAATACGGTGGATAAGGCGCACTGGGAATCCTCTCTTTCATGAGATATCTCCTAGATACTTACGCGGGAAGAAGGAATGAGGTCTGGGTAATCGGCTACGATAGCCACCAGGGTGCCCTAACGGCAGGCTTGATAGAAGACTCACTCTTCTAGCTCTATGCCTATGTCCGGATCTTCATCATATCCGGGGCCCGCATTTTGAAACTGGTCCTCTGGCTATGGGGCGGGACTGTTAATCCCCTCGATCACCTTCCTCCACTCCTGTTGGGAGAAACTGAATTTAGTTCGGTCAATATATCATAACAAAGAAAAAGTGGGCGGTCAAGAGAGAGACTTACCTAGTCAGGAGGATTGTACATAGAAAAACCCTCCCAGCACGTTAAACGAATGAAGTCTTGCTTCTCTCCTTTATAAAGACCTTCGAGGACAACGGCTAGAGTGGCGGGGTCATCTGGACCTGGGCGTAAGCAACGTGAGGCATCATCCTGGCCATTATAATGCCACATTGAAAATCCTCTGGCTTGAAGCGGCTGCACGCATCACTTTATTAAAATGGCCATCACTTCGATTATATATAACCCCGAACTAGCGAGCAATTTGATGTTGCCAGCCAGTCTGCTAACCTCTGCTCTGTCTTCTTCCGAAGGACTGCGGGGACAGCAGTTCAAAAGCTTCTTTGGTGGAGCACTAGAATATTTGGGGAGGCCTCGCCGAACTGGATCCGGCAGAGCAACGTCCTCAATGTAAAATCACTCTGAAGGCCACACTTTAGATGCCTTCTTCGGAGTACCGGGCAGATAGCCTGTCCCGGCTATGCGCCATACTTTCGTGCCCCCAACTTCAAATATGGATCCCTTTTCTGAGCGAGGGACAAGGCAGAAGAACTTTCGCCACGGCTCGAAGTGAGGCTCGCAGCCCAAGAACAGTTCACATAAAGCGACAAAACCCGCAATATGCAGGATAGACCCCGACGTAAGATCGTGTAGTTGGAGACCATAGAACTCCAGGAGTCCCCTAAGGAAGCGGTGGACAGGGAACCCTACGCCCCTTAAAAGGAAGGGGACAAAACATACCCTCTCTCCATCGAAGGGGTTGGGAAAGCTCTCTGCCATGGCTTGATTGTCGATAGAAGTTAGTCCGGCCCGGACGGGGACTAGATCCTCGGGAGGGAGATATCCTTGCGCTTGTAGTGTCCTCAGATGCGCATGGACACAGAGCAGCTTTTCAAATCTCTTGCACGAGGGCCATGAGGGCGCGAGGAAGAGCTTGGGGCGCTAGCCATGTTTGAAGATTTTTTGCAGGCACTAGGGTTTCTTCCGCGTGGAATGGGATGGAGAGGCAACTGGGATCTATTCTCTTATATAGGCGCCTTCCCTACACGGTCAAGGGGGTATTTGTAAAAATGCCCACACGATTCGCATTCGTTGGACACGTGCAAGCCAAGGCGACTGCGGTGAGGAATCAACGGAACAATATTTAAGGAAGCCGAACTATCATCCAGAAGGATTCACCTTGCAAGACCGAAGACATGAAGCCGGACACAATCGCGTCCTTGAAGGCAAGTCCGGGGGCTACTGAGGGAGTCCTGTATTCAGGGGTCCTCAGGCGTCCGGTCGATGAAGCTGGGCTGTATTGATGGGCCATAAAAGAAGAAGTATAAGACTATCCCCCGTATTCGGTCAGGACTCCTATGAACGTAGAAAGGCAAGCGTAGAGTCCGGATGTATCAATTACTTCCTCCCCAAGTCACCCTTGTAACCCTAGGTCCCCTCTGGCGTGTATATAAGCCGGGGGGTTTAGTCTGTAGGGGGGATCATCAACATCACAATATCCTCATAGGCTAGACTTTAGGGTTTAGCAATACGATCTCGAGGTAGATCAACTCTTGTATTCATATTCATCCATATTAATATAGCAGGATGTAGGGTATTAACTCGATCGAGAGGGCCTGAACCTGGGTAAACATCGTTTCCCCAGCCTCCTGTTACCATCGGTCCTCTAAACGCATAGCTTGGGCCCCCCTACCCGAGATCTGCCAGTTTTGACACCGACAATATGCTATTTGATCAAGTGATTGCTAGTTTCCCAACACTTCCAATATGTAGGAGGTCGGGCAGGGAGCTCACAATTCGATCCAATCAGAACAGATAGAAGTAATGCACGCACATGACATAGATCTGAGCTCAGCTCAGAAAAAATTCGCTCGCGAGGCATGACAAGCTAGTGGCAGAGGAGCAACATCATGAGTGATTACTCCTTTTCTCATGTTTCAACATGAGGTGGATGAGAGCCCCTTGTACGTTGGTCTCAACTCTTCTCCACTTTTGGGTGATACTAAACTTCGGGCCTGTTCGGAGACTCTCCACTCCTCAAGCCCGCTCCGGGAGTTGGTGGAGATGTAGCTAAAAATTTCAGAGCAGGGGAAAAGGAGCTCCACAGATTCTCAGATTTTAGGGAGCTCGAGGACTACCGAACAGCACCTTTGTGTCGTGTCATGAAACGACACATGGGCCTATGATTTTTTTAGGAATTATTTTGTTCATGGTCCTAAAGCTTATCTAACATTCAACACCAACAACCACTATACATTTCTCATTTTCACCAACTACGAGCTTTCATTTACATGATTATTCCTCTTATTGGTCCCAATAAAGACTCTTGGGCATGTGTTGTTCTTTCTTCAGTGTGATTTTAATCGCTAATTGCTTTCTTCCATGTGTGAGTAAATCCCGAGATTGATAAAGTTATTACTACCATGCCATCCTCCACTCAAATGATATAGTTCAAAATTTTGATATGAATCCAATAAAATATGAGCACCAATGTAGAGCATAGTACTTGAACTTGTGTGGATAGATTCACCACAGGGATTTTAACCAACTAAGTTATGCCCATTTCTCTCTTATTGTATAATATGTACAGTACATGACAAAACAATAATAAGAAAATTAATGCCTTTTGTTCCAGACGCGGATTTGTAGCACTCAGGTGCTCCATCCCACCAAATCAAAGACATGTGTTATTGTAGCCAGATGACATCATCAATTCAACAAGTCATTAAACATGTAGAGATAGAACTGCAATACAACAGACGAATACAGTCGAGGGTCCCCCTGCTTTGATTTTCAAGTGTAATCAAGCATGGTTGCGTACGAACTCGCAACAAACTCTGCTGGATTTTTTTGAAGATAGTAACCTGGTTCTAATAAATTGAATGCATTACACTCAATGTTACAACATACCACCAGCTAACTGTTTTAGCCACCTACCTTTGCATCAATGTTGAGTAGTAAAGTTTGTCTACATGTATTATTTTTGCGACACGGTTAGTATTTTAAAGTACCGTCTCAAGAATAGTTGTAATTATATCAGTCCTATGCAAACCTAGAATTTTGGATACAATATCCTCTAATTTCAGTGTGCTAATTTCTGCAAATTATACATCTTGTAAGTGAATATAGACTTTAATGTTCCAAGAATTTCGTAAACATCAATCAGTTATTCCAATATTCACAATTGTGGTGGGACACTTCTGATTCAATGAAAAGTTTTATCCAAATCCTTAGAATCTTTGTTGTAGTAAACCCATGATATTATTAATCTTGTAACAAAACTATTTCCACGGAATGTTTTGAAAAAACTACATGTAGTTTTCAAAGTTAATAATTTAGTTGCATCACAGTCAATCGCAAGTGGTCAGATTTAATCTAGTGTCATTACAAAACAATTACTACATTTGCACGGTGATCAATGCTTGAGTCCAGCTATCCCCTAGACCATGGCCCACTAGTGCGCAGAGAAGTACAACTCTATACGAGCAAATTATCAAATGAATATAACTGATACAAAAATTAATACAATGCACATGAAAGTTACATTTAGGATCTCGATGCGGGTACACGGTGATGATGTGGGTTGGTGGAGCACCTAGGAGCTCCTATGCATTTACCCTCTTGCCCCCTTTACTTTGTAGTCTCACACTTGTTTCCTAACTTGTTTTCTTCTCCTAGGAAGGTTGAGCAAGTTTGTCTTGGTGTAGCATGTAACCTCCTGTCTTTTCTCTTGGCTTCATGACCCTATGCACCATAGAGAAACCAATTTCACTCTTTGGTTCTATTGGCAACTCACATCTTTCCTCTTCAACCTCCAGTTTGGAGGCCTGCTTGGCGGTCTCGCCATTGACTTCAAAGGTGAGGCTCGACCTGCTGGTAGGAGGTCTATGCCCTTTTTTGGAGATGTGTTCTGATCGATCTCAATGCGTGCTTCTACAAGATCATCAATGTCGGCAAGCTATTCTTCCTCTAGGTTCACGAGGAAACGACAACAAGCTTATGTTCCTCATGTAGTCCGCTTAGCGAAGCTTTGGTTTGCTAGAGGCGAGTCCAATATTAGCCAGCAGTAGGGACGCGTGGCAGATGCCTCTGTAGACGAGATGCTTCTCGATGCAACCCGTGGTCACGTCGATCAGGTCCCATCATTTGATATCATCGAGTGCAAGAGCTGCAAACTCGAAGTAGGTAAGACGAGTGGCATTGAAGATGTGTCAGTTGGCTCCTTCCATAAGTTCGACATAATTTTCCATATGTTCCACTCAAGATCCTCGAACATTAAATGAAAAGCAAGTGTTCCTACTGGTTCCTTGAAAATAGAGTTAAGCATTCGATCTCCTTTAGGATGGGGGATCCACATGTTCCTTTTGGTTTCACATCTATATTTCCCTTTTATCGGGTGACCTATTGGTCCCACACCCTTAACTCCTCATATTAAATAAAATGCAGGGTATGTACAAGGCAAACTCATTTGTTCCATCTTACACATTTGTTTGTGTTTCGTGTGTAACGCGCACAACCTACAAAAACACAAGAATATATGTGTGTTGGTAATCCATGTGAAACTTTGGTACATTCTATTTTCTATATTTGCGCCGCATGAGACTCCGCTCCAGTTTTTGTGCCAGTTCTTTTTACTGACTTTTAGAATAAGCTGTCCCTACCTAATTTATTCTAGAAACCAAATATATATATATTTTTTTTTTTGTTGGGCTTCTAGAATAAACTAGGTAGGGACAGTTTATTCTGAAAACTTAGAAAAAAAAACCACCAACAAAACTGACCCTGTGCTAAGAGTAAAAGATTTTTTTATGGTGTGTAGGCGTGCCTACTATATTGCCAAATGATTGTTGCCACATTGCTCGTCGTGCTTGCCTAGCATAGCAGTAGTTCTTCCTTTCGGTCTGTATAGGGTTGTCGTGATGATGTTGTAGAATTATAACTCTTTGCAGCTTAGCCTTATGGTCGTGGGATACACTGATTTCTGGGTGATGTCACTTGGATACGACAGCACGCACAGAGTTTGTTCACGGTTCACCCTGCATGAAAAACAACATTAGGCTATGTGATGTCTGAGTTACACGTGGTGATTATAGTGCTATATAATACTAGTGATATGTTCAACACATGCAAAACCCTAAAATATTTTTAACAAAGAAGGACCGATATAGAAGCAGGGTGCACCGTCCTTTTTTCGAAAACAAGTAGCAGCGGCGGCGGCGAGGGCACAGTGGGGAGGCATTCCGGCAGTGGCAAGTACACATGCGCATATGGAAGCCAGCATCAGCCAAGGGGTTCATTTCATTCAAGGACAAGATGATGCAGCACGATCATGTATGTGCATCTCCTTCCGCTGTCGGTTCCACGCGTCGAACCTTTTGCGGCTCGCGCTCCGCGTCCCGTCGTATCACGCACTATGCATATGCGCCCGGCCGGCCGGTGACGCCAACGCCATGCCGGCCGTACTTGCATGCGCCATGTTGTGGCGGGCCAGCGTGGTAGGTAGGCCTACATGTTCTTCGCCTCGATCCATTGACGGGTAGACCGATCGGGCGCGCGTCCGCGACCGGCCGGCCGGAATACGCACATATCTCTGCAATTAGGCCGGATGGACAGGCACGCATAACGCCTACAGCTATTTTACGTGCGACGCTTCGCTACGGCTACGTCGCGGCGTGTGGCCGGGGAGCGGCGCCAGCATGTGCGCGGTCGCCCGGCTACGGCGGAGAGCACTTTGCTTTCCCGGAGCGGTCGCTGTTTCGGGCGTGTTGCGACGCTGCCGAAAGGAAAAAAGCGATGTATGGGCGTATGGCAGGACGGACGGAATGCGCGCGGGCGGGATTGCTGGTGTTTGAAGGATGGCTCCTCACATGGCCAGATGGCCTGGCACTCTCTTGTGTCGAGTTAGGCCGGAGTGCTGGGATACCTCGCGGTTGTTGATCGATCGGTCGGTGCGCTGGTTGGTTGGGTTCGTACTGCACGTTCATGGAGACGACGAGGCCGGAGAAGATGCCGAGGCTAAAGCCGTTACAAACGGAATATGACACTTGTACGGTGCGTTCATCGACGGAGCGAGTTCATCGACGGAGCGAAAAATGACGGAGACGATCACTATCATAAAGTTCATCCACGAATAACCGTTGGCAGAAAACTGGGTTCGGCTCCACCGACTGTTAACCTAGAACAATTGTTCTACAGTTTCGGGGTCAAAGAAGAAAAAAACTAATGTCTTAGTGTTTAGGTTGAACATGTAAACACCACCGTCAATGACGTTTAGCTTCTAATTGACGTGGGCAAGCGAAGCGCCATTAATCATGGAGAGAGTCATGTTATTTACTTGATGTTTCGCCTATCATTTAGATATAGCTCCTTCAACTCAAGCCGATTAAGCAAAGCACGCACACGCTCCTTCAACTCCTTGGAGCAATGATCGGAGGGATCCAACTATGGAGAAGATTGACCACATTTTCGTCACAAACTCTTGGGAAGATATATACCCTAGGAGCCTTCTCACGTCGCTCGGTTCGGCGATCTCTAATCACTGCCCGCTCTTGGTGGATGTTGACGCTGATTTTGAGGTGGGACGACGATTTAAGTTTGAATGCTTCTCGCCCGAGGCTCATGGATTCCTGGACACTGTCAAGATGGCTGGCAATCCCTACCCTCGACGGGTAATCCCTTTGTTGTGCTGGACAACAAGTTGCACGCCACGGCCAAGGCGTTGCAAAGCTGGAATGATCGATGGATTGGAAACTTGCATCTTCAAATTGCCATTGCCATGGAAATCATCTCCCGCCTAGATATGGCATTGGAGTCGAGGGCTCTGTCTGATCAAGAATATGGGCTATGGAAGCTTCTTAAGAGGAAATTGTTGGGTTTGTGTTCTTTGGAGCGGACGATGGCAAGACAGCGATCGCGTCTTCTGCATCTAAAAGTGGGGGAAGCTAACACGGCAATTTTTCAACGGCATGCTACACACAGACAGAGGAAGAACACCATCAACAAGCTGCAACGCGACGGGGTTGTCTACACAGGTCAGGATGAGGTAGCGGAGGTGGCCGACAAATACTTCCAGGAGCTGCTCGGATAGACGCAGCCCAGAGAAGCCAGGTTAAATCTCGATATCCTGGATCTTCCTTCTCGGGATTTGAGACATCTGGAAGCTCCTTTCACAGAGGAGGAGGTTATTAGGTCCGCCAAGTGCATGTCGTTCGATAAAGCTCCGGGCCCCGACGGCTTCACCGGTAGATTCTTTGTCTCTTGCTGGCAAATCATCAGGGCAGATTTCATGAACGCACTTGAGCACTTCCACAGAGAAGATATGCGTGGTTTGGGGGCAGCGAACAAAGCCCTTGTCTCTGTGCTGCCGAAGAAGGCCGGGGCCGTGGATATCAAGGATTTTTGCCCGGTCAGCCTTATCAGTGGTCCAATCAAAATCTTCGACAAGATACTGGCCATTAGACTTGCGGAGGACTTGCCAAAGCTTGTGGGGCAGCACCAGAGCGCTTTTGTCAAGGGGCGATCCCTCCATGATAACTTTATGCTTGTCCAATGCATGGCAGGAGATTGCATGCTCTCAAATCGCCGACGGTTATGCTTAAGCTGGATATTACCAAAGCCTTCGACTCCATCAGCTGGTCCTTCCTGCTCGAGGTGATGAGGACATCACTAACAAGGTTACACCCACGGCCCCAACTGACACATATACAGGACCAATTACTAGAGCTCGCGCACGCCAATTAAATTAGCAGGTACTTTCGTTTCTTGGTAATGATTCAAATGTTCATGAGAATGCTGCCTAAATTGGATACATTTGTCTTGCTTACAAATGAAGGGCCTAGCTTGGACAAAAAGGATGAACATTGGAGTAAGATCAAGCATGGAGATGATGGCATGCGCAAGGGAAACAAGAACGGAGTTACAAGTGATGATTTCAGGACTTTGAAGCCACCATAATGAGTGCGTGAAGCCTTGGACGAAATATACAAGATGCCACTTCATAAATTTCATCCAGAGGCTATTATAGGTGATGCATCACCTTATTATTGGGCCAGGCCGATGTAATTTCGAAATACTTGAGTATAGGCTGTTTTTAGAGTCCGTATGTGTGGGGAAATAAGAGTAAGGGTTGGTTTCGGACCCCTCCTCCAAGGGCCACGAAATTCCCCCCTCTCCCCCCATATATACAGCCCTTAGGGCGTCGTTTAGACTTTGAGTTTTGTTTAGATTAAAGTTCGCCATAGTTGCAACTTCGCGTACTTCGTTTGTATTCAACGACCATACAAAGACGTCACAGAACCCCACCTTGATCAATAAAGCTTTCCCCTTACATTCGCAATATCCAGATTGCAATGTTAATTTCTTGCTTGTTCTTCGTTTGCTTGCAGGAAATAGACCCTCGTCGTCAGGTTGATCGTGCTCCGGCGTGGTCCATAACCTCTCGGAGTTAGTTTAGCGATTGCTAAGGCGCGACATCCTCGCACGTTCGTAGTCGGATCGTCAAAGTCCACTCCACCAAAAACGATAGCCACCATCTCATCGAAAGACGGGACACCTTTGCCTCTATCAAGTGGTATCAGATTTCCAGGTTGCTCGGTGAGATTTTACAGTTTTTTGTAGATTAGATCGAGTCTGTTCTTCATACCTACAGTCCACGAAAAAGCCAAAAAATATATTAGAGTTAGTTCATCATATCCGAACCAATCTCAGGCTTTGGATAGTCTTTTTAGTATTTTGCTTTGTTGAATTTGCGGTTGCATCGTCGTGTCAAGTTGCTGGTCTTAGCGTCTAGTATTTTAGAGTTTCGAGTTCTGGTCATAAGTTGTCACGCCGCCGCCGCAACATCTTCATCGCTACTGCCACATACCACCACCGATCTGTATCCATATACCACCAACAATCTGTATCCATATATCACCACCAATTTGTATCCATATACCACCACCAATTTGTATCCATATACCACCACCGCTGCCATATTCCCCCACCATATACCCACCACCAATCCGAGTTCTTTTCGTTTTAGAATGGTTTTCGAGATCCATCTAGTTTCGGTTTCGTGTTTCCTTGCCTGAGTAGGTCTCAGAAAAAAAAGTCTGGAGACCCCCGGGCAGTTTTTAGGTCAAAATTTCGGCAGGTGAAAATATTTTTTTCCTATCCTATTTTTAGGCTTTTCTGAGTCTTTTGAGACACGTGCCATCATACTGTTTTTTACCGCACTTTTTCGTCGTTGCTGCCCTGATTCCGAAAAAATCGTCAAAAAAATTTCTTGCCTATCATCTTAGTTTGACTTGGGAAGAGTTTTGAGACACTCGCCAGTATAGTGATTTTCGGCAAATAAAAAGGCACAAAAACAAGAGCGGAAAAAAAGAGGCGATTTTTTTTCAGAGTGTGCTTTCCCCTTGATTATGTGCAGCGCCGTGATTTTGTTAGTGTTCTAGGCTCGCGTCTCTAGTACGGTCTAGCCTAGGACCAGCACATTACCGTCATTCAGCGTTTTTTCAACTTTACATCTCTGAATTGATTATTGCTGACCCTTTTTGCTACCATATTATAAGCCTTTCCAGCTCCACATACATCTACGTCGTGCGTGACTCTCCCTGGTAATCGCTTTATCCAAGCTTTGAGAGTTTTGACTACCACGGTTGCCGATCACCACCTATTGCTGGGTAAGAACTGGTAAGAATTTGAGATTTGCTTGACGGATTTGTGACGCCCCACCACCATCATTTTTCTAGTAGTTTGTAGGATCATATTTTTGTGTGTTTCTATTGCTGCTAACCATGCCAGGATCACAAGTCGACGACACTGACTGGGAGAATATGACGAATAAGGAGTTGCATGATAAATTTTAGCAAATGATGGGTCAGCAGGTAGAAGATGTGATGACCAGTTTTGGCGACGCACTAGCGAGGATCGATGGCATTGAGAAGTCAATTGACACCAAGTTGGATGCCAAATTCGCTGAAGTGCTAGCGCGTCTACCTCCACCTGCTGCACCATTGCAACAACAACCACCACCACCTTCACGTCGCGAAACAGCCCTCCGCAAAGCGAGCCGTGTCGCTCTTCAGCCTGGCCAAACTGTGGGTGCTACTGTTGATACTTCTGTGGCTCCTACTGCTGCTGCTGTAGAGGAGGACGATTACGCGGGGGATTACGAGGATGAGGTTGATCAAAATCAGAACTACGTGCAACAACCAACACCACAACCACCAAGTCGTCCACATGCAAATAATCGCAATAATAGGGCTGCACCACACCCTCAGGTACGAGATCATGACCATCTCCCTAAACTAAAATTGAATATTCCTCCATTTGAGGGTAGATATGTTCCAGATATATATCTTACTTGGGAGTTAGAAACCGAAAGACGTTTTACATGTTTAAAATATCCCGAGGAGAGACGTGTTGCTGCTGCTCTTTGTGCTTTCACTAGTTTTGCTTGTGTGTGGTGGTCTGAATATTGTAGATTATATCCGGATAATATTCCAACTACTTGGGATGCTTTGAAAACTGCTATGTGTACTCGTTGGGTTCCACCATATCATCAACGCGAATTACTTCAGAAATTGCAGCGTTTAAGACAAGGAAAAAATTATGTAGAGGAATATTATCAGGAATTACAAACTGGCCTGATTAGATGTGATATTGTTGAGGATAATGAGGCTATGCTTGCACGTTTTATGGGTGGCTTAAATAGAGAGATTCAGACAATTCTAGAGTATAAGGAGTATAATAATGCCACTTGTTTATTCAATCTTGCTTCCAAAGCTGAACGTGAAGTGCAGGATCGACAGGCCTTGGCACGAACTAATTTTTCTGCAGGTCGACCCTCATCATGGACACAGCGTGCATCATCTACTTCGACACGTCCGACTGCACCACCTCCTACTTCATCCGTCACTTCTAGCCGTGATAAAAGCAAACAGGCACCACCACCATCAACCAGGAGTACACCTTCCGGTCCTGCGTAGAGCTCTTCTTCATCCATGGCATCCAATGGGCCAACACATGATGTTATATGTCGTCGTTGCACTAGTCGTGGTCATTATGCGAGCAAATGCCTATCGCAGCGTGTCATGATTGCTACTGGGGATGGTGGTTATGAGTCTGCTAGTGACTATGATCAGGAGATTTTGGCTCTTATTACACGTGAAGAACATGGTGGAGATGATTCTAAAAATGAGACGCAATACATGGCTCCTGAAGATGCTGACAGGTATGAATGTTTAGTTGCTCAACGTGTTTTGAGTGTGCAGGTCACACAAGCGGAGCAAAATCAGAGGCATAATTTGTTCCATACAAAGGGAGTTGTGAAGGAACATTTTGTTCGTGTCATCATAGATGGAGAGAGATGCAACAACTTGGCTAGCATGGAGATGGTGGAGAAGTTATCTCTCACCACAAGACCACATCTACATCCTTACTACATCCAATGGTTCAACAACAGCGGCAAGGTTAAGGTAACACGTATTGTTCGTGTGCATTTTAATATCTCCACATATGCGGATTATATTGATTGTGATGTGGTACCCATGCAAGCATGTTCCTTATTACTTGGTAGACCATGGCAATTTGATAAAAAAATCTGTGCACCATGGTAGAAACAATCAGTATACTCTTGTTCATAAGGATAAACGTATTACTTTGCTTCATATGTCTCCTGATTCCATTTTGAAAAATGATATTAATAGAGCTAATAAAGCAAAACAGGAGCAAAATAAGAGTGAAAATCAGATTGTGGCAAAAGAATTTGAGCAACAAATGAAGCCTAATAACACACCATCATCTCATGTTGCATCTGAAATTAAATTAAAAAGTGGATGTTTACTTGCCACCAAATCTGATATTGATGATCTAGATTTAAGCAAATCTGTTTGCTATGCTTTTGTGTGCAAAGAGGCATTATTTTCATTCGAGGGCCCTTCCTCTTTGCTTCCTGCTGTCACTAACATTTTGCAGGAGTTCGCGGACGTCTTTCCACAAGACGTGCCATCGGGATTATCACCTATTCGAGGGATTGAGAATCAGATTGACTTAATTCCGGGTGCATCGCTACCCAACAGTGCACCATACCGTACCAATCCAGAGAAGACGAAGGAGATTATGCGTCAAGTATAGGAGCTACTCGAAAAAGGTTATATACGCGAATCCCTTAGTCCCTGTGTTGTTCCTATTATTCTAGTGCCGAAAAAGGATGGTACATCGCGTATGTGTGTTGATTGTAGAGGCATTAATAATATTACTATTCGTTATCGTCATCATATTCCTAGGCTAGATGATATGCTTGATGAATTGAGTGGCTCTACAATATTCTCCAAAGTTGATTTGCGTAGTGGATACCATCAAATTCGTATGAAATTGGAAGATGAATGGAAAACAACATTTAAAACTAAGTTTGGATTATATGAGTGGTTAGTCATGCCTTTTGGGTTAACTAATGCACCTAGTACTTTCATGAGATTAATGAATGAAGTTTTACGTGCTTTCATTGGACGATTTGTGGTAGTTTACTTTGATGATATATTGACTTATAGCAGATCTTTGGAGGAACATTTGGAACATTTATGTGATGTTTTTATTACTCTACGTGATGCACGTTTGTTTGATAACCTTGGAAAGTGCACCTTTTGCACCGACCGAGTATCTTTTCTTGGCTATGTTATTACTCCACAGGGAATTGAGGTTGATAAAGCCAAGATTGAAGCTATTGAAGTTGGCTGCAGCCCAAAACGGTCACACACGTGAGGAGTTTCCTTGGCCTCGCTGGATTCTATAGGCGTTTTGTGAAAGATTTCAGCACCATTGCTGCACCTCTCAATGAGCTTACAAAGAAGGATGTGCCTTTTGTTTGGGGTACTGCACAGGAAGAAGCATTCACGGTATTGAAAGATAAGTTGACACATGCACATTTACTCCAACTTCCTGATTTTAATAAGACTTTTGAGCTTGAATGTGATGCTAGTCGAATTGGGTTAGGAGGTGTGTTATTACAAGATGGTAAACATGTTGCATACTTTTCTGGAAAATTGAGTGGGCCTAGTCTGAATTATTCTACTTATGATAAGGAATTATATGCTCTTGTTCGGACTTTGGAAACATGGCAACATTATTTATGGCCCAAAGAATTTGTTATACATTCTGATCATGAACCTTTGAAGCACATTAAAATTCAAGCAAAACTGAACCGTAGACATGCTAAATGGGTTGAATTCATAGAGACTTTCCCTTATGTTATTAAACGCAAGAAGGGAAAAGAAAATGTTATTGATAATGCATTGTCTCGTCGTTATACTATGCTTTCACAACTTGAATTTAAAATATTTGGTTTGGAGACCATCAAAGATCAATATGTGCATGATGCTGAATTTAAAGATGTATTGCAGAATTGTAAAGAAGGGAGAACATGGAACAAGTTCGTCGTTAATGATGGATTTGTGTTTCGTGCTAACAAGCTATGCATTCTAGCTAGCTTTGTTCGTCTTTTGTTGTTGCAGGAGGTGCATGGAGGAGGATTAATGGGACACTTTGGCGTGAAGAAGATGGAGGATGTACTTGCTACACATTTCTTTTGGCCAAAGATAAGACGGGATGTTGAGCGTTTTGTTGCTCGCTGCACTACATGTCAAAAAGCTAAGTCACGACTCAATCCTCATTGTTTATATATGGCTTTGCCTGTCCCTAGTATTCCTTGGGAAGATATATCTATGGCCTTTGTTTTGGGTTTACCTCGAACAAAGAAGGGGAGGGATAGCATATTTGTTGTCGTGGATAGGTTCTCGAAGATGGCACACTTTATAACATGTCATAAAAGCGATGATGCTGCTAATATTGCTGATTTGTTCTTTCGTGAAATTATTCGCTTGCATGGTGTGCCAAATACTATTGTTTCAGATCGTGATACGAAAATTCTTAGACACTTTTGGAGATGTTTATGGGCTAAGTTGGGGACTAAACTGCTTTTTAGTACTACTTGTCACCCCAAACTGATGGACAAACTGAAGTAGTCAATAGAACTTTGTCTACTATGCTTAGGGCTGTTTTGAAGAATAACAAGAAAATGTGGGAAGAATGCTTGCCTCATATTGAATTTTCTTATAATCGTTTGTTGCATTCTACTACTAAGATGTGCCCTTTTGAAATTGTCTATGGTTTCCTACCTCGTGCACCCATTTATTTGTTGTCTCTTCCATCTTCGGAGAAGGTTAATTTTGATGCTAAACAACGTGCTGAATTGACCTTTAAAATGCATGAGTTATGTCGGCACCCCGATCCAGAGTCACACCGATCTAGCTTGTAACACGTCATATCACTTTGCGGCCTCACGCACGGTATCCCCACAGGTGCCACCTTACCTGGCCCGGGACCGTTTGCGCATTTTGGCACACGTATATGACAGTGTCGCTAGCATCCATATGACAGAGAACCCGGGTCGACATGGCTAGTTATAAACCAAAAGTGGCACTAAATTACAGAGACAGGCATCCATGACCCAGCAACGAACGTGTCGGTCATCAACGTATGAACCCAAGTCGTAGCAAGCTACATGGACTTAAAGGAACAATGTGTGACATTTCCCCTAAGGGACAGACACAGGAACGAAGAAGGACACATGCCGGCCAGCCTACGTGTTCCGAGCAGTAGCAAGCTACCAAGGCTCAGTGGAAGCACTAGGAGGTATTTCCCTGTAAGATAGGCTACCAAAGGTAAACAACTAGGTGTCGGATCCCACACATATCAAGCATTTCAATCATACACACAATATGCTCAATATGTGCAAATACAACATTGCATCACAACAGAACTCTATGACTCAAAGTACTTTATTTAAGAGGCTCCGAAGAGCCATACATAACATATCCATACAGGTAGGGGTCACATCACCCAACACTCAAGTCATACAATCATACAAACACAAGCGGAAGCTAACATGTCTGAGTACAGACAACTTGGAAATAAAACAGGCTTGGTGTAGCCTGACTATCGACAAGGCCCTTCACAAGCTCAGGATCTCCGTCTGGGTAGCAAGCTACTCGTCGATGTCAACGTCTATGTAAAACCCATCAGAAGGGACAGGGTTCTCCTCTGCAACAGTTATTAAGCAAACATGAGTACAAGGTACTCAGCAAGTCTTACAACAGAACCTATCATACATGCATCATTATCAACAAGGGTAGTGGAGTTCATAGCAGCAAGCCAGCTTTGACTCTTGGCTAACCTATACTACGACTCTCAGCAGATTGCAAGATAAGACTACGTACACGAGTCCTCTACTCACCACAACAATACACCACCGTGGATCCTCTTTCGTCATCCTACGGAAGGCCATCCACGGCACTCACACTTGTCTTGAGGCTTTTAGTAGTATTCATCAACTTGTCTATGAATTGTAAGAGCAACCAAGTAGTCCGTACCGCGAACAACGGCTATTCGAATAGATTGGTAACCCTGCAGGGGTGTACTTCTTCACACACGCTTCCACCACTTATCGCCATTTACTCGACATGTACTCGGCAACCTTCAAGCGGAAGCCCAACGAGGGTGTCGGCCATGACCTGACTAACTACACAAGTCCCAAGTCCATGTTTATCACCTATTTGGGTTCCATCCGTGGGGAGATCTAGCCGGGGTGTCGCTCGCGGCCCCAAACAATGTGTACAGGGTTCCGAGTCACCAAACGGGCGACCGGTACACCATGCCACATACCTGTCGCATCACAACCCACCCCGAGGGTCAGCGCTGTGCACGACCACCAGTAAACTACAAACACCAGAAACTAATTGCAACTCCTAGACAGAGGACAAGGGCAGTTAATAAGTCAAGAGGGCTTGGAGCGCCCGGAGCCCAATGCGTGGTAGTAGCTGTAACTTGAATCACACATACAGATCTCAGGTCCTATGGACGGTTCCAATGAAACAGCCCACCACGTACTCCTACATGGCCTTTCATCGATACCTTTACCAAACATGTTCCACACTTCCCTCTCTTTATCGAGTATGATTATTTCACTCTGATCCATCACCCAGATGGACCAGACCTTACACAACTCTAAGCATAGCCGACAACATAAACAAATAGCATGGTGGAACACACATCACATGGCTCAATCAACTCCTACACATGCTAGTGGGTTTCAACTATTTACTGTGGCAATGACAGGTCATGCAAAGGAATAGGGTTCAACTACCGCAGCAAGTAGCAGTTCACACGCTGTTGCGTTAATGCAGTAAAAGAGAGCAGGAGGGAGAAGATGGATTTGTATCGGAATGATCAATGGGTTGCTTGCCTGACAGAGTGGTCATCGGGTACTGCTCTTCAGTTGGATACGCAGAAGTATCCGCGGGAGCAGGACCTACCACGGAGAACACCGGCGATACAATCAATAAGCAACAAATGCAACAATATGATGCATGCTCATGATATGGCAAGATGAATGTGTTTTGGGCTAATGCAGCTATAAACAGAAGGGTTTGAGCCTATTTGAATCAAAGATTCAAATTTATGCCCAAACTATTATTTATTAAAGTGCATTATCATGTTTTAATGTGAACAGCAAGGTTAACTTGCTCAAACATGCATTAAACCTATGCCTTTGGAAATATTTGATTTTTCTGATCAATTTTCATATATAAATCTTTTCCATCTGATCTACTGTTGAATTTATATGATTTTTTGAAGTTTAAAGCATTTTCTGGAATTTCCTGAATTTTTTTAAATCAATTAATCCCAGAAAAGCATTTACTGCGTCACCATGACATCATGCTGACGTCAGCAAGTCAACAGGGCAGTCCAGTTCAAACCTCACCAGTGGGACCCACTAGCCAGTGTCACAGTTAGTTAACTAACTAATTAGGATTAGATTAGGCACTAAACTAGGTTTGACTAGCAGGCAGGGTCCACATGTCAGTGACCCAGGGGAGTCAAACCCCTGGTCAAACTGGGTTGACCCGCCGGCGTTTAGCCGCCGGCGAGGCCAAACGCGGCGGTGAGGTGCGGAAAACGTGCTCCAGCGACCAAATCGACGACGGAGCACGACTACGTGCTACTGGTGAGGTGCCGCAACGAGTTGTGGTGGTGGCTGGCCTTGGGGTCGCCGGAAACGACGCCGGCGACGAGTCCAGCGGCTGCCGGAGTTCGGGTGAGGACGAACTCGTCGGTGCGTTTCTCTTGGAGGCGCGTGGATTGGTCCTACAGCACCTACGCGAGACAGTGAAGCTAGTGGGCATGATGGCCGGGCCATTAGATGGCCGGAGCCTCGTCGGCGACGAGCTCTGCGGCGGCGCGTGCAGGCGAGCTTCGTGCAGTGCATACGGTGCAAGAGAGAGCTAATGGAGAGGGGGAAGACGGAGCTGAGCTCACGACGATTGCAGCAAGCGTCGAGGCGGGCTCGGGGAAGGTCGGAGCTGAGCGGGGCGACGGTTGCGATCTCAGTGGCCGGAGTTGGGGAAGTCGGGGTCGGGGGCGACTCGAGAGCGGGCGAGCGCTCGGGGCTCGGCCTGCTCGACGTAGTCGACGACAGCGGAGTGAACGGACACGGTGACGCGGCGCAGGGACGACGGTGGACGCGGTTATCACGACGGCGCGGGCGCGGCAGCGTCGGCCATGGTGTGGGGGAGCGAGGGAGAGGAGCTGGGGAGGAGGAGGCGTGTCTGCGAGCTCGGGGGAGGAGTGGGTGGTCGATCCAGGCCAGCAGAACGGCGAGGGGAGGAAGCAAGGCGGCGGGCAGCTGCGTGGCGCGCACTGCTGCCGCCGTCGAGCACCTGCCTGCCTGCCTGGCCGAGCCAAGCAGCTCGCTGGAGCGGTGGCTGGGCTGGGCCGACATGTGGGCCTGCTAGTGGGTGCCAGGTAAGTCCTTCACTCTCCTCTCTTTTCTATTTTATTTTTGTTTGTTTTCTTTTGCAACTTTGTTGAATTAATAAAAATGCTAGAACATCTTTTTAAATCAAGAAACTAGTCATGCCCACTGTATATAATATGAACAACATGGAACATTTTAGTTTATGATTATTTGGTCACATAAAATATTTTATTGCATTTAAATGCCCAAATGCAATTACAATATGAATTAATCCAGAGACCTTTGGATGTCCTAGAATATTGTGCACCATTTTTGTCAGAGGTTTAAGACCAAGACAAAGATGATGAACATTTTTGAAGGGCATTTTGGGTACATTGGAAAAGATTTTATTAAACCCTAGTTGTTAGAAGAGGGGTGCTGGGGTTTCTGTCATTCCCATTTCAAGTTTCTGTAGAAAGTAAACATGATGCACACTCTAGCTAGTCCTAATGCAAGCACTGACTAGGGATGTGACAACTCACCCCCACTCAAAAGAATCGCATCCCGAGATTCGGGTTCCTCTGGAAAAAGGGTGGGGTACTCAAGTCGAAGACGATCCTCTCTTTCCCAAGTAGCTTCACTCTCGGAATGATGTGACCATTGAACCTTGAGAAACTTGATATTACGACGTCGAGTGGTACGCTCGGTTTGATCAAGAATACGAACGGGGTATTCTCGATATGTGAGATTGTCTTGGAGATCAAGCGTTTCGTGGTCCACTCCGCGGATAGGATCCGACAAGCAACGCCTGAGTTGAGAAACATGGAAGACATCCTGAACTCTGGAAAGTTGCGGAGGTAGTTCCAATTGGTAGGCAACTTCTCCTCGTTTGGCAAGAATGCGAAAAGGACCGATGTAACGAGGAGCCAATTTGCCTTTGATACCGAAGCGATGGGTTCCCTTAAGAGGAGTAATCCGAAGGTAAGCCTTATCACCGACTTCAAAAGTCACAGCCTTATGATGACTATCATATTGGCTCTTCTGGCGAGACTGGGCTATTTTCAATTTCTCACGAACGATGTGAACTTGCTCTTCGGCTTCCTGGATCATATCCGGACCAAAGAATTGTCCTTCCGGTTTCTGACCAGTTAAGAGGCGTTCGACACCTTCGTCCATATAGAACTTCGAAGGGAGCCTTGCCCAAGCTGGCTTGATAACTATTGTTATAACCGAATTCGGCGAATGGAAGACACTTCTCCCAATCCATACCGAAAGAGATGACAGAGGTTCGAAGCATATCTTCCAGAATTTGATTGACTCGTTCTACTTGACCACTTGACTCAGGATGAAAGGCGGTGCTAAAAGAGAGATGAGTCCCCATAGCATTCTGGCACTTTCCCAAAATCATGAAGTGAAAAGACTTCCACGGTCTGAGATAATTTCCAACAGCACACCATGAAGAGATACTATCCGAGAGATATACAAGTCTGCTAGCTGGCTAGCGGTTATACTCTCTGAAACAGGCAGGAAATGGGCTACTTTGGAGAGGCGGTCGATAACGACGAAGATAGCATTATTCTCTTTCCTGGTCCTAGGAAACCCGGTAATGAAGTCCATACCGACCTTGTCCCATTTCCATTCAGGAATAGCTAAAGGTTGAAGGGTGCCAGCAGGCCGTTGATGCTCTGCTTTGACTCGATGACAAACGTCGCAGTTAGCAATGAATTGAGCGATTTCTCTCTTCATCCTAGTCCACCAGAACCTCTGGCGTAGGTCCTGATACATTTTGGTACTACCGGGATGAATCGTAAGAGGGGATTCATGAGCCTCATTAAGGATCAACTGCCGTAGATGTTGGTTCTTGGGAACCACTAAACGGTTCTCGAAGAGAACAACACCTCTGTTATCAATGGAGAAACATCCTGCAACTCCTTTGTGAATGTTTCACTTAATTCGGGAAATCCCTGTATCTTGCTTCTGGGCAGCTATGATTCGATCCGTAAGGGTAGGTTTCGCCACCAAGGTGGAAAGGAATCCTCGAGGAACAATGTGAAGGTTAAGCTTACGAAATTCCTCGTGGAGAAGTGGTTTCCCTTGTTGTAACATCACGTTGTTACAATAGGACTTACGACTTAGTGCGTCAGCCATGACATTGGCCTTCCCAGGGGTGTAAGTGATTCGTAAGTCGTAATCTGTGAGCAACTCAACCCAACGTCTTTGCCTGAGATTCAAATCCGGTTGGGTGAAGATGTATTTCAGACTTTGGTGATCAGTGAAGATCTCACATCGATTACCAAGAAGGTAATGTCGCCATGTTTTGAGTGTGTGGACTACAGCTGCAAGCTCTAGATCATGTGTAGGATAGCTATCCTCATGTGGACGCAACTGTCGAGATGCGTATGCGATCACTTGACGATCTTGCATGAGTATGCAACCTAGTCCTTGTCGCGAGGCGTCGCAGATAATAAAGTCCTTGGAAAAGTCTGGTGGTACCAGTACGGGTGCAGATATCAGTCGTCTTTTCAGTTCCTGAAAGCTGGACTCGAACTGTGGGGTCCACTCGAACTTTTTATCTTTGTTGAGAAGTTCAGATAGAGGTTTAGCAACCTTGGAGAAATTCTCGACAAACGTCAGCAATAGCTCGCTAAGCCAAGGAAACTCCTAACCTGCTTGACCCATTCAGGAGGAGTCCAATCAAGGACGGCCTGAACTCACTCGGGATTGAAGGCAATACCCTTACTAGAGATTACATGACCCAGATAGGTCACTTCTAGCAACCAGAATTCACACTTGGAGAATTTGGCATAAAGGCGGTGCTCTCGAAGTTTCATCAATACCAGCCTTAGATGCTCGGCATGATCTTCCTTGTTCTTGGAGTAAATGAGTATATCATCGAGGTATACCACGACGAATTTATCCAAGTACTCCATGAATATAGAATTCATTAGCCGGGAGAAAGTGGCTGGGGCATTGGTTAACCCGAAGGACATGACGGTGTACTCGTATTGGCCATAACGAGTAACAAAGGCTGTCTTGGGAATGTCCCCGTTCTTGATTTTGATTTGATGGTAACCCAACCTCAAATCCATTTTGGAAAAGACTGAGGATCCAGCGAGCTGGTCATACAGATCATTGATCCTGGGGAGCGGATACTTGTTCTTTATGGTGACCAGATTGACAGGTCGATAGTCTACAACCATCTGTTCCGTTCCATCCTTCTTCTTGACGAAGAGGACGGGACAAGGCCAAGGGGAAGAACTAGGACGGATGAGACCCTTTTTCAAGGACTCATCGAGTTGTTTCTTAAGCTCAGCTAATTCTAGGGGTGCCATCTTATAGGGTCTCCTAGAGATTGGGACAGTTCCTGGAATAAGATCTATCACGAACTCGACATCTCTGTCAGGTGGAACACCTTGTAGTTCTTCTGGACAGACATCCAGAAAATCACGGACTACCGGGATATCTTCGAGTTCTGGTAGAGGACTAGAATTAAGAGAGTAGAGATGACGCTCAGCCATTTGAGTCAAGACATTGACTGTCTTGCCGGATGGGTGTGTAAGTTGAACAGTCCTAGTGTAGCAATCAATCTTGGTGTAATGAGCTGTCATCCAGTCCATACCCAAGATGATGTTTATGTCCGAAGACTTGAGAGCTATTAGTGATGCAAGGAAAACAAGTCTATCGACAAGAATTTCATTCCCATGGCTTGCCCTAGAGGTTTGCCATTTTGAACCAGGAGTTTGAATAACCATGGAAGTGGGCATGTCACAAAAAGTCATGTTGTGCATTCGAGCATAGCTCTCAGATATGAACGAATGAGATGCTCCAGTATCAAAAAGAACAGATGCCGGATGGCAGTTAACAAGAAGCGTACCAAGGACGACATTAGGATCCTCATAAGCTTCCTCAGCAGAGACATAGTTGACATGACTACGTGCAGTGGGGATTGTCTTAACATAGTTCACCTTGCCTGTTGGCTTACCAGGGCCAACGGACTTTCCTGGCTGGTTCTGAGGACATTCACGCATGTAGTGCCCTGGTTCTCCACACTTGAAACATGTCACAGTGCTAGTGCATGGAGCAAAGTTGGCAGGTGGTCCTTCATAAGTCTTGGCAGGTGCATACTGTTGAGTTGGGCGAGGCGCCTCATAGGATGACCTCGGAATGTACTTGGGTGGCAGAGCAGTGTTAGGAACCCACACACGGAGCTTGTGAGAGCCAGAGCCGGATGAGGAACTGAAATCACGAGGATGCTTGCGTGTGGCTTCGAAATCAGTCTGGCTCGTCTCAGCACTGATAGCTTTGTTCACCAACTTATGGAAGGAGGTGCACTCGTGTAGACGTAGGTCTCGGCGAAGTTCAGGGCTGAGTCCCTTGCGAAACCTCGCCTGCTTCTTGGCATCGGTGGACACTTCCTCGGGTGCATAGCGTGCCAAGTTGCCAAAATCGCGACTATAGCCATCCACGGTTAGCCGGCCCTGGGTGAAATTGCAGAATTCCTCCCGCTTGCGATCCATGAGACCTTCCGGAATGTGATGTTCACGGAATGCCTCACTGAACTCAGCCTAAGTAGTGATTTGGCCAGCAGGATGCATAGCCTCAAAGTTTTCCCACCAGAGGCTGGCAGGGCCCTCAAGATGGTAGGCAGCGTAGGTAACCTTGTCAGCTTCGGCCACACGGGCAGATGGTAGCTTGTGGGTGATACTGCGAAGCCAGTCATCCGCATCCATAGGTTCAGCAAAATGATGGAACTTCGGTGGGCACATCTTGATAAAGTCATTGATTGACACCATGTCATTCCTCTGGCGGAACCCAGTGTTCTGCTCTATGCGTTCCAGCAGACGGTTGGTCTCTCTCTTGTTCCTTTCTTCCTCGAGCATAACTTCAGCCAATGAGGGTGGTTGGGGTAGATTCTCATCTCTAGCCCCACTAGCCTCACCCTGCTCCTGAGCAGCAGGAGTGCTGCGAGTGTTGACCATCCTAGGAAAACAGAACAATGGTTTAGACAAGGATGGCAAAGCTTGACAAAGGAGTGGAGAATGTAATGGATGACACGGAATGCAGAGATGTTCATCCGTACGACATGGTAATATAGAAACTGCCATATATACACCAGTGGTCATACACACCAAACATAGTTTAGTACAAGCCAAGGCTAAAGTACAACTGCGGTGAAAGACGAAACATCTCATTAGAGGCATTCCAAGCTCCTATACATTATCTAACTACGCCTCCGGAACTTATTACAAACTAAGTCATATTCCACAAGACGCGCAGGACTGTGGACATACAACTACTACGTTACTACTACTGCCACGGTCTAGCTCAGACACTCCCATAGTAATCTTCGTAAAGATTACCACCATAGCCTGGAAGTGGAACAGGTGGATCTTGAAACTCTCGAGCACTCGAAGGCTGTGGACCATAGGGACATGGATGCGGTCTCGGTCCCGATGCTGGTGGTAACCGACGCCCACGTGGAGGTGTAATACCCCCAACGTCACGCTAATCCATACGATCAGGCAGACGAGTCCGCACGGGGTACAAATCCCGCATATCCAGATATCCGGCATGCACGGCAGGTGCAAGCCGGGTCAAAGTAGTCCAGTGGTGAATCGAGTGCTATAAAGCTCCATCCGGAGGGCACGGACCTCACGGTCCCTATCCTCATCTGAGTAGTAGTCTGAAGCAATGGCTCCTCATGAGCGGCATCGGTATACAGACCAGTGTAGTAGCCTTCCTCTCCAGGAAGTGAGGCTGGCATGTAACAGAACTCAGTGTTCAGCAGCAGGGCATGCCTAGCCCCGATGATGGTCATCATCGAGTAAGCGGCATCCTGCACTGCCATATCGATGGTAACCCCAAGTCCATAAGACCAATGGATGGGGTCGGTAGCTCCGGGATATGAGGGGTATATCCGGACTGTGCACAAATACTGACTCTGGTTGAAATCACGGTACTGTTCCTCCACTGTGTACTCAGGATACCAACGGTAGCCGGTCTCAGTCAACACATGGACTAGCATGGCCGTGTGACCTGGCACATTAATGCACCGAGTCAAACGAACCACCTGATGAGGTGTGCGATGAGACATTTGAAACACGAAATAATGCAAAGGCATTAGAATTTCTGGAAGAAATCGGGCAGCATAACAACTGTAAATGCTCAAAAAAGATTTTGAGACATCATACAAATGATAGCATAGCCACTCAATAACATCATATCAAGGTTCCGGGTCCAACTAATAATCATACTAGAAGGGTAGAAACTGAACTGAGGCTTGAAACCAACAATCCTAAGAGTCTACGGATTAGTAACACGTGAACCTAGTAAGGATGAGAGGCCTAGTCCTAACCCCCGTAGAAAGAATAGGCTGGCTCAGATCAGAAGGGCATAAGGTAAAGAAGTAAAAAGAGCCTTACGTTGCCTTCCACAATCAATTCCCCTACATATAACTAAGAATTTTCTAGACTCAACATCGACCAGTTTGGCTTGAGAAACCTACACGCAGTCCGGCTCTGATGCCAACGCTGTCGGGACCCCGATCCAGAGTCACACCGATCTAGCTTGTAACACGTCATATCACTTTGCGGCCTCACGCACGGTATCCCCACGGGTGCCACCTTACCTGGCCCGGGACCGTTTGCGCATTTTGGCACACGTATATGACAGTGTCGCTAGCATCCATATGACAGAGAACCCGGGCCGACATGGCTAGTTATAAACCAAAAGTGGCACTAAATTACAGAGACAGGCATCCATGACCCAGCAACGAACGTGTCAGTCATCAACGTATGAACCCAAGTCATAGCAAGCTACATGGACTTAAAGGAACAACGAGTGACATTTCCCCTAAGGGACAGACACAGGAACGAAGAAGGACACATGTCGGCAAGCCTACGTGTTCCGAGCAGTAGCAAGCTACCAAGGCTTAGTGGAAGCACTAGGAGGCATTTCCCTGTAAGATAGGCTACCAAAGGTAAAGAACTAGGTGTTGGATCCCACACATATCAAGCATTTCAATCCTACACACAATATGCTCAATATGTGCAAATACAACATTGCATCACAACAGAACTCTATGACTCCAAGTACTTTATTTAAGAGGCTCCGAAGAGCCATACATAACATATCCATACAGGTAGGGGTCACATGACCCAACACTCAAGTCATACAATCATACAAGCACAAGCGGAAGCTAACATGTCTGAGTACAGACAACTTGGAAATAAAACAGGCTTGGTGTAGCCTGACTATCTACAAGCCCTTCACAAGTTCAGGATCTCCGTCTGGGTAGCAAGCTACTCGTCGACGTCAACGTCTATGTAAAACCCATCAGAAGGGGCAGGGTTCTCCTCTGCAACAGTTATTAAGCAAACATGAGTACAAGGTACTCAGCAAGTCTTACAACAGAACCTATCATACATGCATCATTATCACCAAGTGTAGTGGAGTTCATAGCAGCAAGCCAACTTTGACTCTTGGCTAACCTATACTACGACTCTCAGCGGATTGCAAGATAAGACTACGTACACGAGTCCTCTACTCACCACAACAGTACACCATCGTGGATCCTCTTCCGTCATCCTACGGAAGGCCATCCATGGCACTCACACTTGTCTTGAGGCTTTTAGTAGTATTCATCAACTTGTCTATGAACTGTAAGAGCAACCAAGTAGTCCGTACCGCGAACAACGGCTATTCGAATATATTGGTAACCCTGCAGGGTTGTACTTCTTCACACACGCTTCCACCACTTATCGCCGTTTACTCGACATGTACTCGGCAACCTTCAAGCGGAAGCCCAGCGAGGGTGTCGGCCACGACCTGACTAACTACACAAGTCCCTAGTCCAGGTTTATCGCCTATTTGGGTTCCATCCGTGGGGAGATCCGGCCGGGGTGTCGCTACGGCCCCAAACGATGTGTACAGGGTTCCCAAGTCACCAAACAGGCGACCAGTACACCGTGCCACGTACCTGTCGCATCACAACCCACCCCGAGGGTCAGCGTTGTGCACGACCACGAGTAAACTACAAACACCAGAAACTAATTGCAACTCCTGGACAGAGGACAAGGGCTATTAATAAGTCGAGAGGGCTTCGAGCGCCCGGAGCCCAATGCGTGGTAGTAGTTGTAACTTGAATCACACATACAGATCTCGGGTCCTATGGACGGTTCCAATGAAACAACCCACCACGTACTCCTACATGGCCTTTCATCGATACCTTTACCAAACATGTTCCAGACTTCCCTCTCTTTATCGAGTATGATTATTTCACTCTGATTCATCACCCAGATGGACCAGACCTTACACAACTCTAAGCATAGCAGACAACATTAAAAATAGCATGGTGGACCACACATCACATGGCTCAATCAACTCCTACACATGCTAGTGGGTTTCAACTATTTACTGTGGCAATGACAGGTCATGCAAAGGAATAGGGTTCAACTACCGCAGCAAGTAGCAGTTCACACGCTGTTGCCTTAATGCAGTAAAAGAGAGCAGGAGCGAGAAGATGGGTTTGTATCGGAATGATCAATGGGTTGCTTGCCTGACAGAGTGGTCATCGGGTACTGCTCTTCAGTTGGATACGCAGAAGTATCCTCGGGAGCAGGACCTACCACGGAGAACACCGGCAATACAATCAATAAGCAAACAAATGCAACAATATGATGCATGCTCATGATATGGCAAGATGAATGTGTTTTGGGCTAATGCAACTATAAACAGAAGGGTTTGAGCCTATTCTAATCAAAGATTCAAATTTATGCCCAAACTATTATTTATTAAAGTGCATTATCATGTTTTAATGTGAAAAGCAAGGTTAACTTGCTCAAACATGCATGAAACCAGTGCCTTTGGAAAGATTGGATTTTTCTGATCAATTTTCATATATAAATCTTTTCAATCTCAGCTATTGTTGAATTTATATGATTTTTTGAAGTTTAAAGCATTTTTTGGAATTTCCTGAATTGTGTTAAATCAATTAATCCCAGAAAAGCATTTACTGCGTCAGCATGACATCATGCTGACATCAGCAAGTCAACAGGGCGGTCCAGGTCAAACCTGACCAGTGGGACCCACTAGTCAGTGTCACACTTAGTTAACTAATTAATTAGGATTAGATTAGGCACTAAACTAAGTTTGACTAGCAGGCAGGGCCCACATGTCAGTGACCCAGGGGAGTCAAACCCCTGGTCAAACTGGGTTGACCCGCCGATGTTTAGCCTCAGGCGAGGCCAGACGCGGCGGTGAGGTGCGGAAAACGTGCTCCGGCGACCAAATCGACAACGGAGCACGTCTACGTGCTGCTGGTGAGGTGCCGCAGCGAGTGGTGGTGGTGGTTGGCCTTGGGGTCGCCGGAAACGACGCCGGCGACGAGTCCAGCGGCTGCAGGAGTTCGGGCGAGGACAAACTCGTCGGTGCGGTGCTCTTGGAGGCGCGTGGATTGGTCCTACAGCACCTACGCGAGACGGTGAAGCTAGTGGGCACGATGGACGGGCCGTTAGATGGTCAGAGCCTCGTCGGCGACGAGCTCTGCGGCGGCGCATGCAGGTGAGCTTCGTGAAGTGCATACGGTGCATGAGAGAGCTAACGGAGAGGGGGAGGATGGAGCTGAGCTCACGGCGACTGCAGCAAGCGTCGAGGCGGGCTCGGGGAAGGTCGGAGCTGAGCGGGGCGATGGTGGCGATCTCAGCAGCCGGAGTTGGGGAACACGGGGTCGGGGGCGACTCCAGAGCGGGCGAGCGCTCGAGGCTCGGCCTGCTCGACGTAGTCGAGGACGGCGGAGTGAACGGACATGGTGACGCGGCACGGGGACGATGGTGGACGCGGTAATCACGACGGTGCGGGCGCGGCAGCGTCGGCGATGGTGCGGGGGAGCGAGGGAGAGGAGCTGGGGAGGAGGAGGCGTGTCTGCGAGCTCGGGGGAGGAGTGGGTGGTCAATCCAGGCCAGCAGAACGGCGAGGGGAGGAAGCAGGGCGGCGGGCAGCTGCGTGGCGCGCGCTGCTGCCGCCATCGAGCACTTGCCTGCCTGCCTGGCCGAGCCAAGCAGCTCGCTGGAGCGGTGGCTGGGCTGGGCCGGCAGGTGGGCCTGCTAGTGGGCGCTAGGTAAGTCCTTCTCTCTCCTCTCTTTTCTATTTTATTTCTGTTTGTTTTCTTTTGCAACTTTATTGAATTAATAAAAATGCTAGAACATTTTTATAAATCAAGAAACTAGTCATGCCCACTGTATATAATATGAACAGCATGGAACATTTTAGTTTATGATTATTTGGGCACATAAAATATTTTGTAGCATTTAAATGCCCAAATGCAATTACAATATGAATTAATCCAGAGACCTTTGGATGTCCTAGAAAATTGTGCACCATTTTTGTCAGAGGTTTAAGACCAAGGCAAGGATGATGAACATTTTTGAAGGGCATTTTTGGTACATTGGAAAAGATTTTATTAAACCCTAGTTGTTAGAAGAGGGGCTGGGGTTTCTGTCATTCCCATTTCAAGTTTCTGTAGAAAGTAAACATGATGCACACTCTAGATAGTCCTAATGCAAGCACTGACTAGGGATGTGACAAGTTAACTAAGGAAAATATTGAGCGCATGAATGCTAAATATAAACTTGTTGGAGATAAGGGTAGAAAACGTGTTGTCTTTGCACCTGGAGATCTTGTTTGGTTACATTTGCGTAAGGATAGGTTTCCTAATTTGCGCAAGTCAAAGCTAATGCCACGTGCTGATGGTCCTTTCAGGGTGTTAGAGAAAATAAATGATAATGCATATAAACTTGAGTTGCCTGCAGATTTTGGGGTAGTCCCACATTTAACATTGCAGATTTGAAGCCTTACTTGGGTGAGGAAGATGAGCTTCCATCGAGGACGACTTCAATTCAAGAAGGGGAGGATGATGAGGACATCACTAACAAGATTACACCCACAGCCCCAACTGACACATATAGAGGATCAAATACTAGAGCTCGCGCATGCCAATTAAATTACAAGGTACTCCCGTTTCTTGGTAATGATTCTAATTTTCATGAGAATGTGATGCTGCCTAAATTGGATACATTTGTCTTGCTTACAAATGAAGGGCCTAGCTTGGACAAGAAGGACAAACATTGGAGCAAGATCAAGTATGGAGATGATGGCATGTGCAAGGGGAACAAGAACAGAGTTACAAGTGATGATTTCAGGACTTTGAAGCCACCATAATGAGTGCGTGAAGCCTTGGACGAAATATACAAGATGCCACTTCATAAATTTCGTCCAGAGGCTATTATAGGTCCTGCGTCACCTTATTATTGGGCCAGGCCCATGTAATTTTGAAATACTTGAGTATAGCCTGTTTTTAGAGTCCGTATGTGTGGGGAAACAAGAGTTAGGGTTGGTTTCGGACCCCTCCTCCAAGGGCCACAAAATACCCCCCCCCCTCTTCCCCCATATATACAGCCCCTAGGGCGTCGTTTAGACTTTGGGTTTTGTCTAGATTAAAGTTCGTCATAGCTGCAACTTCGCGTACTTCGTTTGTGTTCAACGACCAGACAAAGACGTCACAGAACCCCACCTTGATCAATAAAGCTTTCCTCTTATATTCGCAATATCCAGATTGCAATCTTAGTTTCTTGCTTGTTCTTCGTTTGCTTGCAGGAAATAGACCCTCGTGGTCAGGTTGATCGTGCTCCAGCATGGTCAATAACCTCTCGGAGTTGGTTTAGCGATTGCTAAGGCGCGACGTCCTCGCACGTTCGTAGTCCGATCATCAAAGTCTACTCCACCAAAAACGATAGCCACCATCTCATCGAAAGACGGGACACCTTTGCCTCTATCACGAGGTCTTAAGGAGAGTTGGCTTCGGTGAAAAATGGATAGCATGGATATGTGAACTGCTAGCCGCCTCCTCCACTCGGATCATGATCATTGGATGCCCTGGAAAACCAATCCTAGCTTGTCAAGGCTTGCGGCAATGGGACCCCCTCTCGCCCATGATCTTCATTCTATGCATGGAGCCCTTGTTTGCTCTGTTTAAGCATGCCATGGAGCAAGGGTTACTGGCACCCTTGACCCAGTCTCGGTTGCACCATAGGGTGTCTATGTTTGCGGACGATGTGATTGTGTTCTTCAAACCAAACAAGGTGGAAACTAACACTTGTGGAGCAATTCTTCATTTTTTGGGCAAGCTTCGGGACTTGTGGTCAACATGAGCAAAAGTTCAGCAATGCCAATTCGCTGCTCCCAGGAAGAGATACAGTGGGTGTACAACACCCAGGGATGCTCGAGCTCGCTGTTTTCGTGCAAGTATTTGGGCATACCCCTCACGATAAGGAAGGCCACAGCAGCTCAACTCCAAGACCTGGTGGACCATGTGGCGGATTGCCTCCCACTTTGGAAGGCGGAAATGTTGCCTAAGAGTGGTCGTTTAATGCTGGTCCAATCGGTGCTTTGTGCTATACCTATTCACCCCATGATGGCACTTGATCTTCCTGCAAGGACGTTGGTGGCTCTGGTCAAGATGTGTAGAAGCTTCATATGGTGCGGTAAGAAGGAGGCCGGTGGAGGAAGCTGCTCTGTTGCTTGGGAGGAAGTTTGCACGCCCAAGTGGGCGGGTGGACTAGGGTTGCCAAACCTGCATTGGCTTAACAATGCGCTTCGGGCGCGCTGGGCCTAGCTGAAGAAAGCTGATAGGGAAAGACCTTGGGTCGACTTTCCGATTACTATATCGGCTGAGTCATAAGCCCTGGTAGATGCGGCTGCGCGGATGACGGTTGGAGATGGGAAATCTACTCTTTTTTGGGAGGATAGATGGATCATGGGTGAGCGAGTCAGAGATAAAGCGCCGATAATATACGGTCGGGTTCCAAAACGAGTGAGACAGTCTAAGTTGGTGGCTGAGGTGTTGCGTGATGGCAGTTGGGCACTACATATTGGCATAGAGCTGTCACCGGAGGCACTGGATCAGTACCTCCTCTTGTGGACTAGTGTTTCAAACATTGCACTCGATGATGAGACTCCAGACGCTGTGACCTGGGCATGGGAGAGCAGTGGATGTTTTTCAACCTGTTCGGCCTATGCGGCGAGGTTCTCCGGGCAGCAAGTTTCACCAACTGCGGACTTCACCTGGCAATCCAAGGCACCGTTGCGTTGTCGGTTTTTTCAGTTGGCTAGCTCTGAAGAATAGATGTTGGACTTCGGATAGGCTTGCACGGCGCGGCCTACCTCACCAGGCAGCCTGCCCCATGTGTTATCAGCAACAGGAGACTATGCAACACCTAATGATGGAGTGTAGCTTTGCGAAGCGGATTTGGCTGGCGATGAGCAGACTTGCTAACAAGGTGGAGCTCTAGCTCAGACATGGGGAATCACTTGAGCAATGGTATTTGCGGCAAGAGGATGCCTCGGCTAATAGAAAAGCGCACAGGACTAAATGTCTGCTGGTCATGTGGACAATCTGGAAACATAGGAACGATGTGGTGTTTAATGGATCAACGTCGTCATTTCAACACTCCATGCAGCGGATTCACGAGGAAGGACAGCTTTGGGCGAAGGCGGGACTCTTCAAGGAGGATAACACAGGGTTTGAGGTTGCTCCAGTAGCGTGGGATGTGAGCGAGTAGTTGCCTTTGGTAGTCAGATGGTAGGCCGGAAATCCGCTTGTAAATAAACTTGTAATGGTGGACATTGGTTTCGTACCCTTTCTTCTATAATGAATGATACGCACTCTCTTGTGCGTATTCGAGAAAAAAATTACTTGATGTTTTCTTGTATTAGGAAGGATGTGCTTATGCGTAGTGGGCACTACCATGCTCGGTACCATGGCGGCATATGGAGGATGGGGAGGTAATCGCCATAACTTATTTAATTTCTCCCTTTTGCAAGTTCTATGGTATGACATCATGTAATGCTACTTTAATTGTTGCAGTATTTAATGCCACTATGCATGAGGAGCCAAGATGGCTCTATCATATCATGTTGTACAATGAATGGTGTACCCTATGCATCTAGAGAGCCGGCCGTCTAACCTTCATCCTACAGTTTTGGCGCCCAACATGGCCATCTCCGGCCTTGTGCACGGTTTGAAGCCCAAGACACATAACTTTCACTTGCGATGTGGAGAAATGAAGATCAATCTCTAGAGGTTTGCCATGAGCATAGGCCATCCAATGGGTAGAGTTGATGTGACTAGCAGGGTAGACTCGGGTGGTGCAACCACTTTACATTACCCATCGGTGTTAGCTCTGACCCGTTGCATATGGAAGACATGATAATAAGTTTTCTGGTGGCACCTTCGTATGGTTATGACAAGCTAGAGGGATATGTCCCTAGTGGTGCCTCTGTCGAAGGGGTGTGTTAGTACGTCCGGGCCTACAAGTGATACGTTCAATTAAAGTCCTCTTTTCAACTGCGGGTGGGAAGTCAACCCCTTGGGTGTAGTCGCCACCGCTAGGCAACTGGGACACAAACTATAGACAGGGATACATGGATCCCACGTTATATGGACAAGTAACACGGAATTTCATTAGTGCTATTTCCATGCATATATCATTGAACATGATGCACACAATGATTTGTTTTTGAACATATAACTGGATAACACATGTTGTAGGACGAGTGTCGGAGCCTCACTTGGCGCTTTGGGGTAAGGCCTTTCCATATGGATGTGAGATCACATTACAGTTGGGCGTCCCATCAAAAAGACCAAATATATGGATTTGGATCGAACATCGTTATCCGGATCTCCTGCCAACCATTGCATACATGTGCAACCAAGTAAAGGTGTACACAAGCAACTGAAAGGTCATTTACAAGCGCAACATCAAATGATTTAGGCACATTAAGTCAATATCAAGTGACATTTATTGCATTCTCTAAGCTCCTACATCAATGGCAGGTTAGATAACTTGGTATATTCCATTGTCCACCGCGACAATTTTTTGCATGAATAACCCATGGGAACCCTTTGCGTCACACTTGACAATGGTTCTTCAAGTCCAACTACTTCATTGAGTAAGGGTAGTTGTGCTTAACATAGCACTCTCTCCGCCCCCACCTAATTAATAATCTAGCAAGTTCCTAAACTTGACGATGGGGTATAAGTTAGGCTTTTCGAGATCTTCATCTATGGTTGTGCATGACAATAATCAAAGCTCATTAGTCCTGAAATAATCAACTATAGCCTCGTTGGAGATGCTAAGTTCATAAAACAAATGATATTTAGTGATCGTGGTCTACTACCTTGATGAAAACTTTGACTTCTTTCGCCATGAAACCCATCCCCGTCCGCTTTCTCCAAACCATTGGCCCTTGAGTCGAGGCATAGGTGTGCTGGTAGGTAATGTCATCGTTTGTGTCCTCCTCCGTGACTTGTGGCTACATGTCCCAAGGTCATTCTCGTGAAGCTCATCCTCCGAGTCGAAAGCATCACCTTGTTACACATGGATATCAGATTATTTTTTAACGACACAATCATATCTTAATTGAAGTGGTTAGCTCATAGTTATGCCATACACCCTCATTTGTACCATCAACTAGTGGCACATTTCGAGTAAGGCTCATAACATCACGTGTGAAGGCACATCGCTTCATGTCAATAAGCAGCTACAATTGATTATCAACAACCATCTTGGCAAATAGATAGAGAGAGTTATCTTGCAACGCCGCCACAACTTCTTTGAATGCTCTGGTATGCCCTAAGCCAACCTATAATTTTTGTATGTTTCATACTATGTGTTTTCTTATCATGTAATATTTGTTTCTTTTGGACTAACATATTAACACAGTGCCACTAAGTGAAGGAAATATGCCCTAGAGGCAATAATAAAGTAGTTATTTATATTTCCTTATATCATCATAAATGTTTTTTATTCATGCTAGAATTGTATTAACCGGAAACTTAGTACATGTGTGAATACATAGACAAATAGAGTGCCCCTAGTATGCCTCTACTAGACTAGCTCATTGATCAAAGATGGTTATGTTTCCAAGCCATAGACATGAGTTGTCATTTGATCAATGGGATCACATCGTTAGGAGAATGATGTGATGGACAAGACCCATCCGTTAGCTTAACAACTTGATCGTTTAGTTTTACTGCTATTGCTTTCTTCATGACTTATACATGTTCCTATGACTATGAGATTATGCAACTCCCGAATACCTGAGGAACACCTTGTGTGCTATCAAACGTCACAACATAACTGGGTAATTATAAATATGCTCTATAGGTGTCTTCGAAGGTGTTTGTGGTGTTGGCATAGATCGAGAATAGGATTTGTCACTCCGAGTATCAGAGAGGTATCCGTGGGCCCTCTCGGTAATGCACGTCACTATAAGCCTTGCAAGCAATGTGACTAATGAATTAGTTGCAGGATGATGCATTATGGAACGACTAAAGAGACTTTCCGGTAATGAGATTGAACTAGGTTGATACCGGCGATCGAATCTCGGGCAAGTAACATACCGATGACAAAGGGAATAACGTATGTTGTTATGCGGTTTGACCGATAAAGATCTTCGTAGAATATGTAGGAGCCAATATGAGCATCCATGTTCCGCTATTGTTTATTGACCAGAGATGTGTCTCGGTCATGTCTACATAGTTCTCGAACCCGTAGGGTACGCACGCTTAACGTTCGATGACGATTGGTATTATGAGTTTATGTGATTTGATGACCGAAGTTTGTTCGGAGTCCCGGATGAGATCACGGACATGACGAGAAGTCTCGAAATGGTCGAGAGGTAAAGATTCATATATTGGAAGTCTATATTTGGACACCTGAAGTGTTCCAGGTGATGTCGGGTCAACGGAAGGGGTTCCAGGCGCCCCCCCCCCC
>LR738714.1:401306653-401326425 GCA_902687465.1 Secale cereale | reverse complement strand
CCCCCCCCCCCCCCGGCAAAGTTATGGGCGTATTGGGCCAAGTGAGGGACAGACCAGCCCCTAGTGGGCTGGTGCGCCCCTCTAAGGCCAAATAGGAGAAGGAGGAAATGAAGGGAAAGGAGTAAGGAAGGAAGAGGATTCGGCCTCCCACCTTTCCTTCTCCTCCCCCTTTCTCTTTCGTTTCCCGACACCAAATAAGGAAGGGATAGGGGGCCGAATTGGACAAGGCCCCAAGTAGGATTCCTCCTACTTGGGGCGCCCCTTGGCTGCCTCCTCTGCTCTCCAACCTATATATATATATATGTGTGTGTGTGGGAGGGCACCCTAGAAGAACACAAGTTGATCATTGATCTCTTAGCCGTGTGCGGTGCCTCCCTCCACCATAATCCACCTCGGTCATATCATAGCAGTGCTTAGGCGAAGCCCTGCATCGGTAACTTCATCATCACCGTCACCACGCCATCGTGCTGACGGAACTCTTCCGCGAAGCTCTACTAGATCGTGAGTTCGTGGGACGTCACCGAGCTGAACATGTGCAGATCGCGGAGGTGTCGTACGTTCGGTACTAGGATCGGACGATCATGAAGACGTACGACTACATCAACCGTGTTTTCATATCGCTTCCGCTTACGGTCTACGAGAGTACGTGGACGACACTCTCCCCTCTCGTTGCTATACATCACCATGATCTTGCGTGTGCGTAGGATTTTTTTTGAAATACTACGTTCCCCAACATTGGCATCATGAGCCAGGTTTATGCATAGATGTTATATGCACGAGTAGAACACAAGTGAGTTGTGGGCGATACTAGTCATACTGCTTACCAGCATGTCATACTTTGATTCGGTGGTATTGTTGGATGAAGCGGCCCAGACCGACATTACGCGTACGCTTACGCGAGACTGGTTCTACCGACGTGCTTCGCACACAGGTGGCTGGCGGGTGTCAGTTTCTCCAACTTTAGTTGAATCGAGTGTGGCTACGCCCGGTCCTTGTGAAGGTTAAAACATCATATACTTGACGAAATATCATTGTGGTTTTGATGCGTAGGTAAGAACGGTTCTTGCTCAGCCCATAGCAGCCACGTAAAACTTGCAACAACAAAGTAGAGGATGTCTAACTTGTTTTTGCAGGGCATGTTGTGATGTGATATGGTCAACACATGATGCTAGATTTTATTGTATGAGATGATCATGTTTTTTAACAGAGTTATCAGCAACTGGCAGGAGCCATATAGTTGTCGCTTTATTGTATGAAATGCAATCGCCACGTAATTTATTTACTTTATGACTAAGCGGTAGCAATAGTCGTAGAAGCAATAGTTGGCGAGACGACAACGATGCTACGATGGAGATCAAGGTGTCGCGCCGGTGACGATGGTGATCATGACGGTGCTTTGGAGATGAAGATCAAAGGCACAAGATGATGATGGCCATATCATATCACTTATATTGATTGCATGCGATGTTTATCTTTATGCATCTTATTTTGCTTAGATCAACGGTAGCATTATAAGATGATCTCTCACTAAATTTCAAGGTATAAGTGTTCTCCGTGAGTATGCACCGTTGCGAAAGTTTGTCATGCCGAGACACCACATGATGATCGGGTGTGATAAGCTCTACGTTCAAGTACAACTGGTGTAAGACAGTTTTGCACATGCAGAATACTCGGGTTAAACTTGACGAGCCTAGCATGTACAGACATGGCCTCAGAACACTGGAGACCGAAAGGTCGAGCATGAATCATATAGTAGATATGATCAACATAAGATGTTCACCATTGTAAACTACTCCATCTCACGTGATGATCGGACATGGTTTAGTTGATTTGGATCACGTGATCATTTGGATGACTAGAGGGATGTCTATCTAAGTGGGAGTTCTTTAGTAATATGATTAAATGAACTTTAATTTATCATGAACTTAGTCCGGATAGTATTTGCAAATTGTGTTATAGATCAATAGCTCACGTTATAGCTCCCCTGTGTTTTTGATATGTCCCTAGAGAAAACTAAGTTGAAATATGTTAGTAGCAATGATGCGGACTAGATCCGTGATCTGAGGATTATCCTCGTTGCTGCACAGAAGTATTATGTCCTTGATGCACCGCTAGGTGACGAACCTATTGCAGGAGCAGATGCAGACGTTATGAACGTTTGACAAGCTCGGTATGATAACTACCTAATAGTTTAGTGTGCCATGCTTTACAACTTATAACCGGGACTTCAAAAACGTTTTGAAAGCTACAGAGCATATGAGATGTTCCAAGAGTTGAAATTAGTATTTCATACTCATGCCCGTGTCGAGAGGTATAAGACCTCTGACAGTACTTTGCCTACAAGATGGAGGAGAATAGCTCAACTAGTGAGCATGTGCTTAGATTGTCTAGGTACTACAATTGCTTGAATCAAGTGGGAGTTAATCTTCCAGATAAGATAGTAATTGACAAAGTTCTCTAGTCACTATCACCAAGTTAGTAGAACTTCGTGATGAACTATAATATGCAAGGGATGACGAAAGTAATTCGCAAGCTCCTCGCGATGCTGAAATCAGCGAAGGTAGAAATCAAGAATGAGCATCAAGTGTTGACGGTTAACAAGACCACTTGTTTCAAGTAAAGGGCAAAGGGATAAAAGGGGAACTTCAAGAAGAATGACAAACAAGTTGTCACTCCCATGAAGAAACCCAAAGCTAAACTCAAGCCTGAAACTAAGTGCTTCTACTACAAAGGAAATGGTCACTGGAAGTGGAACTACCCTAGCTACTTGGCGGATAAGAAGGATGGCAAAGTGAACAAATTTATATTTGATATACAGATTATTGATGTGTACTTCACTAGTGTTCATAGCAACCCCTGTGTATTTGATACCGGTTCAATAGCTAAAATTAGTAACTTGAAACGTGTGTTGCAGAATGAACAGAGACTAGTTAAAGGTGAAGTAACGATGTGTGTTGGAAGTGGTTCCAAGATTGATATGATCATCTCGCACACTCCCTATAATTTCGGGATTAGTGTAAAACCTAAATAAATGTTATTTGGCATTTGCGTTGAGCATGAATATGATTTGATCATGTGTGTTCCAATACGGTTATTCATTTAAAGTCATAGAATAATTGTTGTTCTGTTTACATGAATAAAACCTTCGATGGTCATACACCCAATGAAAATAGTTTGTTGGATCTCGATTGTAGTAATACACATATCCATAATATTGAAGCCAAAAGATGCAAAGTTGATAATGATAGTGCAACTTATTTGTGGCACTATCGTTTAGGTCATATTGGTGTAAAACGCATGAACAAACTCCATGCAGATGGACTTTTGGAATCACTTGATTATGAATCACTTGGTACTTGCGAACCATGCCTCATGGGCAAGATGACTAAAACTCCGTTCTCCGGAACAATGGAGCGTGCAACTGATTTGTTGGAAATCATACATGCTGATGTATGTGGACCGATGAGTGTTGAGGCTCACGGTGGGTATCGTTATTTTCTGACCTTCACTGATGATCTGAGCAGATATGGGTATATCTACTTGATGAAGCACATGTCTGAAACATTTGAAAAGTTCAAAGAATTTCAGAGTGAAGTAGAGAATCATCGTAACAAGAAAATTAAGTTTCTACGATCTGATCGCGGAGGCGAATATTTGAGTTACGAGTTTGGTCTTCATTTAAAACAATGTGGAATAGTTTCACAGCTCATGCCACCCGGAACACCACAGCGTAATGGAGTGTCCGAATGTCGTAACTGTACTTTATTAGATATGGTGCGATCTATGATGTCTCTTACCGATTTACCAATATCGTTTAGGGTTATGCATTAGAGACAGTTGCATTCACATTAAATAAGGGCACCATCTAAATCCGTTGAGATGACGCCTTATGAACTGTTGTTTGGCAAGAAACCAAAGTTGTTGTTTCTTAAAGTTTGGGGGTGCGATGCTTATGTGAAAAAGCTTCAACCTGATAAGGTCGAACCCAAGTAGGAGAAATGTGTCTTCATATGATACCCAAAGGAAACTGTTGGGTACACCTTCTATCACAAAACCGAAGGCAAGATATTCGTTTCTAAGAAGTGAGTAGGAGGAAAGTGGAACTTGATGAGGTAATTGTACCTTCTCCCGAATTGGAAAGTAGAACATCACATAAACTAGTTCCAGTGATTCCTACACCAATCAGCGAGCAAGCTAATGATGATGATCATGAAACTTCAGATCAAGTTACTACTGAACCTCGTAGGTCAACCAGAGTGCGTTCCACGCCAAAGTGGTACGGTAAACCGGTTCTCGAAGTCATGTTACTAGACCATGATGAACCTATGAACTATGAGGAAGCGATGATGAGCCCAGATTCCACAAAATGGCTTGAGGCCATGAAATCTGAGATGGGATCCATGGATAAGAACAAAGTGTGGACTTTGGTTAACTTGCCCGATGATCGGTAAGCCATTAAAAATAAATGGATCTTTAAGAGGAAGACTGACACCGATGGTAATGTTACTATCTACAAAGCTCGACTTGTTGCGAAAGGTTTTCGACAAGTTCAAGGTGTTGACTACGATGAGATTTTCTCACTCGTAGCGATGCTTAAGTCTATCCGAATCATGTTAGCAATTGCCGAATTTTATTAAATCTGGCAAATGGATAACAAAACTGCATTCTTTAATGGATTTATTAAGAGTTGTATATGATGCAACCAGAAGGTTTTGTTAATCCTAAAGGTGCTAACAAAATGTGCAAGCTCCAGTGATCCATCTATGTACTGGTGCAAGCATCTCAGAGTTGGAATATACGCTTTGATAAGTTGATCAAAGCATATAGTTTTATACAGACTTGCAGTGAAGCCTGTATTTACAAGAAAGTGAGTGGGAGCACTACAGCCTTTCTGATAAGTATATGTGAATGACATATTGTCGATAAAAAATGATGTAGAATTTTCTGGAAAGCATAAAGGAGTGTTTGAAAGGAGTTGAGTACATACCTTGACAATTTTTTTGAAGTAGTTCAAAATGGAATAGACAAAGAAAGAGTTCTTGCCTGTGTTGCAAGGTATGAAGTTGAGTAAGACTCAAAACCCGACCACGACAAAAGATAGAGAAAGAATGAAAGTCATTCCCTATGCCTCAACCATAGCTTCTATAAAGTATGCCATGCTGTGTACCAAACATGTTGCATACCTTGCCCTGAGTTTGGCAAGGAGGTACAAAAGTGATCCGGGAGTAGATCACTGGACATCGGTCAAAATTATCCTTAGTTACTGGATGACTAAGGAAATGTTTCTCAATTATGGAGGTGATAAAGAGTTCGTCGTAAAGAGTTACACCGATGCAAGCTTTGACACTAATCCAGATGACTCTAAGTATCAATCTGGATACGTATTGAAAGTGGGAGCAATTAGCTAGAGTAGCTCCATGCAGAGCATTGTTGACATAGAAATTTGCGAAATACATACGGATCTGAATGTAACAGACCCGCTGACTAAACTTCTCACATGAAGCGAAACATGATCACACCTTAGTACTCTTTGGGTGTTAATCACATGGCGATGTGAACTAGATTATTGACACTAGTAAACCCTTTGGGTGTTGGTCACATGGCGATGTGAACTTTGGGTGTCATTCACATAACGATGTGAACTATCGATATTAAATCATATGGCGATGTGAACTAAATTATTGACTCTAGTGCAAGTGGGAGACTGAAGGAAATATGCCCTAGAGATAATAATGAAGTTGTTATTTATATTTCCTTATATCATGATAAATGGTTATTATTCATGCTAGAATTGTATTAACCGGAAACTTACTACATGTGTGAATACATAGACAAACAGAGTGTCCCTAGTATGCCTCTACTAGACTAGCTCATTGATCAAAGATGGTTATGTTTCCTAACCATAGACATGAGTTGTCATTTGATCAAAGGGATCACATCATTAGGAGATTGATGTGATGGACAAGACCCATCCGTTAGCTTAGCAACTTGATCATTTAGTTTTACTGCTATTGCTTTCTTCATGACTTATACATGTTCCTATGACTATGAGATTATGCAACTCCCGAATACCAGAGGAACACCTTGTGTGCTATCAAATGTCACAACGTAACTGGGTGATTATAAAGATGCTCTACAGGTGTCTCCGAAGGTGTTTGTCGTGTTGGCATAGATCGAGAATAGGATTTGTCACTCCGAGTATCAGAGAGGTATCTCTGGGCCCTCTCGGTAATGCACATCACTATAAGCCTTGCAAGCAATGTGACTAATGAGTTAGTTGTAGGATGATGCATTACAGAACGAGTAAAGAGACTTGCCGGTAACGAGATTGAACTAGGTATGATGATACCGACAATCGAATCTCGGGCAAGTAACATACCGATGACAAAGGGAACAACGTATGTTGTTATGCGGTTTGACCGATAAAGATCTTCGTAGAATATGTAGGAGCCAATATGAGCATCCAGGATCCGCTATTGGTTATTGACCGGAGATGTGTCTCGGTCATGTCCACATAGTTCTCGAACCCGTAGGGTCCGCACGCTTAACGTTCGATGACGATTGGTATTATGAGTTTATGTGATTTGATGACCGAAGTTTGTTTGGAGTTCCTGATGAGATCACGGACATGACGAGGAGTCTCGAAATGGTCGAGAGGTAAAGATTCATATATGGGAAGGCTATATTTGGACACCTGAACTGTTACAGGTGATGTCGGGTCACCGGAAGGGGTTCCAGACGCCCCCTAGCAAAGTTATGGGCCTATTGGGCCAAGTGAGCGACAGACCAGCCCCTGGTGGGTTGGTGCGCCCCTCTAAGGCCAAATAGGAGAAGGAGGAAAGGAAGGGGGAGGAGTAAGGAAGGAGGATGATTCGGCCTCCCACCTTTCCTTCTCCTCCCCCCTTCTCTTTCCTTCCCCCTACACCAAATAAGGAAGGGATAGGGGCCGAATTGGACAAGGCCCCAAGTAGGATTCCTCTTACTTGGGAGCTTGTCCCTTGGCTGCCTCCTCCCCTCTCCAACCTATATATATGTGTGGGAGGGCACCCTAGAAGAACGCAAGTTGATCATTGATCTCTTAGCCGTGTGCGGTGCCCCCCTCCACCATAATCCACCTCGGTCATATCGTAGCGGTGCTTAGGCGAAGCCCTGCGTCGGTAACTTCATCATCACCGTCACCACGCCGTCGTGCTGACGAAACTCTCCCGCGAAACTCTACTAGATCGTGAGTTCGTGGGACGTCACCGAGCTGAGCGTGTGCAGATCGCGGAGGTGCCGTACGTTCGGTACTAGGATCGGTCGATCGTGAAGACGTACGACTACATCAACCGCGTTGTCATAATGCTTCCACTTACGGTCTACGAGGGTACGTTGACGACACTCTCCCCTCTTGTTGCTATACATCACCATGATCTCGCGTGTGCGTAGGTTTTTTTTTGAAATACTATGTTCCCCAAAACTAAGGCCAATTCTCCATTTCTGCAATGTGACCTTCATGTATTTTGGAATTTTGGAAACAGGTTTGCCGCTACATAAAACTTGGAGGACAAGACGCTACCCAAAGAATGGCCAGGGCGACATGTGGGCCCCACACTACCAACCAAGGCCACCTGAGGGGCGCTTGGCTAGGCTGTTTGGGCACCACGGGTGGCCCTTAGTATGTCTCTTCATTTCCCGGTATTTTTATTTATCCCCTAATCTTCGTAATGTTTTTCTTGGATTTTTACACCACCATCACTTCGCGTTTCAAGGCAAAACATGCATACAACCCTATTCTGGTAGTCTGTTGGGGGAGGAAATAACTTTCTTTGACTTATCCATTGATCCTTCGCTAGTCCCACGATGATGTGTAAGTAGTCCACTCTCTGGACTATGGATTTTGTAGAAGTAACTATGCAGAAATATCTTCCTTTCTTTTCAATACATATATATTACACGAGTATCTCAGTGCCTGAGCCACCCATGGCTCGGCAGCTCTGGCAGAGTCCTTGATGGCGCCGCACGCCTTTGCAACTGTTTTGCGTCGAGACTGTGCCCATCCTGCTGCCAATGGGGTACTAGGTTGTACGTGTCTGCGGTTGGCCGGCGAAAGCTGAGCCAGTTGGTAATATTCGTGGTTTTGTTAATTTGTATCGTGTTTGTTCTCTTCCTTTCGTTTTTATGTATCTCTACTCACGGGGTTAAAGTTTAGGTCGTGTCCTTTTAAATCTCAACTGTCAATCTTTATGTTTAACGCAAAAAATGATGGATATAAACGGATGACGAATGGATAACTATGAAAGGCTCCATCATTTATTATTAGGTAAAGATAAGCTGCCTAACATGATTATGATCAGTATGATATAATTTCAATGGTTACTTTTGGCATGATAAGCATTATTACTCTCACATCTAATTAGCTTGTAATGCTCAATGCAATGTTTTGTCATTTCAATTAAATATTTAGAGAAACACATGTCATTAGCAGTCTTTGAGGTGAAATATTAGTTATAGATGAGTAAGACATTTAGCCGGTCTATGCATTTATGGACGTATTGCCTATATAATATCACCACATCATCAATTATACTTCTGCATATTTTTTGTGATAATTTGTGTGCATATCTATGCATATATTTTTATGTTGTTACTATTTGAAGAGATTCTACTAATGATCCCACAAACCCTAATCCAATTTTCCGCATAAAAACAACCATCACTTTACTTTTATACGGACCTTTATTTTTTGTAATTAATTATTCAAACAAAGTTCAACCTTATGATACATTTAATACTTGTTGCAACTAGCAAAGCTAGTGTGAATGACAATCCCACCGGAATTGTTGGGGACACAACAAAGTTTATAATTGTGTTGTAGGGTTGATCCCTGAGCTTGAAAATATCGATTCCAGTGATTGATATCTCGGTTCTTAGTGAGAGAAAAAATGTGCTAGCTACAAACCCTTGCACTTGACCAAACATCTTGCTACCACGCGTAATCTTTGGAGCAAACATGCTCCCACTCCAACACCTTACGTGATATGCATTATCTTCGACCGAGTTGACCCCATATCCTATACTATAATCAAACTCTTCACCACCTGGATCCATCCAATTCAACTCAATCCTTACTACTTCCACAACCTCGACATAACTAGGACTTGTGATAATGAAAATGACTTTCTCCTAGGTGTCAACAATCTCAACATTGTTATGTAAAAAGGATGATTGTCCACATAACGGACTGTAGGATCGAAGTAGGTCTAGAGGGGGGGTGATTAGACTACTTGACAATATAAAAAATCTGCCTTTAGGTCATGCAATGTTTTTGGCAGTTTCACAAACAAGATCAGTTCAAGTAACACCCTACACATGCAATTCTAGAGTTTATGCAGCGGAAAGTAAATTGCACATGTAAAAGAGAGGTGGAGAAGATCAAACGCAGTTTGGTGACACGGAGATTTTTGTCGTGGTTCCGATAGGTGGTGCTATCGTACATCCACGTTGATGGAGACTTCAACCCACGGAGGGTAACGGCTGCGCGAGTCCACGGAGGGCTCCACCCACGAAGGGTCCACGAAGAAGCAACCTTGTCTATTCCATCACGGCCTACGCCCACGGAGGACTAGCCTTACTCGGGGTAGATCTTCACGAAGTAGGCGATCTCCTTGCCCTTACAAACATCTTGGTTCAACTCCACATTATCAAGACGGAGGCTCCCAAGCGACACCTAACCAATCTAGGAGGCACCACCCCCCAAAAGGTAATAGACGGTGTTGATGATGATGAACTCCTTGCTCTTGTGCTTCAAGTGATAAACTCCCCAACACTCAACTCTCCTCACTGATATGGCTGTGGTGGAAGAAAGATTTGAGTGGAAAGCAACTTGGGAAGGCTAGAGATCAAGTTTCATATGGTAGGAATGGAATGGCTTGATCTCAACACAAGGGTAGGTGGTTCACTTCTCAGAAAGTGTATGATAGAAGTGGTGGTACTTTCTGATGGCTCTCCTCACGAATGAGGAGGGGGTGGAGGGGTATATATAGCCTCCACACAAAATCCAACCGTTACACACACATTTGACCAATCTCGGTGAGACCGAAGTTAAAACTCGGTCAGACCGAAAGTTCAAATATAGTGAACGTTGGGATTTTCGGTGGGACCGAAAATACCATCTCGGTGAGACCGAAGTGAGTGAAAGGTTAGGGTTTGCCATTTCGGTGAGACCGAAAGTATAAACTCGGATATTCCGAATTGATGTCAACTGATCACAGAAGGTTGGCAGCCCTTTTTCGGTGAGACCGAAACTCAGAATCGGTTTGACCGAGAAGCTAGGGTTTGGAGAAACAACTGAAGTGGTTCATCTCGGTGGGACTGAGTTGGAGAAATCGGTGTGACCGAGATTACTTATGGGTGTGTGTTAAGTAGTGAGTAGTGCTGATAGTTGAGGGAGTTAGATCACCAAGCACTTGAGCAACAAGAACATTAACACAACCTCATCCCCTTTTAATAGTATTGGCTTTCCTATGGACTCAATGTGATCTTTGATCACTAAACCAAAAAGGAGTCTTGAGCTTTTGCCAATGCTTGTCTTAGCATTTTGAGGGGTCCACTTCTTCAGACATTTCCATACCCATATCATCGAACTTTTCTGAAATGATTCTCAAGAGAATATTAGTTCAATGATATATATGTTGTTCTTAATTACCAAAACCACCCGGGGATTAGTTGCACTTTCAATCTCCCCCTTTTTGGTAATTGATGACAACATATAGATCAAAGCTTCGACAAGAGATATAATCAAAGAATAATATCGTCGCTTTGAGAAGTATGTGATAAACAAGAGCTCCCCCTAAATTTGTGCATTATTTAAAATTTGCGTTTGAATGCAAATGCACAATCGATTAGGATAATGGGTTACTCTTCCATGTCACATACATCTTGGTGGAGCGCACAAAATGATAAGAATGAATAACATGCACTCAATCACCAAGACAAGAGTAAATAGCCATACAATAAGAAATAGCATATAATAAGGAATAAGCACTCATTAAGGCATAGTATGACTAAGCACTCATTAAGGTAGCATCAAACGTAGTAGCAAGCACACATAAAGTATCTGGAACCAAAAGAAACCAATGTATCACAGGGAAAACCGGCAAAAGAACGAAAAGACGAAAGAGCACTCTCTCTCTCAAAGCCCTATGATCTATAGCAATTTCTCCCCCTTTGGCAACAAGTTACCAAAAAGTTCGAAAAGGTATAGAGCTAAGCGTCACTGCGGGCTCGGCTGGCTGCTCCCGTCTGGGTCGATGTCGGTGTAGAGATAGCTGCGTCGGCGAAGACTTCTGCTGATGTCTGCGCTGGAGGAGTGGATGCTGGAGCTGGAGCTGTGGCTGGAGCTGAAGTAACTGGGATAGCTGCAGACCTGGATCCTCTGGGAACCGGAGCATTCTGGCGATGAGAGTCCTGGACTATATCATCCTGCATAAGCTCTGCTCTCTCCTGCCTAGTCTCCTCCATGTCTGCCTCAAGCTTGTTGACAGACACCTGAATCTCAGTCAGCTTCACGTCTAGAGCGTGGATCTTGTCCTCGACAATCCTCTCAAGGCTCTCCTGAGATTGCTCAATGCTGGCCAGGCGTTGTTCAATTCTTTGGGTTGCTTCAAGGATTTGCTCTCCAAAGCTCTTTGGCTTAGCTGCTGCTGCTGCTGCCTCTCTGTCAGCTTTGGCTTTCTTTGCAGCTTCGATCTTGGCTTGCCCTTCAACTGAGGTGGGATCCTCTTCATCCATCACAACTACGTTGTCCTCATGCTCTGGCTGCAGTGGCAAGTGCTTCCTATCCAACATGAATTTGCCCGTGCCAAACTTGGCGTTGATGAGCATCTGTATCTGCGGAGCAAACCCACAAGACCTCTTCTGGTCAGCTGCAGTCCTCTTAATGGTCTCAACCATCAAGTCCATCACCTTAAAAGGTGCCTTCTCATCGAGAATGTGCAGCATGTTGATAGAATAGCCTCGTATCATCCGGTGGTCACCTGACTTAGGCATCAAAGTATGCCTCAGAATAGTGTTGGTGGTGGTCAGACCTGCCTGGAGATAATACACTGAGCCGAGCTTCCATCCTTCCAAATCAGCAGCTGGGATCTCCTTGTACATATTCTTCATAGAATCATGACTCTTCTTAGGAATCCCATAGACATCAATGTCGTCCTCTCTCTGCACTGGAGCGTTCAGAATTTCTGCCCATTCTGCAACAGTTGAAGAAAACCGTTGACCTTCAGTCATCCAGGTGATCTTGCCATCGGGGTAGAAATGGGCTGTGGCATAGAACTGCATGATCATCTCGTCATTCCAGGCTGTTAGTTCTTGACCCACAAAATCAGCAACTCCACATGCAGTAAAGCTCTCATGCACATGGGGAAAGAAGTCCCGATGCTCTCTGCTGTCAATGTACTTCCAGTCAACATACCTGGTGTCAGCAACAATGGGCTTCTTATCCATTAGCACGGTCTCATAGAAATCCTGCTGCTCTCTGGTGTGGAATCTGGGGTCCACAGCAGTCCTTCTTCTTACGGCATATGGATCAGACTGTCTCCATAGCCTGAGACCTTTGTCCTTTCTTGCCTTCATATCCTCAGCTTGAGGATGAGCATCATTGTGGAGTGGCAACTTGGGACGGAGCTTGAGCAACACATGCTCTTCATCTGACTCAGAAGGTGGCATCTCACCTTTGTTTTTCTCAGAAGCTAGAATGCTTCTGGTTGTCCTCTTGGGCTTGGCTGGAGCTGCCTTAGCTGGAGCAGGCTTCTTGGGCTTGGAGGAGGCTTGAGCCCGAATAGCATCACCCATGAACTTAGCTTTCTGAGGAGGAGGCTGGGGTGCATCTTCTTCTTCTTCTTCAGCAGCATCAACTTGAGGTTCAGCATAAACAACTCTCTTCCTCTTGGAAGTCTTCTTCACCTTACTTGGAGCAGGCTCTTCCAAGTTGAGCTTCTTGGCAACTGCAGACTGCTTCACTTTGCTCGTGCCTTTCTTTGGCTGCTGCCCTTGGAGCTCTTTGGCAACCACTTGCCTCTTTGGCTTGGAGGTAACTTCCTCAGCAACAAAGTCGGAATCCTCAGAATCAGAAGTTCTCTTCTTCCTGGTTCTCGTAGCAGCAGGAGGTAGACCACTAGGGGTGCTCCTCTCACCATCATCACTAGAGCTGCTAGCCTCAGGACTTGTACCTGCTTCTGGAATCTCAGCAAACGGTGACTCAGACCTGTTCTGGCTATCACTGACATCTGACATGGCTGAAAAAACCTGTGAATAGATAAGGTATAGGCAGAGTAGAAGAGTTATCACAACTGCAGAAGTTTTTGCAAAAAAAATGAGTTAAAAACTTAGTTTTGAGTTTTCACAGAATGTATTTCGGTCAAACCGATTTCAAGTTTCGGTGTAACCGAAGTGTTCAACAGAACCTACACACCACTTTCGGTCAGACCGAAATGGGTTTCGGTCCTACCGAAAACTTAGGGTTTCACAGAAACTTCAATTCGGACATTCCGATTTTCACAACTCGGTCAGACCGAGCTATGTAGTGCAATGGTCAGAGACCAAATCGGTCAGTCCGAGTTTCAGGAATCGGCTTCACCGAGATGCATTCCGTGGAAACCTAAACCTAAGAATTTTCCTCGAAACTAAACGATCTGAACAATGTATTGGGAACATATCAAACGTGGATTGAATCAGGGCAGTCCTATCATGCAAGAATCAGAAGTTGAGCATGAATAGGGATCGGGACACACCCTAACTTGGTGGTGTCCCTCTACGGCGGCAACGGAGGAGAAGATTACCGTTGACGGCGGCGGAGACCTGCGGCAAGGGCACACAGGCGACGAAGGCGACGATCCTTAGATCAGGGCGGCGGCAGCAGGGGTCTTGGAGGGCGAACGGTTTGAAAGGAATAGATCGCGCGCAGCCCTCAGTATATATAACCCCGTACTATCGGTGGGACCGAGTTGAAAAACTCGGTGTCACCGAGATGTATTTCTGCTGTGCAGTTACACATATCGGTCAGACCGAGATTTTGAACTCGGTTTCACCGAGATGAAACCTAGATCAATCTAAGTGTTTCGGTTGGACCGAGATTGAGAAGCCGGTCAGACCGAAATAGACTTAGAAGGTTTTGGAAGTCAGCCTTAGACGAATCGGTGGTTCCGAGTGCTCCTCACTCGGACTGTCCGAAAAAGACTTGTTCAAAGTTGTGATATAAGCATGAATAGAATTTTGAGACAAGATAGCATAGATAGCTAGGGAAAGTGCTTAGGCATTCTTGTCCATCCATTTGGCCAGAAAAAAGAAACCAAAACAATCAAAACAACAAATGGATGTCCTTGAATGGATAAAATCATGCATCCAACATGCTCACACAATAAGATAGCAACTGAAATATGTGTCAAACATGCACAACCAAAACTCTAGCTACTAGCACACAATTTGTCGATGACTAGGTCATCTATATATGAGTATATTGACTTAGGAGTCAAATGAGAACATTTGATCATAGGTCATACTCATCGTTTAAGCACAAGTGGTGTTACCACTTTTACATAAAGCATTTATGTGTTCACATCATTTGGAGATGCTTTTAGCTCAATTTTTAGAGCAAAGCTCCCCCTAGATGTGAGAACCCCTTTTAAAGGGTCAAACTAACCTTGGGTTGTCGTAGAAGACTTCATGTAGATGTTGAAGATGTGGATGCTCAATGTTGATGTAGACCATCAAGAGTTAGGAGCAATCCTTTGGATTAGGGCACTTTCAATACCTACATGGGTTAGTCCCACAAGGAACAAACAAGAATATCCATGGACATAGAGTGAAGTACACAAAAGATGATGTCCATGAAAGCAATGATTACCTTGTCCCTTGACTTACCAACAAGAGGGTTTGTGACTCCATGAACAAGTGCATGATGTGGAAGTTGATTGCACAAGTTCTTGCCAAAATGAATATGAGTGAAGTTTGTTGGCGGAGTCACCCTCAAGAACCTACTAGTTCTTCTTCTTTGGGATCCACATCATCTTGATGGGAATCCTTGGTGTTGTAGTTGAGCTTGACGAAGTAGAACTTGATGTGTCCTTGGGAACCCACTTGACCATGGCTTGAGGTGCTTCAATGAATGCATCAATCTCTTCTTGAAGCTTGTCCTTGGCCTTGAAGAATATCTAGCTTTGATTCCTTCACAGATTCAGTACCCTCGTGCATTTCAACCAAAGTATCCCAAATCTCTTTAGCATTCTCAAGACGGCTGATTTTGTTGAACTCTTCGGGACACAAAGCATTGAAGAGAATGTCACAAGCTTGAGCATTGTTTTGCAACATCTTCAGTTCTTCGGGTGTAGCTTCGCGATCCGGAACTTTTCCTTCTTCAAAGAAGTCACCTTGCATGCCAACACAAATAATGCCCCATGCGGCTGGGTTATGACCAAGAATATGCATTTTCATTTTATGCTTCCAACTAGCAAAATTTGTACCATCAAAGTAAGGACCTCTACGATAATTACCCTCACTAGACGCCATACTCTCCTAGGTTGTGAAACCAAGCTTATGGAGTCCAATGCAATGGAAACCAAGGCAATGGAGACCAAAGCTCTGATACCACTTGTAGGATCGAAGTAGGTCTAGAGGGGGGGTGATTAGACTACTTGACAATATAAAAAATCTGCCTTTAGGTCATGCAATGTTTTTGGCAGTTTCACAAACAAGATCAGTTCAAGTAACACCCTACACATGCAATTCTAGAGTTTATGCAGCGGAAAGTAAATTGCACATGTAAAAGAGAGGTGGAGAAGATCAAACGCAGTTTGGTGACACGGAGATTTTTGTCGTGGTTCCGATAGGTGGTGCTATCGTACATCCATGTTGATGGAGACTTCAACCCACGGAGGGTAACGGCTGCGCGAGTCCACGGAGGGCTCCACCCATGAAGGGTCCACGAAGAAGCAACCTTGTCTATTCCATCACGGCCTACGCCCACGGAGGACTAGCCTTACTCGGGGTAGATCTTCACGAAGTAGGCGATCTCCTTGCCCTTACAAACATCTTGGTTCAACTCCACATCATCAAGACGGAGGCTCCCAAGCGACACCTAACCAATCTAGGAGGCACCACCCCCCAAAAGGTAATAGACGGTGTTGATGATGATGAACTCCTTGCTCTTGTGCTTCAAGTGATAAACTCCCCAACACTCAACTCTCCTCACTGATATGGCTGTGGTGGAAGAAAGATTTGAGTGGAAAGCAACTTGGGAAGGCTAGAGATCAAGTTTCATATGGTAGGAATGGAATGGCTTGATCTCAACACAAGGGTAGGTGGTTCACTTCTCAGAAAGTGTATGATAGAAGTGGTGGTACTTTCTGATGGCTCTCCTCACGAATGAGGAGGGGGTGGAGGGGTATATATAGCCTCCACACAAAATCCAACCGTTACACACACATTTGACCAATCTCGGTGAGACCGAAGTTAAAACTCGGTCAGACCGAAAGTTCAAATATAGTGAACGTTGGGATTTTCGGTGGGACCGAAAATACCATCTCGGTGAGACCGAAGTGAGTCAAAGGTTAGGTTTTGCCATTTCGGTGAGACCGAAAGTATAAACTCGGATATTCCGAATTGATGTCAACTGATCACAGAAGGTTGGCAGCCCTTTTTCGGTGAGACCGAAACTCAGAATCGGTTTGACCGAGAAGCTAGGGTTTGGAGAAACAACTGAAGTGGTTCATCTCGGTGGGACTGAGTTGGAGAAATCGGTGTGACCGAGATTACTTATGGGTGTGTGTTAAGTAGTGAGTAGTGCTGATAGTTGAGGGAGTTAGATCACCAAGCACTTGAGCAACAAGAACATTAACACAACCTCATCCCCTTTTAATAGTATTGGCTTTCCTATGGACTCAATGTGATCTTTGATCACTAAACCAAAAAGGAGTCTTGAGCTTTTGCCAATGCTTGTCTTAGCATTTTGAGGGGTCCACTTCTTCAGACATTTCCATACCCATATCATCGAACTTTTCTGAAATGATTCTCAAGAGAATATTAGTTCAATGATATATATGTTGTTGTTAATTACCAAAACCACCCGGGGATTAGTTGCACTTTCACGGACATTTATGATTCTAGCCAACTAAAAAATAGTGAAAAGACGAAATACATCAATGCTAATTCTACTATATTATATCAAATTCACAAGAGAAATATAGGACTGACGAGTGAACTATGTAAATAGAAACTATACATACGTGTAGAAGACTAATCATAATTCTTAGTACACATTACAAACACCAAACTAATCCCCTATTTCTAATATAAAAGGAAATGCATTTTAAAGAAATGGGATAAACCAATCATATTCGAATAATGCCACCAAATTAAAGACTCCAACCAATCAAACTGATTGAGATGAGAGAAACCTCTAGGGATGCAAATGAGTCCGATATGGGAGTGTCGACAGCGGTGCATCAGCATCTCATTCCCGTGGCGACAATGATCATTTAATGGTCGATGGACCTCGATCTACGCTTCACACCTAAAACCAGAATGGACGACGTTGAGGTTAGCCACGTAAACGCCAACCTCTATGGCCCTTCACTTGTCCATCAGCAGGTTGATCACCTAGACAAGTGCTAATTGCCGTTGACTATGGTGTTGCATGTTCATCGCGAAGGTTAGGGGTTAGACATTGAGCCAGTATGTCAAATTTGGATAAACTCTTAGCGGGGTCATTTGTGGTTGAACTTTGTGATAGAGGTCGATTTTATCAATTTTCATGCGATTGGAATACGGAGAGCTAGTACGAGCATGTTGCTCCGCAGTGCCCGTTCTGAGTTCCGACGCTAGAAGCTAGCCCTTCCAATTCGACGCGCCGATTGGGAGCGAGGACTCGATCGATCGATCGATCGATCGAGAGAGAGAGAGAGAGAGAGAGAGAGAGAGAGAGAGGGACTGCTATACCACGTATGTGAGGGGAGCTGATCGTGTGGTACAACGGAGCAAGATTCGAGCGGTGCAAGATAGCATAGAGGACGTCGTGACTTTGCTCATTTTCGAGTCCAAATCAATTCCACCGGCAAGCTGAAGATGGTGACTATTTGGAGTGAGAGGAACACGAGGATATTCGATAACAAGTTCAAACCACTCAAGACTCAACATCTTTCTTGCCAACATAAAGAGCGAGGCTAAGACTACCCATAGTGGGAGTAACATAGGTAGTAACATCACACATATCTAGATAAAAAAGATGATGTGGCAAGCAATAAATGAAGAAAGAGAGGCATGTGGTAACATAGCTAGTTACTACTAGTATGAGTAACATCACACATATCAAGGTAAGATGAGTCTATGACCTAATAAATGAAGTCTTCCATGTTACCACACATATGTTACTCCCCACTATAGAGGTAGTAACATAGAGTAGTAACATGGGCATGTTACTACTCTATGTTACTACCCATTATGGCTAGTCTAAGCGTTGGATCGTGGCGGGGTCTAAAATTTTGGGCCTTTGATGTTGGGAGAGTAATGATTATTATGTAACAATTTTTTACTTTTCGCTACAAACTTTGGTTGGTCTTCTTTTTTAATTAATGAATGAGCCAAAGTTTTTACTTCCGTTAAAAAAACCCGACTTACGTAATCAATACGTCACCCCTCGCAATAATCTGTCACTGCGGGGCGCCTCTCCGGCCCCGCACCGGCCATTGCCAGTGCTGATGCTGCACTGGCCTCTTGATGTTTTTTTTTTCCTTTTTTTTTCACTGGCCTCTTGATGTGGACGGCGTGGAAAGGCGGTGGATGCGCCGTGAGTGACCCATGGACCGCATCTCCGCGTGTAACGAAGCCGGAGATACACCGGTGATGATTGAAGATCTTACAGAAAGCGCGGCTAGATATGCGGTGGCGGCAGTGTGCGGTGCATGCGGGCGGGCGCGCTGGGTGCATATGAGGCCAGGGGTAGGCACACGGTATCGATGCCCACGCCATTTGGGCAAGGGAATCGGGACGACGGCGACGCCGCGTGCGCACAGGTTCGATCTCATCGAGGGAGCCTTGGCTTTGCTAATACCGGCGTGACGTGACGCGGCCGCCGCTCGTGGCGTGCACATGTGTCGCCGTTGTGGGCGATACCCATACCTCATCGCGGCGGCCTTCTTCTTCATTACGTGCGGGCATGGGAGTCTAGACTAGGTTGTCGAGTTTTGCCAGTTTCAGCCTGCGTACAAATTATAATAATGGAACTAACGGCCTAATTGTGGGTACGTGATCGGGTTGCTAAGCAAAACTCCGAAAGGGGCTCAACTAAAAGACGGTGACACTAAAAGGCTGGATCTATGGTCAGGCCGTTATTTTGCACCCTAATTTCGAGAAGGGGAGAGCACACCGGCTTCTCTATCGGGGTGGTTACTTTCAACTCGCTTCAAACAAAAACAAAAACATTCAAGCCGTAGAGGACAACCCGATACACATGCGTCATCATCAGATAGTTCTCGAAGCCATGGCCAGTTGTACCCGTAGGAGAACACATCTCTTTTGATTGGTGTTCACGGCGATGATCCGGACCGTTTGGACGTGTAACAATATGGTGATCGAGCGAGTCTTTTTGCGGCGTGCCGCTGACATTCTGTGGTGGGACGCGGACATTTTTTTAAATCAAAACACCACCCACTCCTGTTAGCAATGAGATTTATCCATCCTCCTCCTAGCCGCCCCTCCTCCTAACGTCCCTCCTCTCAACCCTAGCCGCCCCTCCCCCCCCC
>LR738714.1:401171258-401306573 GCA_902687465.1 Secale cereale | reverse complement strand
CTCTTCCCTTCCTCGTCGCTGCCTGAGGCAGCTGCCGGGCAAGCCCGGGGCGCCAAGGATGGTGGCGGCGGGGCCTCGGTTGCCCTGCTTCTGCATGGAGCGGCGGGTTGTGGCGGCTTCGTTGGCAAGGCATGGTCGGCTAGCAGCCGTCCGGGCGGTGGATCTGGTGTCCCGGCGCGGGCGGCGGGATCCGGTGGTCGTTGGTGGTCGGCAGCGGCTTCTGCGGCGGTCGGTGCGCGTGATCTGGTGCCTCCCATCCTCCCCTAGTCGGCATGCAGGCCAACCTGGTCGGGCCGCGCTTCCTATTGGTCGCCGGTTCTGTACAGGAGACGCTGCTGGTGGCGGGGATCTAGTTCGGGCGAAATCCCTGGCCGGCTATGGCCAGCCGTGCCGACGGCGACGCCTGAGGGCGCCCTTCCCCTCCTTGGAGGCATCGGTATGGACTGATCTCCTCACTTCACCTACCCAGGTCTCCCGGGCGAAAGCCCTAACTTTCTTGGGTGGCGGTGGTGCTCACGGCACCGTTTCCTTCTTGAAGGCGCCGCTTCGGGAACCTTGGGGTTGGGCGGCCCTTGTGGGTGGTGGGCGACGATGGTGGTGCAGCCCTATCCTAACATGGATTTACGTCTGTTGCTTGGAGATGGACTCGCGTATGTGAAGGTCGTCGGCTGGCGTCATGGTGGCATTAATGGCAGAGGACCTGCCAAGGCGCGCGTAGGTGAAGGTCGTCGTGTGGCGTCGTGGCGGCATCGATGGCTGAGGGCCTGTCAAGGTTGTCACCTCAATCTGCTCTGGAGATGGACCAGTGGAAGATGGCGGCGACGACACATGTGAGTGCGTCGGTCTGGTTTGAGCTCCGGACCCGGCAAATGGCTTGGTCGGGGCCTCCGGCTTTAGATATTAGGCTTAGGTAGAGGTCTGGGTATGTGGCCCAGCTTGCACCTCTTCATCATTTGAATAGGAGTAGCGGTAGATGTTGCCAAGATGGCGGATTCAGGCATATTGTTGTTATACTTTGTAAGGTCCTCGAGAAATAATCAATAAAATGCCCGCATGTATCTTCTAGATGTAGAGGCCGGGGTTATCCTCCTTTTCTAAAAATAAAATCATCAGATAAAACAGATACACCGTCTGTGAGGAAAAGTTACAATTTCATTCAGCGGTTCCTCTAACCAATCGTAAGTCGCAAAAAATCTCGCTAACCTAGCTAGTTCGTGAGCTACCTTATTTACTTTCTATTACAATGTTTAAATCTAAAAATAGGAAAATCACAAACAAGATGATAACAGTCATCAAAAACCGCCGCTGCTACGCTCGCATGGCATCACCCATTGTTCATTGTGTCAATAACTCCAAATTGTGAGAATTGATAACTAGGCGATTGCAACCCATTCTTTGCGCGAGGGATAACCCATATCGAAGTGACAAAGCTTCAACCGTCAGGACATCTGCGCACCAGTCTATTTTCCCATTTCTCCTGCAATGAATTTACCTCTGTCTTCTCTGAGTACCGCCCCCTATAGTGCATGTGAGCTCATCATGATCAAACGAAGCATCAACATAAATATGGTGGAACGCCTCACCCCGTAGCTAGTGGTCGAACGTCATCATATTTTTGGGCATGTTTGTGTTGTTGTTTTAGAAGACTTGTTGATACTTAAACATAATGTATTGACATGGTGGTTTTGCTTTATTTATAACATAGTACGGAAGCATATTTTGATCACCATAATAGTTTTGAGAATTGCTTTTGGCTCCGGGTCTCCATGAAGCCTGGATGTAAAAAAATGCAAAGGTATAAACAATATATTTACACACATATGCTATGCATCTTTAAGCACTCGTGTGTTTTTCTAAAATGTTTTAAACCGAAATACAAATTTCATTTCTTTGGCAATTTTAGGCTTCATTTAGCCCCGATGCGAAAAACCATATAGTTCGCCAAATTTAAAATGCATGTCGGAAATAGGGGACATTCTAAACATTTTCCGAGCATGGTGTTGGAAGCATAACTATGCACATGTACAATAACCTCAGTACAAACTTAAACAAAGGGCATCTCTAAAGTGGATTCTCGAACCTTCACTATATGCTCAGACCACAGTGTCCGGGTCAATTTTGCCATCCAGAGGGGCCTATATATGTCCGCTTAGAGCAAGTACAATAAGCTTATACAAGCGGGTTATAATAGTTAAAATATTATATTTCTATTGACATGGAGGGGAAATAAGAGGAGAGAGAAGGGGAGCAGGCTACAGAATAAGAGTCGGCTGCAACACATGCTCCTACGCACTATGTGAGAATGAAACATGTGCCATGCATTAATTGTATGAGATTATGATTGCACGATGTATTGCTTTTCGTGCATAGGCACGTATATATGATGTACAAAGGTGGGCCACGGACCTCAACTATACATGAAACTAGGAGACGGGCCCAATACACAATATGCACATAACACATATACTCAACACCCCCCTCCCCGATGTCGAAGTGGCACCGCTGCTGACGCAAAGACTGGACCGGAACTCCTCAAATGACGTTGTAGGCAAGCCCTTGGTCATGATATCGGCAAATTGTTGAGAAGTAGGGACGTGAAAACACGAATATGACCAATGACCACCTGTTCCCGAACAAAATGAATATCCAACTCAATATGCTTGGTCCGTCAATGATGCACTGGGTTAGCGGAGAGGTAGACTGCCGAGACGTTGTCGCAGTAGACCACCATGGCACGATCAACAGGGCAAGAGAGCTCCTGAAGCAGCTGGCAAAGCCACGGACACTCGGCGATGTCGTTGGCCACCGCACGATACTCAGCCTCAGCACTGGAACGAGAGACCGTAGCTGCCGCTTGGACGACCACGAGATACGCGTGGGTCGAAGGTAGACACAATAGCCCGAAGTGGAGCGATGAGTGTCAGGGCAGCCCGCCCAGTCTGCATCTGAGTAGGCGGTGAGGGCGGCGTCGGCGGAGGCGTGAAGCGTGACGCCAAGATCCATACTGCCATAGATATAGCGGAGAATCCTCTTGACGGTAGCCCAGTGAACATCTCGAGGAGCATGCATATGAAGACACACCTGCTGCATGGCATACTGAATCTCCGACCGAGTCAGAGTGAGGTACTGAAGAGCAGCAACGATAGACCGATAGAAAGCAGCATCCGAAGCAGGAGAGCCATCCATGGCAAAAAGCTTGGCCTTCATATCAACAGGCGTAGCGGCGGGTTTGCAGTTAATCATGCCGGCGCGCTCCAGGAGCTCGTGAGCGTACTTCCGCTGATGAAGGAAGAAACCATCCAGACGGCGCACCACCTCGACACCGAGGAAATAGTGCAAATGACCCAAGTCCTTGATGGAGAATTCAGCGCGAAGACGAGCCGTGAGCTGACTGAGAAGACCAGCCGTACATGCCGTCAGGATGATGTCGTCGACATAGAGCAGCAAGTAGACCGTGTCAGAGCCCTGATGATAGACGAAGAGCGAGGAGTCCGAGCGAGTAGAGCGGAACCCAAGCTAATGGAGAAACGCCGCAATGCGCTGGTACCAAGAGCGCGGAGCCTGTTTGAGTCCGTACAAAGACCGCGAAAGCAGGCACACGTGGTCGGGAAGTGCCGGGTCAACAAACCTAGTGGGCTGCTGGCAGAAGACCTGCTCCTCGAGGTGACCATGGAGGAAGGCGTTGGAGACGTCCATCTGGTGCACCGGGGCAAGCACGGGAGACCGCAAGGTGGAGAACCGTGCGTATCATGCCAGGCTTGATGACCGGAGCGAAGGTGTCGGTGAATTGATGCTAGCTTGTTGTCGAAAGCCACGAACGACCCAGAGCGCTTTGTAGCGATCAAGGGTACCATCAGGACGGAGCTTGTGTTTAAAGGCCCACTTCCCGGTAATCACGTTGGCGTGCCAGGGACGGGGAACAAGCTGCCATGTCCGGTTGCGCAACAGGGCGTCAAACTCCTCTTAAATCGCAACCATCCAGAGCGGGTCACGAAGAGCGGCTCGAACGGAGGACGGCAACGGTGACGACTCAGAGGTGGACGATGCATTGACGTAGTCATCCGAGGCATACCGCGAGCTCGGGCGAAAAGCGCTCGCACGGGCACGGGTGACCGGACCGGCCGCAGGGGCCGGGGGCGCCGAGGAGGCCACAGGTGCTGGGGGGCGCGGGCGACGAGGGCACCGGGGGCGCCCCCGACGCCGAGGGGGCCGCCGGCGCTGGGGGTCGCGGGCGCCAACGTCGGGGGCGCCAGCGCCGCGGCTGGAGGAGGCGCCGCATGCGGGGGCGGGCCTCAAAGCCAGGGGGCGTGTAGGGACCCGACCCGAATGGATCAAGTCTCTGTGCTTAAGTGTCATCCCTGTATCGGTATGCTGACACACACAGTACTCGAGGATTTATAACAGAGGTAAATCACATGTATAAACTAACGTAAATACTATACCTCAATCAACACAACAGAAGTAACAAGGTTGTGGAGTTTCATCAACACCAACGACAAAGTTGAGTGTAGACAGCGCAACCCTAATGTAACACTTACTCGTCGAATAATTCCTGCAACATGAGACGTTGCAGGCATGTAGGTCAGTACATTGAATTTACTGGCAAATTCACACTGTAGAAGTAATGATGAACAATGCCTACAACTACATGCATATTTGGCTGGTGGAGGTTGTAAGTTTTGTTTTGCATAAAGCTGATTTTTCCCTACCACAAAGGAATGCATTTATTTAACTACTTTGTTAAATTTATTTCATGAACAATTGAGTATGGTTCCTCCATACCAATCCCAAACCAAAGTCACTATTAACCCAATGAGTTAATTAAATAGAGTGTTGAGATCAACAAATAATCCATTTCTAGATACTCAAAGATGTCCATAACCGGGGACACGGCTACTCATGAATAGTTTGTACACTCTGTAGAGGTTTGTGCACTTTTCCCCACAAGACTCGATCTCCTCCATTGGATTTCTCGCACTGCATGGTGTTTGAGAAACGGATGACTGAGACACAATCTTTCAGAAGCATTTACTCTTTACCCCAGGTGGATCTGTACACCTACTCTCCCCTACATCTGCTAGTCCACCACTGAAAGAGCTCACACAACATACTCAGCTATGCTAGAGCCCATAATGGTATTGTGGCTGCACACGGAAGTTTCTAGCATGAATAGTCTTATGATCCCTTTGAGCCTGGGTGGTATTCCAATAGGGTGATCACACGGGTCCTCCAGGATCCCCTAGGGCAAACACTGGTTTCTCCAGGTGCCCAGGCAAACCACTGGGTGCTCCAGGGTGCCCCAACCAATCCACCCAGATGTGTAATAAATTTCCACCTTAAAGTTTCCCTTAAATAAACATCTCTCTCACATCTCTCATGAAACTCTCATACCAATCCACGTCTACGAGCATGGCTAAGCAATAAGTAACAAAGCGTATATCCCCTTGGTTGATCTCAAGCCATTGGGTTCCTACCACATTGTAAGTGCATCTAGTGCCCCTTAGTGATTTTGGTGTATTGAAGACTTATCGGTTAAGGGACTAATGTGTTTATGAGTGTACACAGGTCTATAAGTCTATGAGAAGTTTGATATTTACAGAGAAAGTCGACCCCTAAAAATAAAGTTCTTCGACTGAAGACTTTGGAAATCTGAAGACTTTGAAAGTGAAGAAATTGGTGTGACCTTAAAGACTTGGTATTCATTTAAGGAACATGAAGCGTGAAGACTTTTGTTTTTGTAGTTTTATTTTCTCTTTCTTGAGTCATAGGAAACACCGTACTGTTAAAGGGGGTCGAGGAAATAATAAGGAAAATTTTCCATGTGATGCTCAACTCAAAATCCTACACCTACCAATCCCTTCGAGTGAAGCCATTGGAAATCTCATACAGTTCAGTCATATTCTTCAGTGACAGAGACGAAGCTCTTCCAGTCTCTGAGGAATTTGTTCTGACTGAGGAGTTAGGAATTCGCCAAGTGCGGATTGCCTACACAGTGAGGAACATGATAGCCCTGAGGAATTTGATACTCAAATTTCCGACCGTTGTTGTGCTATGCGCCAGCTGTTACAAAATATCAACCTACCTAACGGTCATATCATTAAAGGGCATTTATGTCTTATCATGTCGGGCTGCTCCCTAGCCTATAAATAGCCGCCCCCCTACAACCACTAGCTGGTTGGCTGCTTTGAGAGAAACTGACACTTGTCATAAGAGCAACCCATCCTCCGAGGATTTCTGAGTGAAAATCATCAAGTGAGGAAAAACCCAAAACCAAACCCAAACACCTACAAACCCAAAAGTGATTGAGCATCACTAAAGAGATTGATCCTACGTGGATCCGACGCTTGTTACCTTCGGAGACTGTGCTTCTTCCAAACGGTTAGGCATCATGGTCTAGAGCATCCAAGAGGAATTGTGGATCGCCGAGTGATCGAGTCTGTGAAGGTTCGGAAGTCACCTGAAGACTTACCACGAGTGATTGGGGGAGGTCTGTGTGACCTTAGCTCAAGGGGAATATGGTCAGGACTTGGTGTCTTGGACTGTGTGTCCAGGACTGGGTGTCCGAGACTGTGTGTCCTCAGGTTTAAATACCTAGCCGCCCTAACCAGATGTACAACTGAGACAGCAGTTGGAACTGGTCTAATAAATCATTGTCTTCACCAAGCTTATTGTTTCTATTTCCTCAACTATTTCATTTCCTCACATCTGTGTTGTGTGCTTGTTCATATCTGTTTGAAGACTTTGATTGAAGACTTTCACAATTTCCTTAGTTCAATTTCTTTAGTCTGTTTGTCTTCATCCTGTGTTATCCTATGATTACGCTTTCTGTACTTTGTGCTTGTCTTCATTTCATCATGATGACCATGTATGTGTTCTGTTATGTTTACTTCGTAGTACTTATTTCGCTGCAAGTAGTTCTTCGCTAAGGAATTTCCTCACCCACAAATTCTTCGGTGAAGAATTCATAAAAATCGCCTATTCATCCCCCTTCTAGTCGATATAACGCACTTTCAATTGGTATCAGAGCAAGGTACTACCTTGTTCTATGTGATTTTGGTTTAACCGCTTGGAGTTTTAGTTATGTCGACCACAGGAATGAAGACTGTGTCTTGCCCCATCTTTGACGGTCACGAGTATCCCAAGTGGAAGGCCATGATGAAGAAGCGTCTCATGGCGATGAACAGTGAGCTGTGAACCGTCACTGAGATTGGTCTTACCGATCTGTGCAAGATGGCAGAAGCTGATGACATTCGCAAGTTCACCCTTCTCAACCTCACAGCGAAGGACGTCATCTGCTTCTGTCTGTCTCAAAATCAGTTCAGGAACATCATGTATCTCGATCATGCGAAGCTTATCTGGGACCGTCTCTCTGAGGTCTATGAAGGTCATCGAACTCATGACGATCCCTGGTTTGAGGATTTCAAAGAATCTCTCAAGACGATGGCTTTCGATCCAGAATCATCATTCTCAGCACCAAGTCTTATGGCAAAAGGCGCCAAGGTAACCGAATGCTACCTATCTGGGACTAGTGATGATGAATCTGGTGATGAATTTGGACCCAGCTATGTCAAACTTGCTTCCCTTGCCACTAAACAACAAAAAGCTTCAGAGACTTCAGTCCAAGTATGATAACCTTCAAGGTCATCATAACACTCTCTTGTCTGATCATGAGAAGCTTACTTATGAATTTCTTCAAAGAAAGCAAGATCTTGAAAATCTAAGAGTGAGTTATGAAGATCTTCAGAAGGAGCGCGATTCATTAGTTGCTCAACAAATCAACGCTTCTCAGAAATAGTTCATTCCTCCATGCTTGAAATGCATTGAACGAGAAACTGCTAATTCTTCACCTGAATGTTCAAATGCTTCTAATGCTGCAAATTCTTCAACTATCTCTGCTGACACTAATTCCTCATCTGAGAACATTGCTAGTATCACTGACAATGCATGGCTGAAGGAATTGTACATGACATGCATGTACAAAAGCCTCAAAGGGCATCAGACTCTTTGTGATGTGCTTAAAAAGCAGATCCTCAATAGGAACCCTAGGAAAGAGGGTATTGCCTTTGAGAGGAAAGTTAATGCTGATGGTTCATATTGGAAGCCTGAGCAGTACCCCAAAACCTCATGGGTTGCTGCAAAGGGACCTCCAGTTGATCCATCCAATTTATCTGGCCTTACATGTGAATCTCCTCATTCTTCTGATGAGTCATTTCACTCAAATTATAAACTGTTCAAAATCAGAATGGTGAAGTTTTTGCTAGATATGTTGGAACTAACTGCAGGAATGATCCCCCTATGAAGAAAATCTAGGTCCCTAAGAGTCACCTTGAAAATCTTCAAGTGAATGTCCTCATGACACCTTGTGTGAGGAATAGGAACCCCAGATCCAATTCTTCATATGGATCAAAATCTTCAGATGGATTCAAATCCTCATACGGACCAAATTCCTCACGTTGATCAAATTCCTCAAAAGGATCAAAGTCCTCATATGAATATCATTGTGCTAACAACCCTGTTTCGCAGGGAAGAGCTAAGGGCTATGAATATGAGCATTATTCTTCTAACCATTATGTTCATAAGTCCTCGAAGAATTACTCTGCTTATTCATATGCTTATCCTAATTCCTCTTATGTGAAACGAAATGGGCCGGCGTCTATGCCACCTTTCTTGTATGGAGCTCGCAGAGTGATGAACTCTTTGCCACCCCTTTAAAGGTGGGTGGTGAAGAAAAAGAACTAATCTCTTTTGCAGGGCCAGGTCTCCAGACGTGCTCAAATGTCTGAAGAATTTGCTGGAGACCTGAAAACTGCCTGAAAGGACGTAGGCTAATCATGAAGAAATGAACTCTCATTTCTCACGTCCTCATACTGCTTTATCTTTTGCATTGCTTGATGAAATTGATCTGATGATTTGATGTCATATTCTTCACTGATGAAGTATATGAGTTTGTAAGCTGCACTAATTCATCTGCAGGATGATCAACCCAAAGCCTCTGAGTGGGTCCTCGATGGTGGATGCACAAATCACATGACTGGTGACAAGAATCTTTTGATGGATGCTCCCTTATCACCATCTCATCTGAAGCATATCATCTTCGCTGACAAAGGCAAAAGTCAGGTATGGGGTCTAAGTAAGGTTGCGATCTCAAAGGATCGACACATGGACAAAGTCGTGCTTGTCGAGTCCTTAAGATACAACCTCATGTCTGTCTCAATGCTTTGCGATCTTGATATGGTTGTAGTCTTCGGCAAATATCGTTGTGTTGTGGTCTGGGAATCTGACAATTCCAAAGTCTTCGAAGGCTTTAGGAGAGTAGACTTGTATATTGTTGATTTCTCTACTGGACCTCAACCAGCTGTGTGTCTACTTGCAAAAGCTTCAGAAGGCTGGCTATGGCATCGACGACTAGGTCATGCAGGCATGAGGAATTTGCACGCGCTTGCAAAGAAGAAGCATGTCATTGGCGTTGAGAATGTCAAATTCCTCAAGGATCACTTATGCGGTGCCTGTGAAGCTGGAAAGATGACCAAGGCCAAGCATCCAGCGAAAACTATCATGACTACTACTCGACCATTTGAATTGCTTCACATGGATCTCTTCGGTCCTAATCTTTATTCTGCAGTTTCAAATGATGCTTCTGAATATGGCTTTGTTATTGTTGATGATTACTCTCGATACACATGGATACACATTGTTACTTACAAACATGAAGTGCAGGAAGTCTTCAAACGATTTTCCTCAAGGGCTACAACCAACTTTGGTGTGAAAATCAAGCACATCAGAAGAGACAATGGAACTGAGTTCAAGAACTCTGGTCTCGATGACTATCTTGATGAACTTGGTATTACTCATGAGCTATCTGCTCCTTATACTCCTCAGCAGAATGGCGTCGTGGAGCGCAAGAACAAGACTCTTGCTGAGATGGCTCACACTATGCTTGATGAATACAAAATGCCTCGTCGTTTCTGGATTGATGCAATTGATACTGCATGCCACATCATCAACATAGTATATCTTCACAAATTCTTCAAGAAGACTGCTTATGAACTCCTCACTGACAAGAAACCCAATGTGAGTTATTTCAAAGTCTTCGGTGCTAAATGTTGGATTAGAGATCCTCATCACAACTCAAAATTTGCACCGAAAGCACATGAAGGGTTTATGCTTGGTTACGGAAAGGACTCAGACACCTATAGAGTGTTCAACAACGTTCTTCACAAGGTTGTTGAAACTGTAGATGTGCGGTTCGATAAAACTAACGGCTCGCAAAGAGAGCACCTACCTACTGTGATAGATGAACCAACACGTGAGGAAACTATCAAATTCAAGGCTACTGAGGATGTCATTCCAACCGAAGAATCTGCTAAAGAATTCATTCCAGAACCCGAAGAACGTCAAGCTAATGCACCTGAGGAAAATGCTGAAGAAAATGGTGCTGAAGGAAATGCTGATCAAATTCCTCGACGACACCAGGTCCTCTCACACGCTCAAAAGCTTCACATTTATCTAACTTTTGTGGGCACTTTGCTTTTGTCTCTATCACAGAGCCCACTAAGGTAGATGAAGCATTTTTGGAGCCTGAGTGGATTCAAGCTATGCAAGAAGAATTACATCAGTTCGAGCTCAACAACGTCTGGGAACTGGTCAAACATCCAGATCCTCGCAAGCATAATATCATTGGCACAAAGTGGATCTACCGCAACAAGCAAGATGAAAATGGCCTTGTGGTAAGGAATAAGGCACGGCTTGTAGCTCAAGGCTACACAGAGGTTGAAGGAATTGATTTCATTGAAACTTTTGCACATGTTGCTAGACTTGAGGCTATTCGCATATTACTTGCTTATGCTAACCATCATGATATCATTCTATATCAAATGGATGTGAAAAGTGCATTCCTCAATGGTAAGCTTGAGGAAGAAGTATATGTTGCTCAACCCCCAGCTTTTGAAGATCCAAAGAATCCTGACAAAGTCTTCAAACTCAATAAGGCCCTCTATGGCCTCAAGCAAGCCCCTCGGGCTTGGTATGATACTTTGAAGGAATTCCTCATGAAGAAAGGCTTCAAACCCGGTTCACTTGATCCTACTCTTTTCACTAAATCTTATGACGGTGAATTATTTGTGTGCCAAATATATGTTGATGATATTATCTTTAGCTGTACTGACCAACATTATAGTGATGAATTTGTCTATATGATGAGTGAAGAATATCAAATATCTATGATGGGAGAGTTGAAATTCTTCTTAGGTCTTGAAATTCGTCAACAATGCAATGGCATATTCATATCTCAGGAGAAATACCTCAAGGATATACTGAGGAAATTTGGCATGCACGATTGCACAGGCGTCAAAATTCCTATGCCCACAAATGGCCATCTGTGCACTGATGAAAATGGTATTGACTTCGATCATAAGGTATACCGCTCCATGATTAGTTCTTTATTGTACCTATGTGCATCTAGGCCAGATACAATGCTTAGTGTTTGCATGTGTGCCCGATTTCAAGCTACACCGAAGGAATCACACCATAAGGCAGTGAAACATATTCTTCGATATCTAGCTCACACACCAACACTTGGATTATGGTACCCCAAGGGCTCGGCTTTTGATCTCATTGGATATTCAGACTCTGACTATGCTGGTGATTGTGTGGACCGCAAGTCAACATCTGGTACATGTCATTTCCTCGGAAGATTTTTGGTTTGTTTGTCCTCGAAGAAACAGAACTGCGTATCACTGTCTACTTCTGAAGCTGAGTATATTGCTGCTGGCTCTTGCTGTGCTCAATTGTTATGGATGAAGCAAACGCTCAAGGACTATGGCATCAACGTGAAGAATGTGCCTCTCTTTTATGACAATGAGAGTGCCATCAAGATTGCTCACAACCCAGTTCAACACTCGAAGACAAAGCACATTCAGATTCGTCAGCATTTTCTTCGTGATCATGTGTTGAAGGGCGACATCTCTATTGAGCATGTGAAGACTGAAGAACAGCTAGCCGATATCTTCACAAAGCCCTTGGATGAGAAGAGTTTTAGCAAGTTGCGCTGTGAGCTAAATATCTTAGAATCTTCGAATGTTCTTTGAATTGGACACTCATCCTAACACTTATGCAAAATTGATGACTTAGATGTGCAACACATGAAGAATTGTTTTTCTTCAATCAATGAAGAATAACGCTCTAAGTGTGAAGAAATTAATGAAGAATTTGATTCTCAGAACCCTACGATAATTTTATGCGGTGTCTGAAATCATCATTCTTATACGATGGGTCATGCCACCACAAAAGTTGAAAATCTTCAGTTTGAGTTTTTCTGAAATTCCTCAGTTGTTCATTTTTTTTTCAACTTTGCATTGTCTTCACCTTTTCCGTCTCTTTTCTTCATTGGCTATATATATATATATATATATGAGTTTATGTCCTCTACAGCATTCACTTATTGCTAATTATTCAAGCTGTTTTCCCCGCTAAGTGAATGTGATCGGACCCTTCCCCCTCTATGCTAAACTCAACCCATTCTATTCACAAATTCTTCATATGCGTTCTATTTGAAACTTGTTCAAATCTTCACTGTGTCCTTGTCAGTTGAAGAAATTGCGAACGCAACGTTAAAACTTGTCCTTTCCAAAATTTTCGATTTTGCCGCTCGAATCGCTCCGCATCCCACGACTTCACCTATCTATTCACCCACGTTCTCACATGATCTCCACTACACAGTACGTGGGTGACACATGTCGTGCAGATGAGAAGGGTCAGGGGCACGTTCGTCCAAATTCTTCGGACGAACGATTATTCATCTTAGCTATAAATACCCCTCCCCTTCCCTCACTTCACTTTTTACTCCGCTCGTTCTCACTCTCCCGCTCGAGCTTCTCCAACCCTAGCGCCGCCACTACTTCATCGTCGCCGGTGAGGAAGAGCTTCACTGCCTATACCTCGTCGCCATCGTACTCGCGCCGGCCGCAGATTTCTTCACTCCGCCACCGCCGTAGCTGTCTTCCTCTGCCAAGTTAGGGCGTGGACGATCTGCACAGACGAACTTCACTTCTCCATCTCTCAGTTTGTCGTGTTCTTCATCCAGGGTAATTAAAAATTACTTTTACTGCCCTCTTTGATTCGAATGTTTTCTTCAAAATTCTCAAAATGTGTTTTCTTCTTCAAATCTTCACACACTAAACACCTCACATGTCATCTGTTCTTTATTTGATTTCTCTAAGGTATGTTTTTCTTCAAGATTCCTCAGTTGTGTGGATTTTCAATCTATACAACTCTGGAACCTAAGACAAAGAACGCTTAGTCAAATTCTTAAAAACTCATCTGGTCAAATTCCTCAAACTTTTTCTTTTTACAAAACCTTTTGAGAACGCATATGACCTCTCCAAATTCCTCGCAACTATACTCTGTTCACAGGTACTCATGTCCGCTGCTGAATCACTAGGTTCTCATCAACTTAACTCATTTGCGGCGTTCCTCGAAGAAAAGTTGCATACTTCTTCAGAGAATTCAATTGTTCAGATTCCTCGTGTGAAGAAAATGGCTGATGGAAAGAAGCCACAGAAGGGAGGAAAGAGACCTGAGGTTAATACTGTTTTCGAGATACCTGAAGACATATATGTTGGCTATTGCACTCCTGATGAGGCAAAGTTCGGAAAAGAGGACAAGAATCAGCGCAAGGTGTGCATACAAAGAATAGAGAGGAGATGGGCAAGAGAGTGGAGGGAGTACAAATATGTGACTCCCAAATACATGAAGAAATTCACACTCAATCCTCCCTGCCCAAGACCTCCATTGGCACATGGCCAAGTTGCTGAGCCCACAAGCCTCAAGCGTGGTGAGGATTATCCTGAAGAATGGGCTAAGCGCCAGGCCAAGTTGGCCAAACAAGCTAAAGAAACAGTGAGTAAATTCAATGAAGACTCTGCTGCTGCAGCTGCCACTACTGAGGCCTGTGCCTCCAAGCCTAAGAAGGCCATGGAAAAGAAGCCTGCTCACAAGCCAAGTACTTCTTCCTCAATGCCCTAACGGCCAGATTCTTCAAAGCCCTCACGTTAAATTCCTCAGACTGCTCCTGCTCCTCCAAAGTCCTCAGCTCCTCCGTCAAAGTCTTCAGATGCTACAGCAAAATTATCTGCTCGAGTGCATCTTGCCACATGTCAAAGGACTGCGGGCATATCCATTGCCTCAGGAGCCTCTGCAAGTTCCTCAGCTACTCCTAGTTCCTCAGCAATACCAAGTTCCTCAGCTGGTCCCTCGCTGCTGAAGAAAAAGACCACTGCTGAATGCGGCTCTCGCCCAAGTCCCCACAAGAAACAAGTTGCTTTCCAAGTGCCATCTGATGACGAAGCTGATGATGATGAACTTGTTCAAATCATTAGAGACAGGCAAGAAAGGGTCGCTAGAGCCAAAGGAAGAGAAGTGCCAGTGCTTTTGGATCCAAAGGTGATCCTTGATTTCATTGATCTCTAGCATCAGGACCCCAACACTCCTATACCTGACTTCAACTTGACACCTGGCCAAAGTCATATGCTGACCGCCTTGATAGGCGAAGAAAAATGGAAATTTGAAAGGGCCAGGCAGTCGAAGAAAGCGCAGTACAAGAAGGAGCGCTTCCTGAAGAAGAATGTTGTCAACATGACAACTGAAGAACTTGTCAAGCTTCAGGGTGAAATCAAAACCCTCAGTGATGAATTTGATGCATATCGCGCAGACTGGATGGGCGTCAAAGTCAGATTTGTGAATTTGACTAAAGGTTTTCCTTCAAGTGCTGCTCGACAAACGCACATTGAAATTCCTCAGGCTGAAGCATCTGCTCAGTCTACTGAAGGACATGCCAGTACCGCTGAAGAACATCAGGTTGCTAAACAAAATGAAAATACCAGGGCTAATGACTGCATTCCAGCTGCTGAAGAAATTTCCAGGGCAACCTCTAGTGTTGCGCCTGAAGAAAATGTCAGGCCGGCTGAAGCTCAAAAGGCTGTGCCTGAAGAACATGAAGAAGTTAGGCCAACTGCATGAGTTGTTCCTGAAGAAAAACAACCAGATTCCTTTGCTCCTCCTGCACCTACACCAACTCCAACCCTTCTATCTGCATCTGATGTGAAGAAGACAAAGGCTGTAGAGCGTGCATTTGTGAAGAAAAGGAAGGCATCAACTTCATCAGATTCTTCAGCCCCGAAGAAGATGAAGCCTTTGACAAGCCCAGCTGAAAATCCAATTGATGTTGTTCCAATTTCCTCCATGCCATCAAAGGAACTTATTCCATTTGATGAAGAATATGTGATTCCTAGTGAATCAGATGAAGATATTCCCTCTGCTGCTTCCTCAGAGCAGACGAACGAAGAAATCGAAGTGGATGGAATCCCTTCAACCCCAATCATCTCCTCGCATGTGCCTCAGTTTACTGCTGAAGAGGCCAGCGTGGAGGAATTGGAAGAACAAGACTTGGACGTGGACATTGGGAGTGCCACTCCTTTGATGAATGATGAATTTTGGGATAGTCAGCATCCTAACTCTCCTCTGTTCACACCGCTGCAACAAATTCCTCATTTACCAGCACAAACTGTTCCATTGGGCTCTGAAGAAACTCATCCCACTGAATCTGTTCATGAAGACATTCCACCCACTAGTGCTGAAGAAACTGCTTCTGCTGCTGAATCTGTGAAGACTGCCACTGAAGAGGAACCAGAAATTCCTCAGACTGAATAACCTGAGATTGCGAATCCAGAGGTTGTGATGCAATTGACTGACACTCCTCAAGCCAAGCCAAAGGATCCTTTCTCGAGAAAGCAAACTTTCAGGAAGGCTGATTTCTTCGGCGAGCATGTCTTCTTCACTGACTTCAATCCTTATGACTCTGCTCGCATTAAGAAGAGGCGTTTCTGGATTGCCAGCCAGGAAAATTTCTATTCCTCAGTGCTATACAATAAAGACAAAGTCTTCGATCATCAGCATATTCCTCACGTGGATATGGAATCTCTGCCGTGCTTCGTGCCAGTCCTCAATGTTCTTCACGATGCTGGACTGTTGGGTTTCTGCACTGACATATGCGATTGGAATGAAGAACTGATCCTTCAATTCTATGCAACATTGCACATCACTGACAATTCTGAAGATGTGAATTCATGGGTGCTGTACTGGATGACCAAAAACACTCACTACAAGGCACCAACCTCTGAATTACTTCAAGCTCTGCCTCTCAGTCCTCCCACCGAAGCAACACGTTGCATGTATGAAGAAACTGAACTCACTGATCACTACATGCAAGTGCTTATGAAGCCTTTGAAGCCTGGTCGAGCCCCACTGACCAAATTCCTCGTGAAGGAATTGATGTTTCTGCCGCGGACTGTCTATCGCATACTGACGAAGACATTGAGTCCAATCAAGGGCCACGACTCAAATGATGAAGAAGTCGTTGGCATCATGAAGAATCTACTGTTCAACATCATCCATGGCGTTCCCGTCAACTTCCATGATTTCTTCATGAGGACTATGGCAAACGTTGCTCTGTCCCCTTTCAACCTGAAGCCTTATGCTCCATGGATTATGAGATTCATCAGGACAAGGTATTCAGTGAATTACAAAGCTGACACACTGAATCATTGTAGCTACTTGCCCCCAATTGAAGTCCTCAAACGGACATTTTTCTCAGCTGATCACAAGGGTAAGGCCACTGCTATTTTTGATGAAGGCATTCATCCATTGGATGGTCAATTTCGGAAAGCTGCATCTTACTCCACCAATGATGACTCTGCCACTCATGACTCTGCCGCCAACGCTCCCAAGACAAATCCTCAAGGCACAGCTCCCAGGGTGATGACTGATCGTGAGCTTCTCCTCAATCTTCATCAGAAGGTTGATCGCAACCACAAATGGGTCAAGCGTCAGTTTGGTTCAATTCTTCACAACATGACCTCTACACACAATGTAGTGAAGAAAAACCATTACTATCTTCTTGAAACCCTCAACCGCACCTGGGCTGTTCTGTCTCATCTGTATGGCGAAGAAGATCCGAAGAAAATGGGTCTCAAGGATGACTTTGACTAGTCCGCTCTTCCTCCGAAGAAATTCAAGAAGGTCAAGGTTCCTCCCTTGGTGGCCAGCTCCTATTCATCATCGCGCGAAACCGACGAGTATGAAGACTTGGACAGCACTGTGGCAGTCCCTACATCAACCATCGACCCCAACAACGCTGGCGCTCCTTCATCATCTTGAGATTCTTTAGGGGCGTTAGTCCTCAGTTTCGATCCTTTTGGTCATTCAATGACAAAGGCGGAGAAATTTGAGTTAGTCTTCAAGCGGGTCTATATATATGGGCGTTTTTTTCTCTAAGTTACAACTCTCGTTCTTCTGATGACTTTGTTGGATCGAGTTGTAAACATAAACTCTATGGTGACCTGAGACTTTTGCTGTGGTGTTTCTGCATGCTTATTCCTCATTAATGTTTATGCACGCATGCTAAATTACATCAGTCACCATATTTCATCATGCATTTCAAATTCTTCATATTATATGTCAAATGCGTGTATGAATTACAAGATATAGGGGGAGATCTCCATGATTCTACTCTTCAAGTGTGCATTGCTTCAAAAGCAAATTACTCACTATCCACATCTTCAGGGGGAGTTCTTCTATATCTTGGAATCAAATTCCTCAATATCAGTATTTACACTTTTTATGTTTATCCCCGTTGAAAACTTAACCTATATTGTCATCAATCACCAAAAAGGGGGAGATTGTAAGTGCATCTAGTGCCCCTTAGTGATTTTGATGTATTGAAGACTTATAGGTTAAGGGACTAATGTGTTTATAAGTGTACACAGGTCTATAAGTCTATGAGGAGTTTGATATTTACAGAGAAAGTCAACCCCTAAAAATAAAGTTCTTCGACTGAAGACTTTGGAAATCTGAAGACTTTCCGAAGACTTTGAAAGTGAAGAAATTGGTGTGACCTTAAAGACTTTGTATTCATTTAAGGAACATGAAGCGTGAAGACTTTTGTTTTCGTAGTTTCATTTTCTCTTTCTTGAGTCATAGGAAACTCCGTACTATTAAAGGGGGTCGAGGAAATACTAAGGAAAAATTTCCATGTGATGCTCAACTCAAAATCCTACACCTACCAATCCCTTCGAGTGAAGCCATTGGAAATCTCATACAGTTCAGTCATATTCTTCAGTGACAGAGACGAAGCTCTTCTGGTCTCTGAGGAATTTGTTCTGATGAAGGAGTTAGGAATTCTCCAAGTGCGGATTTCCTACACAGTGAGAAACATGATAGCCCTGATGAATTTGATACTCAAATTTCCGACCGTTGCTGTACTATGCGCCAGCTGTCCCAAAATATCTACCTACCTAATGGTCATATCTTTAAAGGGCATTTATGTCTTATCATGTCGGGCTGCTCCCTAGGCTATAAATAGCCACCCCCTACAACCACTAGCTGGTTGGCTGCTCTGAGAGAAATTGACACTTGTCATAAGAGCAACCCATCCTCCGAGGACTTTCGAGTGAAAATCATCAAGTGAGGAAAAACCCAAAACCAAACCCAAACACCTACAAACCCAAAAGTGATTGAGCACCACTGAAGAGATTGATCCTGCATGGATCTGACGCTTGTTACCTTTGGAGCTTGTGCTACTTCCAAACGGTTAGGCGTCTTGGTCTAGAGCATCCAAGAGGAATTATGGATCGTTGAGTGACCGAGTTTGTGAATGTTGGGAAGTCACATGAAGACTTACCACGAGTGATTGGGCGAGGCCTGTGTGACCTTAGCTCAAGGGGAATATGGTGAGGACTTGGTGTCATGGACTGTGTGTCCTCAGGTTTAAATACCTAGCCGCCCTAACCAGATGTACAACTAAGACATCAGTTGGAACTGCTCTAACAAATCATTGTCTTCACCAAGCTTACTGGTTCTATTTCCTCAACTGTTTCATATCCTCACATATGTGTTGTGTGCTTGTTCATATATGTTTGAAGACTTTGGCTGAATACTTTCACAATTTTCTCAGTTCAATTTCTTCAGTCTGTTTGTCTTCATCATGTGTTCTTCAGTGATTACGCTTTTTGTACTCTGTGCTTGTCTTCATTCCATCATGATGACCATGTATGTGTTATGTTATGTTTACTTCTGAGTACTTATTCCGCCACAAGTAGTTCTTCGCTAAGGAATTTCCTCACCCGCAAATTCCTCAGTGAAGAATTCATAAAAATCGCCTATTCCCCGCCCCTCTATTCGATATAATGCACTTTCACTCATGAACTACAAAGCATCATATTATGTAACCAGTCCTACTCATGCAATTGTTTGAGGATATAACTAATGCAATGAAAAATGGGTATTGGAAAGTATGACCAAAGTATGAACTTGCCTTGTACTGTTGATGTAGAAGATTCGCACTCAGAACTCGTGATAGATCTACTCGTCACACTCCGATCAATCTATCGTAAGCAAACAATAATAACCACACATAAGCAATCACTGAGAAGACCAGAAAGAACGAACGAAACACTTCGGAAAACTTTAAACCCAAGCAAATAACTCTTGCAACAGAAAACAATTTCTAACAGTACCAAAATTGAATGAATTTGGTCTTATCAGAAAGTTTAGGTGCGCTGGGCCGCGGCGTGGCTGTGCGCTGGGCCGGCCCAGTCGGCGAAGAAACTTTTTTTAAACTCTTTTTTTCCAGACAAACAAAAATTAAAATAAGACAAAAATAAGAATATTATTTAGGCATATAATATATCAAATTTTTCAGAAATAGATTTCCTACAACGTGAACATTTTTCTAGAGTCAAATAAAATCCTCACAAATTTAAATAAATCATAAAGTGCTACTGTTACAATAAAATCCAATAAAAATCATTTTTAAAAAAGCCAAAATGATTTCAAATTTATTCTCTCCAATTTTCTACTGTAGGGAATCATTTTATCCTATTTTCAATATATTTTATTTTCGGAGAAAAATAATTTGGATGAAACCCAAAGTTTTGAAAATAAGATTGAAAAATACTTCAAAGGAACTCCCAACTCATATTTCTTATAATTTGAAGAAGTCATTTTATCTTCTCTTGAGAAAATCATTGAGTTGCTTAAAGTTTCTGAATTTGAAATATTTCAAAAATAGAATTCAAATCTTTTCAAAACCCTTTTCATTTATTATATGGAAGAAGTCATATTATCTTCATTCTAGGGTTTAGTGATGAAATGAATTTGAATTCAAGGAGAACATAAAGGCAAGGTGAAAGTTTTGGGAAAGTCATTTTATTCCCTCTCATTTAACTTTCAAAAGTTTCAAATTTCACTCAATTTCACACATCACATCACACAAGCAATCAAAACTATCTATTTATTATAACATTCCAAAATTTAGAATTTTGGGATGTTACAGGGCGGGCCAAGAGAGGCGCGCGAGCGCCCCGGGAGAGGCGTCGATGAGCCCGCCTCACCGATGGCGAGAGGAACAGCCGGGGGTACCTGGTGAAACGGAAACACATGCTCATCAAAGTAAATGTGCCGGGAAGTGAACACACGGTGGGAGACAAGATCGTAGCACCGATATCCCTTGGAGTTGGAGTGGTAGCCAATGAAGATGCAAGCGACAGAACGAGGTGCGAGTTTGTGAGGAGCGGAGTCGGCAGTGCTAGGATAGCAAAGGCACCCGAAAATACGCAAGTCATCATAATATGGGGGCATAACAAAGAGAAGATGGTGAGGTGCATACTTCCACCGTGGGTGGCAAGGGCAAAGGTTAAGGAGAAGAGAAGCAGTGGCGAGTGCGTCCGGCCAGAAACAAGGCGACACGTTAGCATGGAACAGGAGCGTGCGAACGCAGTCGTTCAGAGTGCGAAGGATGCGTTCGGCTCGACCGTTCTGCTGGGAAGTGTATGGGTATGTGAGACGAAAAACTATGCCGTGATGCGATAGAAAAGTGCGGAAAGCAAGGTTGTCGAACTCTTTTCCATTGTTAGTCTGAAGAGCAAGGATGGGACGCCCAAACTGCGTGCTGACATAGGAGTAAAAATCCGTCAAAGTGGAGAGTGCATCCGACTTTCTGCGCAAAGGAAAAGTCCACACATAATGAGAATAATCATCAAGGATAACTAGATAATAAAAATAGCCCAAATTACTACGAACCGGAGAGGTCGACACATCGCTATGAATCAACTGAAAGCGAAAAGAAGCTATGGTATTGGAGTTATTAAACGGGAGGCGAACATGTTTGCCGATAATGAAAGGCATAACAAGTGTGATCCTCTATCTTATGGCAACTAAAACTAAAACTCCTAAGAATATGACGAAGTGTGAAGGGGTTGGGATGACCCAAACGAGCGTGCCAGAGATCGACGCCGGCGGAGAGAGCAACCGGTGCGGTGGTGGAGGTGGACGCCTGTGACGCCCGGGTAATCAAGCTACAGTAATCCCACGTTAACGATGCCATGTCACCACGATTACTGTTGTTAATCTCGCATTGATTCAAACCGATTGGGAATTCGAATTTGAAATAAAGTCAAATGATAAAATTCCTCGAACATTAAAACTAAATCGTTCTAAATGGGTCAAATAAATCAATAGTAATTGTCATGGAAGAACCACATCCTTATAAAAAAATTAAATGCATTTCAATAAATAAACAGTAGATAAAACATTTAAATGATGCCTTTGTAATAAAAACATAATAAACTAATTATTTAGTTTCCCAAAAGTTAATGGGGCAGTAACTTAATTAATAATACTATTTTAGGTATCACTCATGTGTTTTACAAAACAAAAACTAGAAGGAAACATAAAGGAAAATTAAATAAAAGAAAAGAAACTACTAAACAATAAACAAAATAAAAATAAAAAGCAAACCCCCCGGACCACCGTGGCCCAGCTAGACAATTGGGCCACCTAGGCCGGCCCACCGCAACCTAGCCGCCCACACTCCCCTCCATAACCCCTGGTCCTCGTGACCTAGCCCACCATGCTACCCCCCACTTCCCCACTTCTCGCTCTCTCCCTCCCCCCGACTCTGGATCAAGATCGGGGCTCGACCTCGACCCCGCCGACGCCGTTGCCGTCGCCCGAAGCCGTCCCATCGGTGGACCTCGCCGGCCCCGGGCGTCGTCCACGCGCCATGTCCCCTCTCCCTCGAACGCGCAGCGCCCGTGGAACCGCCGCCGAGCCGCCGCCTCGCCGAGAGGGACGGATCCCAGAGGCCCCGTTGGGGATCCGGCCTCCCTCGTCTGCCTCCCCCTCGCCGAAGTCCCCCTCGTCGCCGTCGCCGGAACCTCCACGACCTCCTCCTCGCTGCCGCTCCTCGTCAACAGCTGTGAGCGTCTCCCTCCTCCTTTCTCCTCGTCGCGGTCACCGCCGCCCCGCCTCGCCCCGCCACAACTACTCCAGCCACAGCCACAGCTCGCCCGCACCTGGCCGCGACCTGGCGATGCTGCCCTGCGCCTGCTCGTGCACCCTCCCGTGCTGCTACTTCACCCCGCCCGCATCGGCGCCGCCCTCTGTCGTCTGCCCCGCCTCTGGCCGCGCGTGCCTGCCGTGCCTGCCCGACGCCCGTCTCCGATGGCAACCCCGCACTCCACTGCCCCGGCGCCGTCCCGCAGCCGCCATGCCCTCCTAGCCTTCCCCGCACCCGCTCCCGCCCTTCCATAATCACCGGTGCCGCGCCGCTGGCCGCGCCCGTGCTCGCCCTGGCGGGCGCTCATTGCCCGTGTGCCCACACGGCCATCGCCCAGGTCGGGCGCCCGCGAGCCCATGCGCCCGATCCGCCCAACGCCCGATTGGCTCCTTTGGGCTATTGACATATGGGGCCCAGCCCCCTGTTAAACGAAAAAAGGAAAAGAACGAAGTAAGTAAATAAATATACATACTACTTAAATATTAACCTAATTAAGTTTGTTTAATTAACTTAAAATTAATTGAACGGTTTAGTTAAACCCAAATAGAAACTAACTCAAATTAGAACCAGGACCCACCTTTACTATTCACATTTTGACCAGTCAAAGGATGACTGGGTCCACTCTGCTGACTGGACCCCCTGGTCCCTTTGTCATACACTATGGCTAGAGTAGGACTAGGTGACAAGAGTTTTACTCTTTTTAATTCGAATTAATATAATCATGTAATTTCATAAATTCAAATAAACTTTGAAAAATCATATAAAAATAATCTGTAACTCCGATGAAAATAATTTATATATGAAAGTTGCTCAGAACGACGAGATGAATCCGAATACACAATCCGTTCATCCGCTAGACGTCCCTAGCATAGTGAACATGCAACAATCCACCTCCGTTCATCTGCGCGAAAACGCGAAACATCGGGAATACTTTCCCGGATGTTTTCCCCCTTCACCGGTATCACCTATCACTGCGTTAGGTCACATGTAGCACCGTGTATTGCCTTGTTATGCTTTGTGATGCTTTGATTGCTCTGTTATTTATTATGTTCCCCCTCTGTTACCTATTTCCGGTAGACCCCAAGACCGCTGCCGATGACCCCGTGATCGACTACAATGACAACGACGACTCCTTACCAGAGCAACCAGGCAAGCCCCCCCCCTTGATCAACCCGATATCGCCTTTTATTCTCTCTACAGCTTGCATTAGAGTAGTGTAGCATGTTACTGCTTTCGAATAATCCTATTCTGCTGCATAGCCTGACATTGTTGGTACAACTGTTGATACCTTTACCTGCAATCCTAAATACTTAGTATAGGATGCTAGTATTCCATTAGTGGCCCTACACCCTTGTCCGTCTACCCTGCTATTCTATCGGGCCGTGATCACTTTGGGTGTGATCACGGGTATATACTACATATATACTATACCTCATACATGTTGAGACTAATGTCAGGTCGGCTCGTTAAGCACCCGCGGTTGATTCACGGATTGGGGGCTGAAAGGTCATACTTTCCCTGACGGCCCTCTGTGTGGATTTTTGTGGCGGAGTGACAGAGCAGGTCACGACCACCTAGGAGACAGGTGGGCCTGGACCTGGTCGTTGTGCGCAGTTGTTTCATAATAACACGATTAACGAGATTGGATATTTGATCTGAGTTTGGCCTCTGGCCTATACGCACTAACCAGCTACGCGGGAACAGTTATGAGCACTCAACGTCGTGGTATCAGTCGAAGCCTTCTTGACTTTAGCGACTTAGCAGCGCACGTCGGGTTGGACAGGAACGCTCGCACTTGTATAAGGGGGCTAGGTCTGCTCACCGGCCATGTTCGCAACGTGCAGGAGTGCAAAGGGCGATGGCCCATAACCGCTGCGTGCATAGGACTTAGACAAGCGTGTTGACCTCTCTGCTGTGCTTAGGTAGGGCTACGACGTGTTGATCTTCCGAGGCCGTGCATAACCGAGGAAAGTGTGTCCGGCCAAATGGGATCGAGTGTGCTGGGTTATGTGGTGCACCCCTACAGGGAAGTTAATCTATTCGAATAGTCGTGTCTCTCGGTAAAAGGATGACCCGGAGTTGTACTCCGATCTCATGACAAGTAGAACCGGATACTTAATAAAACACAGCCTTACCAGTGCCAGATACAACCCGGTGATCGCTTTCTCACAGGGCGACGAGGGGAGGATCGCCGGGTAGGATTATGCTATGATGTTACTTGGTGAACTTACCATCTATTCTATTCTACTACTGCAAGACGGAGGCTGCGAAAGCGAGGATACTTGTTACTTTCCAGCTACTCTCATCTACTGCTGCAAGATGGAGGCTGCCAGAAGCGTAGTCTTCGATAGGATTAGCTAGCCCCCTCTTATTCTGGCATTCTGCAGTATATGATTATTCCGCAGTATAGGATTAGCTATCCCCCCTTTACACAGACACCATTGCATATGTAGTGTAGATCCTTGCTTGCGAGTACTTTGGATGAGTACTCATGGTTGCTTTGCTCCCCCCTTTCCCCCTTTTCCTCTTTTCTCGGATGATGCAACCAGATCGATGGATTCCAGGAGCCAGAGGATCCCGAGGATGTTTCTACGTGGAGTTCGGCTTCGTGGAGTAGTTAGGAGGTCCCAGGCAGGAGGCCTTGCCTCTTTGATCGTTGAAGTTTGTGCTAGCCTTCTTAAGGGAAACTTGTTTAACTCATGTCTGTACTCAGATATTTTTTCTTCCGCTGACTCTTGTGCATTCGAGCCCTCGAGGCCCATGGCTTGTAATATAAAGCTTGTATTATTTTAATTTGTGTCTAGAGTCGTCTTGTGATATCTTCTAGTGAGTCCCTGATCTTGGTCGTACACATTTGCGTGCATGATTAGTGTACGGTCAAATCAGGGGCGTCACAAGTTGGTATCAGAGCCGACTACCTATAGAAATCCCCCTTTCCAACTCCTTGGCCGAAGTTGAGTCTTGTTTTTGAAAAAACATTTACTAACTTGGTTGTGTGGCCTACGGGCCCACGTTGCCATTAGGTGATTTTAGGATATTTTGTTCCTCGTCTATACTCTGGGACTCTAATCTCTCTTCTATTCGGGTTAAATGATTTTTCTAAAATTTAACTTTAGGTTCTCAAAAATACTTTCACCCGCAGAGCCCCTCACTCCAGATGATCGCTTGCTGCACCAGAAGATTCCAAAGATACTATCCGAATTTCTCCCGAGACTCTGTGCCCGTCACTTTTGCAATCATGTACCATCGATATATCCCTATGGATTAATACATACACCTGTCGATCTTACTTTCATTCCCAACTACTCTTGTTATTACAAGATGCATCGAATTATTCTCCGACTTTCTATGAATCCCTTGTGACACTGCTTCACAGGTCTTTGCCTCATGAATACCCCTACGAATAATTCCTCACACTTATTGAGGATTCATTCATCCTCAGTTGTTCATGTGTTTCACAAAATTCTCCAGGATACTACTCGGTTTTATGAAAATCCTCAGCAGCCTATTGCTCCTAAATTCCTTGCCTTCCGGCACTATGGTTAATTCCATATTTTTAGCGATCTTTGTTGACATCCTTTGTCGGTATCAATTCGAGTCCCTTGATTCAATATTTTTGCGAATGCTCACAATCCTCAATCGGGTCCGAGAATTCATCCTTCCGGCTAAGACGTCTTTCTGAACATGAGCTTGTTCTCGACCAATCAAATTGTCCTTGATTGTACCAATAAGCTTACTCAACTTGTCAGTCCGTAATCAGAGTGTTTGCTCCCGATCCCTTGAAATGAAAATCATAATTCCTTCGCATTTGAGCTTTGTTTAGTCAGTTGTTTATATGATTCAATGCCTTTGCATTGTTTCTTCCTCTGGATGTGTGCCGATGCTCACATCAGCTCCATTATGGACTGTCCGATCCTTTGTTGAATTGTTATCCGACATTGTCCTTCATAATCTATAACTTTGCGAGTCTTTCCTCGGATACATAATGCCTTTGGTAAATTGTACCCTCTGCTTTGCCAACCATGATCTACTATTGAGCTTGTGATAATTAGTCCTAAAAATTTGTGGTATATGTTCCTAAGATGCCCTGATGGGTTGAACCTATGCCCCATAAATCCGTGTGAACCTGAAAGGTTTCACGGGTCATACTCACCTGGTATTTCAGCAGGTAAAACTTTCGACACTAATGCCAATTTCGAAACAAGAAGTGAATGAAAAGTTATGCATTTGGAGAAGTGGGAGTCGACCTTGAACTTTGTGTTCATGCCCATGGACACGATGCAGATCTTATCATGAAAGCTTCCCATAGAAATAATTATCCCCTTGATATAAGTTCATCCTATATCTGGGATCTCGCCTTTTGCAATTGTGGTTCCGACCATGCTGTCCTTTAAATACCATTTCTCGTGCAAGTTTAAGCACCTGTCTTCGGCAGAGCAATACCCTAGCCCAACCTCTAATTTGATCTGTCGTCGAGCATTACCCCGTGATGTCTCGAGATTACCACGGAACTACATAGCTTCTTATGAGTTCTTCATTATGTATTACATTTTTCACTGACTCCAATTTTCCCCGGGTTCTGAGTTGTTTTATACTCGAGGATACCGACAAGTGAATCGAATCCCCACTATAATTCAGTACTTCTAGTACTCTATTGCTGGGGAGTGTAATACTTCATCACGTCATTTCTAGCCGGTTCGGCTATACCATTATCATGATAAATTTTAACTGTGCTGCAAAGTCTTTCTTCCTGGAGCCCAGTTTTCGACGATGAGTTAAACTTATGTTGAGCTTCTTCGTCATACTGTTTCACCTTGAACAACTAGATTGATCATGACCATGCATCTAACCTATGGTTCCAATAACCTTTTGCTTCACCATCCTTTTAATTGATGTCGGAGATGATCGATTACATCTTCATGAAACATCTCGACAAATGTGTCATGATCATCATCAACATTTTGATCTCTTCCAGCATATCAATCGAATTTATGATGGGAAATACCATCCTTTCCCCTCTATGAATTGTGTTATCATCGACAACATTATTGCTTTCCCTCCAACACAAAACTAGTTCTTGTATTGTGTTGTACTTTGAGTTCCTTGATATCCAGCTTATGTTATGTTCTACTTTGGAGTATTACCAACTTTTATGTCAAGGATGTTGTGAGAATTGATCCAACTATTAATTCTTTATATACTAATACTTCTCGACATCTCCGTTCATAACTTGGTCTCCATGTTGTTTCTAGCCGGAATACCGACCAATGAACTATGATGTGTCAATCCAGAACTTCTAGCAACAATATTGCTTTGAAGTGAATGGTTGATAGTTTTGTTCCAAGTCTTTTGGTTATTGAATCACCATGCTAACATTGCTCGTGCTACTAAGCCCATATTTCGGGTTTAATTGCGTATGTTTTCCTCGAGCATACATCATTATATCATTTGATCCAACAAATGTTATCTCCTTGTTCACTTAATTGTGAAAATTCATGTCTATGGAAATCTCGAGGAATTGTTGCTAAGCCCGTCGGCCGCATCCTCATCTTCCCTTGCTGAAATTGCATGACTTATTTTATAAGTTGTTTCCGATGGATCCTTTGTGTATCTAAAGTCTGACATTTATCTGATGACCATGTCAATGCTATCTCGAAACATGTCTGTGGTACTCCATTCATCAACGAGAACTTTGCTGTGCAATGCTAAATTATCTTTACCAATTATCCCAGACACCGTTGTATGGGTAACATCATCAGTTTCCTCGCCTCTCTCCCGGGATGGTTATGTACTTGAAGACCTCTCATGATTTTCTTGATCTGCTTGCCCTTCAGAAGGATTATACTCGTGTATAAACACATTTTCCTTTCCATTGGTTTGTTTAACTTTTTTTTTTTTGTAATCTAACTTATGCGAGCAGTGATAATTCCCTGCTTATGCAAACACCTCGGTGTACAACTTTGTCAGTAAGACCCTGTTACTATTGCTGCTAACATTTCGATAACCACCGATGGACGAGAACCTGGCCTATTTGTAAGCCTCGTTTCAACGAGCAGGAAAATGGTTCTCTTCGTCCCTCACCCTTGGTACCGATGTTGCTGTCGGCATAACTGAAAGTCTATTCCATGACATGCCTTGCTATCTTGACCGTACATGATGTCAGCGCCCTTCCTACTTTTAACCCACATGGTGGGCCCATAACCCGCAGTTCCACAGGGTTGAAACCTGACTCTCCTGTACATCCCCTGTTCCCAAAGTTATACCTGCGCGTGGTCTCATAAGTAATTCACGAGCCACCTTTTGAGAAATCATCCCTTATGGTATCAAATATGATACTTATTCCCGTTACTTCGGACCCTTTCACACTTGGTTTCAGGCAATGAACGATTGCCTATATGCTCGAAACTTCTTATTGCACCGTCTTACTTGCTCTTGATGTTTTCTTAAGTTTGAATTCGAGAGTTAATTTTCGTCACCTTCCCTGATTTAATCTACCAAGTAAGCAACCTTGTAAAGGACCGGCCTTCCCGTGTCTTCCGCCTTATCCTTTCCGTAAGTACGATGGAGATCCTAAAGAAAGGATGACGACATCATCATGATGACCTATAGCAGAGTACTGAAGACATCAACACTATGGATTGACCTCTTCGAGAAGAGAAATTAAGACCAAGAAGACCCGTTAGAATGTTGTAACCACACCTTCCCCTACTCTACCTCTTAAATCTCGGGACGAGATTTCTTGTAGTGGAGGAGAATTGTGACGCCCGCGTAATCAAGCTACAGTAATCCCACGTTAATGATGCCATGTCACCATGATTACTGTTGTTAATCTCGCGTTGATTCAAGCCGATTGGGTATTCAAATTTGTAATAAAGTCAAACGATAAAATTCCTCGAACATTAAAACTAAATAATTCTAAATGTGTCAAATAAATCAATAGTAATTGTCATGGAAAAACCACATTCTTATAAAATGGTTAAATGCATTTCAATAATTAAATAGTAGATAAAACATTTAAATGAGGCCTTTGTAATAATAATAATAATAAACTAATTATTGAGTTGCCCAAAAGTTAATGGGGCAGTAGCTTAATTAATAATAATATTTTAGGTATGACTTTTGTGTTTTACAAAAAAAAACTAAAAGGAAACATAAAAGCAAAATAAATAAAAATAAAAGAAACTACTAAACAATAAACAAAATAAAAAGAAAAAGCAACCCCCCCGGGCCAATTGTGGCCCAGCTGGCCAATCGGGCCAGCCAGGCCAGCCCACAGCAACCTAGCCGCCCCCACTCCCGTCCATAACCCCTGGCCCCCGCGACCTAGTCCACCATGCTACCCCCCACTTCCCCACTTCTCACTCTCTCCCTCCCCCCGACTCTGGATCGAGATCGAGGCTCAACCCCGACCCCGCCGACGCTGTTGCCGTCGCCCGAAGCCGCCCCGCCGGTGGACCTCGCTGGCTCCGACCCTCGTCCACGCACCCCCGTTCCCTCTCCCCAGACCGTGTAGCGCCCGTGGAACCACCGCCAAACCGCCGCCTCGCCGCAGACGGACGGATCCCGGAGGCCCCGTTGCGGATCCGGCCTCCCTCGCCTGCCTCCCCCTCGCCGGAGTCCCCCTCGTCGCCGTCGCCGGAACCTCCACGACCACCTCCTCGACCCCGCTCCTCATCAACAGCTATGAGCGCCTCCCTCCTCCTTTCTCCTCGCCATTGTCACCGCCCCCTCTCTGGCCCCGCCAAAACAGCTCCAGCCACAGCCACAGCTCGCCCGCGCCTGGCCGCATCCTGGCGATGCTGCCCTGCGCCCGCTCGTGCACCCTCCCGTGCTGCTGCATCACCCCGCCCGCATGGGCGCCGCCATCCGCCCCGCTAGTGGCCGCGCGCGCTGGCCGCGCCTGCTCGACGCCCGCCTCCGGTGGCAAACCCCACACCCCCTGCCACGACGCCGCCCCGCAGCCGCCATGCCCCTCCAAGCTTTCCCTGCACCCGCTCCCGCCCTTCCATAATCAGCGGCGCCGTGTCGCTGGCCGTGCCCGTGCTCACCCCGGCGGGCGCTCGTGGCCCGCGTGCCCGCACGACCATCACCCAGGTCGGGCGCCCGCGAGCCCATGCGCCCGATCCGCCCAACGCCCGATTGGCTCCTTTGGGCTAATGACATATGGGGCCCAGCCCCCTGTTAAACTAAAAAAGGAAAAGAATAAAGTAAATATATAAATATACATATTAATTAAATATTATCCGAATTAAGTTTGTTTAATTAACTTAACATTAATTAAAAGGTTTAATTAAACCCTAATAGAAACTAACCCAATGACAACCAGGACCCACCTTTACTATTCACATTTTGACCAGTCAAAGGATGACTGGGTCCACTCTGCTTACTGGACCCCCTGGTCCCTTTGTCATACACTCTAGCTAGAGTAGGACTAGGTGACAAGAGTTTTACTATTTTTAATTCGAATTAATATAATCCTATAATTTCAGAAATTCAAATAAACTTTGAAAAATCATATAAAATAATCTGTAACTCCCATGAAAATAATTTATATATGAAAGTTGCTCAGAACGACGAGACGAATCCGAATACGCAGTTCGTTCGTCCACCAGACGTACCTAGCATAGTGACTTGCAACAATCCACCTCCGTTCATCTGCCCGAAAACGCGAAACACCGGGAATACTTTCCCGGATGTTTTCCCCCTTCACCGGTATCACCTATATCACTGTGTTATATCACATGTAGGACCGCGTATTTCCTTGTTATGCTTTGTGATGCTTTGATTGCTCTTTTATTTATTGTGTTCCCCCTCCGTTACTTCTTTCCAGTAGACCCTGAGACCACTGCCGATGACCCCGTGATCGACTACATCGACAACGATGACTCCTTCTTGCCAGAGCAACCAGGCAAGCCCCCCTTGATCAACCCGATATCGCCTATTCTTCTCTCTACTGCTTGCATTAGAGTAGTGTAGCATGTTACTGCTTTTGAAAAATCCTATTCTGCTGCATAGCCTGACATTGTTGCTACAACTGTTGATACCTTTACCTGCAATCGTAAATACTTTGTATAGGATGCCAATATTCCATCAGTGGCCCTACACCCTTGTCCGTCTGCCCTACTATTCTATCGGGCCGTGATCACTTTGGGTGTGATCACGGGTATATACTACATACATACTATACGTGATACATGTTGAGACTAAAGTCGGGTCGGCTCGTTGAGCACCCGCGGTTGATTCATGGATTTGGGGCTGAAAGGACATACTTTCCCAACGGCCCTCTGTGTGGATCTTTGTGGCAGAGCGACAGGGAAGGTCACGACCACCTAGGAGACAGGTGGGCCTGGCCCTGGTCGTTGTCCGCGGTTGTTTCATAATAACATGATTAACGAGTTTGGATGTTTGATCTGAGTCTGGCTTGTGGCCTATACGCACTAACCAGCTACGCGAGAACAGTTATGGGCACTCGACGTCGTCGTATTAGCCGAAGCCTTCTTGACGTCAGCGACTTAGCGAGGCGCGCCGGGTTGGACTGGAACGCTCGCACTTGTATAAGGGGGCTAGGTCTGCTCACAGGCCGCGTTTGCAACGTGGAGGAGTGCAAAGGGCGATGGCCCGTGACCCCTGCGTGCATAGAACTTATACCGGTGTGCTGACCTCTCTACCGTGTTTAGGTAGGGCTGCGACGTGTTGATCTTCCGAGGCTGGGCATGACACAGGAAAGTGTGTCCGGCCAAATGGGATCAAGCGTGCTGGGTTATGTGGTGCACCCCTACTGGGAAGTTAATCTATTCAAATAGCCGTGTCCCTCGGTAAAAGGACGATCCAGACTTGTACTCCGACCTCATGACAATTAGAACCGGATACTTAATAAAACACAGCCTTACCAGTGCTAGATACAACCCGGTGATCGCTTTTCCACAGGGCGACGAGGGAAGGATCGCCGGGTAGGATTATGCTACGTTGTTACTTGGTGAACTTACCATCTATTCTATTCTACTGCTGCAAGACGGAGGCTGCGAGAAGCGAGGATACTTGTTACTTTTCAGCTACTCTCATCTACTGTTGCAAGATGGAGGCTGCCAGAAGCATAGTCTTTGATAGGATTAGCTATCCCCCTCTTATTCTGGCATTCTGCAGTATAGTCCAAAGATATTACCCCCCCTTTACACATACACCATTGCATATGTAGTGTAGATCCTTGCTTGCGAGTACTTTGGATGAGTACTCACGGTTGCTTTGCTCCCCCCTTTCCCCCTTTTCCTCTTTTCTCTGATGATGCAACCAGATCGGCGGAATCCAGGAGCCAGAGGATCCCGAGGATGTTTCCACGTGGATTTCGGCTTCGAGGAGTATTTAGGAGGTCCTAGGCAGGAGGTCTTGCCTCTTCGATCGTTGAAGTTTGTGCTAGCCTTCTTAAGGCAAACTTGTTTAACTCATGTCTGTACTCAGATACTTTTGCTTCCGCTAACTCTTGTGTATTCGAGCTTATGTATTCCAGCCCTCGAGGCCCCTGGCTTGTAATATAAAGCTTGTATTATTTTAATTTGTGTCTAGAGTTGTGTTGTGATTTGTTCCAGTGAGTCCCTGATCTTGGTCGTACACATTCGCATGCATGATTAGTGTACGGTCAAATCAGGGGCATCACAATAGCGAATGCACCAGATAGAGCTTGTCGAGGCTGTCGCATCGGTGAAGTACCATCATGGTTCAAGCATCCTTGACAAAAAACCCAAGCTCGTCAAATTCAACAGTAACAGGATTTTCACGAGTTAAACGACGACTGGAAATAAGGTTCTTAATAAGATGAGGTGACACAAGTATGTTAGACAAAGTAATAGGCATGGAATTAAAAGGAAAAGAAGTGTGCCCGACATGTGTGACCGGGAGTGTGGAACCGTCGCCGACAATGATGTGGCGGTCGGTGGTGACGGGAGTGAAGGAGGCAAGATTACCAAGATGAGCAAACATGTGAGCCGTAGCCTCGGTATCCATGTACCAATCAGCACCTCTGGTGTAGTTGTTCGACATAGGAGCGGCATACAGTGCAGGAAGGAGCACCGGGTGTCAGGGCGTCGGCGACAGGGCCGGCGAGGGGGACGAAGACGCCGTGGGGAGGACGTAGCCACCGCTCGGCAGCCACGGTGGGTACTCTCCAAACGATATGGGAAGAAGCCCTCGCTGCGACCACGGTGCTGGTAGGCCGGATGGCCAGCCGTAAAAACCTGCTGGGCCACTAACAGGTGCTGCAGGTGCTGGGCGTCGTCTGGCTGCGGCCCAGCGGGCGAGTGCGGGCGTGTGGACGACCCCCACCAGTACCCGGGAGCCCCATACACGTGCGTGTCGGACGCGCCGCGCAACAGCAAGGGGTCAACGGACAGAGTTGGCGCCGACGGTGGGGTGACGACGGACTGACTGGAGAGTGCCGGTAGTAGGGCGGCGACGTTCGCCACCGGGGGCAACGGAGCCGAGTCATGCGGAAAGTCGGTACGGGCTTGCGGGGCCACGCCGTAGGGCGCCGACGACGGGACAGCAGAGGCGGCGACGGATGGGCCGGTGGACGCCATCGCTGTCTGACGGCGGCGGCTGGGCAGCGGTGGTCGGCATCGGGCGATCGAGCGAGTTCCGCACGGCTTCGGCTAGCAGCAGCGAAGGGAAGCACGACTTGGCGGCAAGCGGCAGTAGCGAAGCGACGCGAGCAACATCAGGTCAGAGCAGTGACTTGGCCGCTAGCGGCAGCAGCTAAGCGACACGGTGCAAGCGACGCGAGGCTTGGCGGCTAGCGGGTGGAGCAAAGCGGGCAGCGGCGGGTGGAGCGATGCGGGATTTGGCGGGGCTTGGAGCGGGTGGAGCAAAGCGGGCAATGGCGGGTGGAGCGTTGTAGCAGCTGGGCTGGGATGCAGCGAGGCAGCGGATGGGCGATCGAGCGCGTGGGTAGCGGGACGTGCGATGCGGGCGGGCGGGTGCGGGTAGCGGGTGGCGACTTGGAGGGAGCAGCTCCCTAGGGTAGTTGCGGCGGCCTACGGCAGTGGCGGCGGCCGACGCGAAGGATCGCGTGAGCGGCGGCGGTGGGGTGGGTGGCAGCGGTGGCGACGACGACGGCGGAAGCGAGAAAGAGACCTAGGAAACTTTTACCATGTATGAGATTATGATTACACGATGTATTGCTCTTCGTGCATAGGCACATATATATGATGTACAAAGGTGGGCCACAGACGTCAACTATACAAGAACTAGGAGACGGGCTCAATACGCAATATGCACATAACACATATACTCAACATTAATAAAGTAGCACATCTTTATATCTAACTATTTTACGTGCATGCTATAACTTTGGCTATAGTTAACATGGCAACATCATGTAGCCATCAGCCAGCTGTATTATTAACCATGCTCTTAGCACTCGGGCGTACATATTCCGATATCCAAGAGACAATCATGTTTATTTTGTCGGAGTGTGTACTTTCAGTTGACCAATCACATGCATGGTATCTCTTTTCTCTCTCCCCTCCCAACCACACATGCATGGTCTTCCTCTCCTCTCTTTCCTCCTAACCAAACACTAAACTATAAATATCCCACCACATGCATGGTCCCCACCTACATTTTCTCTTCTCAACTGGATACTTTGTGATTAGCATTTGATGGCTCCCTCCCGCATCACGTCCACGTACCATGTCCGGACATAAAAACGGATATATACCGAAGATATTTGCGTGTCAGCATTGGAAATGCCCTAATGTATAAGATTTGTGGCTACGAATTCATTTGGCGCATTGGACAACTCAAGGCGTTTGCCTACTTACCTTTTTTAGCGGTATTTGCTTACTTACATAAAAAGGAGGGCGAGGTGCTTATGGTGTTTCATGCTAATGATAAATAACATATCGCGTTTACTTAGATTTTTCATATTTTTCTTCATTTGGAGTTTGGCATAAAGGCATCTATAATGCTGGCTTGCAAATTCTTTCGGTATATTTCTATTTGTATGTACGGACATGGTCCACATGTATGATACGCGAGGGAGTCATCTAACGCTAATTACAAAGTATCCGGCTAGAAGGAGAAAAAGTAGGTGGGGATCATGCATGTGGTGGGCTATTTGTGGTTTTGTCTCCCGTTGGGAGGAGATAGATGAGATGGGGACCTTGCATGTGAAGAGAAAGAAAAGAGAGGAGGGCCATGCAAAGACTTTTGGTTGATAAAGTGGATATCTCCCATGTTTGTCTCCACTTTGCCGGGAAACAGACCACTAGATCGCTTTGCGGACGGACGCACGACCGTGTTGGATTGCAAAAGTGAACAAAAGTGTCCGGTCACACATATACTGGAATTTTTATGGGCCTCCCTTGGAGATGCCCTAAGGATGACAAAATTTCCTTAACTTGTGTTCCCGAGAGCTTTATTATAACAAGTTGATATAGGTGTTCAAACTCATCCATGATTACTTAGAACCTACACACAAAACTTAGTACACAACAATAAACCAAAACTTCAACAATAAACCAAAACTTGAAACAAAGGCCAAAGTTGCTTAGCTCCCCCAGACGACGCTAGAGAAAGCTTGGCGTTCTGTAAGTGCACGGAGTTTGGTTATAACCTTTTCAAAGTAAGAGCATTTATCTCACAGAGAGCTTAGGAAAAAGTCTTTGCGTATTATATAGGTTTGTCATAATTAGCCTGCAAGTTATTTTAGATTCCAAGAAAAAGTGCTGGCAAAGTGAAAATATTGCAAGAGTGCATGAACCAGAATTATTGTGTGCTAGCATAGTAACTAAGAGCAAGAGAGTAATGAAAATGACGTCAAGGGGTCTAGATTCTCCACTACTACATCCTTCCTGGTTTATTGATCGCCTTCGTATTTTGTGTCAAATTTTGGCCGATTTAACTAACAAAATATTAATTCATGTCATAAAAAAATATCATTGTATTCGTATTTGGACATAGTTTCCAATGGTATAATTTTTATGTGACCTGCACTAACATTTTGTTTGTTAAATCTATGATCAAAATTTTACACTAAATAGGAATTATGCGAGAGCTCAATTCTTGGTTCAGATATGTAATCCTTGTTATATGTTTTTATTGCGTGTGCACAATCAAATATAAGATACATGCATACAACCATAGGTGTGCATCATGCACACCACACCATCCCTCCGCCAATCGACAGAGGCAATAATGATAAAGGTCTCGGGAAACCTTGCTTGATTTTTTTACGTACACGCAAGACCTATCCATGGAGATGCATAACTACAAGAGGGGGAGAACATCTACATATCCTTGTATATCGCTAAGCGGAAGTGTTTATCAACGCGGTTGATGTAGTCGTACACCTTCACGATCTATTTTGATCAAGCACCAAACGTACGACACCTCCGCGTTTAGCACACGTTCAGTTCGATGACGTCCTCGCCTTCTCGATCCAGCAAGAGGGGCGAAGTAGTAGATGAGTTTCAGCAGCACGACAGCGTGGTGATGGTGGTGGTGAAACTATTTCGCAGGGTTTTGCCAATCACAACATATTTAAAGTGGATGAGGAACTAGAAGGTTAGACGAGTTCTAATTAGTCAACTAGGACCAACTAGAACTAGAAGAACTAGAGGAGGCTCCAAAACTTGTGTTCTAGGGGCTTGCCCTGCTCCTCTATTTATATGTTGAACCTGGAAGTCGTAACTTGGGGAGAGGGCCTCCCCAAAGTCGGGTTGGAAGCCACGGAAGGGTCCTTCTCAGATTCCAGCACCAGACGTCATGGTCCTTGGCGTCTGGCTGAGATGCCACTGTCCTCAGCGTCTGGCACAGAGCCAGACGCCAAGGTCCCTGGCATCTGGTCCCTAACCTCCGTAAAACTTCCTTTTGCATCGACCTAAAGCCTCGTGGGCCTAACCCATTGGCCCAACCAACCTTCCGGTGATTTGATACTTATCTGGTGTATTATGGAACTCTTTCGGAGACCGAATACTATCATCCTATATATAAATGATTAGGTCCGGAGCATTCCAGAGCTCCTCGTTATGCCCGTGATCTCATCCGCGACTCCAAAAAACATTCAGTCACCAACATACATAACTCGTATAATACTATATCGTCAATGAATGTTAAGCGTGCGGACCCTACGGGTTCGAGAATGATGTAGACATGACCGAGACGCTCTCCTATCAATAACCAATAGCGGGACCTGGATGCCCATATTGGTTCCTACATATTCTACGAAGATCTTTATCAGTCAAACCTTTACGAAAACATACGTAGTTCCTTTTGTTCATCAGTATGTTACTCGTCCGAAATTCGATCGCCGATATCTCCATACCTATTTCAATCTCGTTACCGGCAAGTCTCTTTACTCGTTCCGTAATTCCTCATCTTGTAACTAACTCTTTAGTCACATTGGTTGCAAGCTTCTTGTGATGTTGTAATACCGAGTGGGCCCAGAGATAGATCTCCGTCTACAGAGTGACAAATTCCAGTCTCGATCCATGCCAATTCGACAGACACTTTCGGAGATACCTGTAGAGCACCTTTATGATCACCCAGTAACGAAGTGACATTTTATACGCACAAGGCATTCTGGAGTCCGTGAGTTGCATGATCTCATGGTCGAAGGAACATGTATTTGACATTAAGGAAGCAGTAGCAATAAACTAAATGATCTTATGTTATGCTAATAGATGGGTCTTGTCCATCACATCATTCTCCTAATCATGTGATCCCGTTATCCAACGGCAACTCATGTCTATGGTAAGAAAATCTTAACCGTCTTTTGATCAACGAGCTAGTCTAGTAGAGGCTCACTAGGGACTTGGTATTTGTTTATGTATTAACAGATGTATTTAAGTTGCCGATCAATACAATTATAGCATGAATAATAAACTTTTATCATGATTAAGTAAATATAATACCACTTCATTATTGCCTCTAGGGCATATTTCCAATAGTCTCCAACTTGCACTTGAGTTAATAACGTAGAATACATAGTAATTAATCTAACACCCATGGAGTCATGTTGATCAAGTTTTTCCTGTGGAAGAGGTTTAGTCAACGGGTCTGCCACATTCAGATCCATATGTACTTGCAAATTTCTATGTCTCCATCCTTGACATAATCACGAATGGAGTTGAAGCATCGCTTGATGTGCTTGGTTCTCTTGTGAAAACTGGGCTCCTTGGCTATGTCAATTTCTCTAGTGCTTTCACAAAAGATTGTCATTGGACCCGATGCACTTGGTATTACACCCAGATCGGATGTGAACACGTTCATCCACACTCCTTCATGCGTTGCTTCCGAAGCAGCTATGTACTACACTTCACATGTAGATCCCGCCATGATGCTCTGCTTAGAACTGCACCAACCGACAACTCGACCATTCAATATAAACACGTACCCGGTTTGCAACTTAGAGTCATCCAGATCTGTGTCAAAGCTAGCATCGACGTAACCCTTTACGACGAGCTCTTCATCACCTCCATAAACGAGAGGCATATCCTTGGTCCATTTAAGGTATTTTGGGATATTCTTGACCGCTATCCAGTGATCCACTTCCGGATTACTTTGGTACCTCCCTGCCAAACTTATGGCAAGACACACATCAGGTCTGGTACACAGGATGGCATGCATTATAGAACCTATGGCCGAGGCATAGGGAATGACTTTCATTCTCTCTCTATCTTCTGCCATGGTCGGACTTTGAGTCTTACTCAATTTCACACCTTGCACCATAGGCAAGAGCCTTTCTTTGACTGGTCCATTTTGAGCTTCTTCAAAACTTTGTCAAGGTATGTGATGTAGGGTGGAACCCTAATTGGCCGATCTTTCACGATTGGAGTGGATTCCCGGGAAGAACACTAAGAACACGATGATCACGGGGAAGAACGGGGAGAAATCACAAGGGGGAAACACTCAAGAAGAAGTCCAATCACACATCCACTAGACTAACAGACACATGGATCCACAAGCTACATGAGCAACAAATGGAAAATAACACCAGGTAGAGTTCATGCCAAATCCAAAGGAGATGAGGTCTTAATGATCCTATAATGGGGAACCTTCCCTAGATTGGGGTCTTGATATGCACTTGGGGAATCTTCTCCGAAGAGGTCTTGAATCCATACATGTATCTTCTCCTAGGAGGAATCTCACAAGGGGAGGTACATGAGCCAAGCTCTAGCGTAATTCTAATCTTAGCCAACCCTAAAACGGAGGAGAAGGAGGGATATATATAGGTCCAAGGGAAGGAAGGGGTAAGTGAGGGTGAAAGGGTAAAGTTACATGGGCCTTGCCCAAATCCTGCCCGCAGATGCACTACCGGACAGTCCGGTACGGGGGACCGAACAATCCGGTGGAAACATAAACTTTTGGGCGTCCAGAAATTGTACTACCGGACTGTCCGCTTGGTGGACCAGACTGTCCGGTAGTGAAATTTTTGCACAGACCAAAACTGCTCTCTGGATGGACCGGACAGTCCGGTTGGGCCACCGGATAGTTCGGTAGTGCAAATTTGGCACTATTTTCTGCCGTTGTCGCTTCCAAGCTTCCCTCGTAGACGGTGTAGGCGTATACTTGCGCTTGCACTCCTGCTCATCATCCGTGGTGCTCCGATAATACCTATGCATGCACACGAGAGGAGTGTCAAGTAGTATACCATCCTCGAAGGGGTCAAGTGAACACGTGTAAATGAGATGATTCACCTTTGTGTATGTGAAGTAGATGAGGCACGTGTCACTTGCCAAACTAACTGTTGACATGGTGATGTCCGTAGGATGCTCCGCATCATCCCCTCCCCCTTGGGAATGATCCAACCTCAGATCGAAAACCAGATCACCATGGGAAAGAGATGGCGTCACCGTGTAGGAGTGGACGTTCACCAAGTAGTCATCATCTTGAAGGTCATAGTGGCCACTCTCCGATGCTGCGTCGTCGTGTGGTTCCTTCAAAAGGAGTAAGGACAACAAACACTTGGAAAAACAGTTGTGTTTAGCGTTAGTGCAAAACCAAGCATTCAAATGGTGATTCACTAAACAAGTGTCGTCATCATGCATAGCATAAGGTGTGACAAAGAAGTGTGGTATGGCAAGTAAGCATATAAGTTGAGTACATGTAAATGCATCATGAAAACACTCATGCAAAGGTGAGGGAAAGATGCTAATATGTGTGGCAAATGAACAAGCATCAACCTCCATGTCATAGCAAGCATGCACAAAGCGCTGAAAAAAGTCTATGGTAGGCATATGAATTATTCACAACACCAAATAAAATGAGATGTCTAAACACATGGGGCAAATTCAAGACAATCCAAGCATAATGTGCATATGGTGTAGTGAAAATATTGAGGCACTCAACACAATTTAAAGAGCAATTGTTCATCATGTGTGAGGCAATCAAGTCAATCACGTGTGAAGGAATGGAACATGGCATATATGAAGAAATGACATTGTTGCAACCAAGCATATGATAGGAGCAAGTAATCCAATAATTGGATGCAACACACAAGGCATATACGTCATAAGGCATGGAAATGTGGCAATGATAAGTCAAAGCGCTATCTCTAGCATGTGTGCAAAGTGTTATATAGTGCAAGCAACACAAGAAGTATGATCCACAATATTCATGCTCATGGCTGGGGATTCTCAAAAGATAAGGATATCACCTTGAAAGCGTGTCCTTGTGCATCCTTCAGAATGCCGAAGCACAAGAAAATGTGATGTAGAAGTGAGTCGTGGTAGAATGTATGAGGATCACTCTCGAGATCTCGAATTGTCAACTCATTTGAAGTGGAAGTTGAGACGATGTCCAAGTATCCTACACATGCACAAAACAAAACAAATAACGTATGCCCATGGTAGATGAATACATCATCCATCATGATGGTTCTCTTCTCTTGCACGTAGCCATTAGAAGCACAAGTGCGTGAATAATATGATCCAACAATGGCTATATTCATGGCACTAGGTAAATAGTGCAAAGAGGTAAGACAATCATGCTTCACAAGAATCATGTCAAAATCTCAAAATATATGTGAGAATCCCATGGGGCCAATCTCATTCACAAGGCTAAAAGCATTGTTGCACTCAATACATGGAAAATCATCTAGCACGAGAGAGGCAACACATGGAGACATATGACAACAAGAAATAGCAATCATGTGCAAAGCATGGGAATAGATGCGATCAACCGCATGAAATGAGCAAGTATGAATCATCGGTGATGCAATACACAAAGCAAGCAAATGAATGACGGCATGCAAACTAGTGTAGCAAAGATGCAACACACTAGAGGAAATCATGTCAATCATGTCATGTGAGCAAATAGTGGATATAGGAAATGCACCTCACATATCGCAAGCACGAAAGAAAATCAAGATCAAAGTATGATCATAAGCATTGGGAATAAAGTAAACATGGCAATAACAAGTGATATCTCCACCAAGCTAGCAAATACACATACACGTACTAGAATCAACTGTCATGTGATATGCAAAGCATTGGGTCACAAACGCATGACAAGGGCATAGGAATGAGCATATCATGCAAACTGGACATGGCAAGATGGGCATAACATATGTAGTGGAAAATAACCCATAAGCATGTGAGGGCCATGTAGAGGAATTGCGTGAAATCTTTGCGCGAAGGGAGCTATGGGAAAGACAATCCACGGGATCCCAAGTCATCATTGCTCTCTAGAGCTTGTTTCGTCAACTCGTGTGTTTGTGAGGTTGACGAGTATGCATGGGTACCTACACAAAAGAGACGCAAACAAAAAAAGTGTGTGGATGGCAAATGTACACATCATCCATCATGATGTGTATGTGCACATGTGAGTTAACACAAGATAAGTATCGCTCAAATAAATTTGATGCATGGTATAAGAACATGTCATTCATCATGAAAGAATAGTTGTTATGTATAACATGATGGTGACACAAATTGAGCATGCAAGTATAGCAAGTGCGTGGCACAACAATAGTATTCATATTCATGGGGACCATATGGTGCACACAATCATGGGAATCATGCAATTGATGGAATGGATCAAAATGTCCAAAAATGTATGTGGAAATTATGGGGGTCTCCTAGGGAGCAATATTGTAAGCATAATATGGAGGAGTGGAACAACATCCAAAACAAGGCATATCCGAAGCTATGTGTTCATGGCATGGCATATGAGATAAATGATGCAAATGTAGCATGTCAATATCATCACAAGAAAAACAAATGCCAATAACCATGGTCTTTTCATCTATGTCATATGTGAAAATTGGGTTTATCTTAATGGCATATGCACAGTCACTACGATGAGATTGCAAATATGTCATATTGTTGATCTCATGCATAGCATACGACAAGTCAAGCAGGTTGTCAAACATGATGTGACAAAGAGAAGTATCACAAGAAATCTTATGCAACATGGCATCACAACTAATACACTCCACATGGCAATCATCAAACTCATCATAAATGGGTAAATCATCACATGGGGAAATCATACTAGCATGAAGCATGGTAATAGGTGGATCAACATCATGCAATCAATCAATGTCCATTAGTGGGACTAGAGCATCACCTTCACCTATGTTACCTTTCTCATTACACTCATGTGATGTAGGTAAGGTGGCAAAGACCAAGTTGTGGTAAACATCTTAATCTTGATGGAACCATGTGGGGGGTGCATCATATTCCAATATGGCCATCGTCATGTATAAAGAAAGGACGAAGTCGTCGAGGATCTGTGCGTCATTATATATGGGACCTAGAAACAAATGAGAAGACACAATATAGGCAGAGGTTGAAAGTGGACTCACATGAACTATCAACTATCTCACTCTCTCTATGTGGTGGCTCACTCACTCCCTCAAAATATGTGCACTCGAACTCAAATATGATGGAGTCACCCATCTCACACAATTGGTGGGGGTTGTGGCTCTCCTCACACGGGAATTGGGGCAGATCGTGGTATATGGGGCTAGTAGTGAACTCGCTCTCACTCTCAATATGGTGGCAAAATTCACTCAAGTCATCATACGACGCCGTGGTTGAAGGGAAAATCCCATGCTCAACCATCTCGTTACCGTCGCCATGGATGAGGGCCGAAGATAGCACGTCATCACTCGCACCTCCAAAGATGGATTCATCATCCTTTCTTGCCACCTTGTCTCTTGCCTCCAAAGCATGGTCCTCGAATGGCTCCGTAGTCGTAGTTGTTGCCGCACTTTCTTGAAAAAGAGTCAAAGTAGACTTGGCATCAGCAATGCCACAAAGAGGAATGGCGGTGAAGTCGAACTTGGGAGCGTAGTCTTGGAGCTCGTGGGGCTTGGAAATCTTGTTGGTACTACCCTCATGCTCATTGTCATGGAGGTTGGCCGTCGAGAAGTGTGCTTGGGGTGGAGAAGCCTTGGCCTTCATAAGTTCTTGTTCCGCCTTGAGAGGACCAATGTAGTTCTCGTCGAGGGACTTGTAGTTCTCGAGGAAGATAGTCTTGGAGATGGCGTTGTTCATTCCCCTCAAAAAGCGGAACTTTATCCAAATGGGGTCGTTCATGCTGGAACGTCGCAAGGCTTTCTGCATGTCAAGGAAGTAGTCATCGATGGACTTGGATCCTTGGATGGTATTCTCCAATTGGTGTTGAAGATATTCCGTGTAGGTGGAAGGCACAAAAGCTTGCCGCATAGCTTCCTTCGTCTTGGGAGAACTCATGTCAAGGCTCCTCGAAGGTGTGTGACACCACCATGTAGACGCGGAGTCATGGGAGTTCCTTGTGGCGCGCTTCACTTGGTCGTCAGAGGGGACTTGATGTAGCTTGATGTAGTCGTCCATCTTGCGCTCCCACTCGAGATACTCCTCAGGGTCTTGAGTCCCATAGAAAGGAATCTCGTGGTCGTTGTCAAGTTCGTAGTGGATCATGGAAGTCGCAGACTTGAGCTTGGCGAGCTTCTCTTGAAATTAAGCTTGAGGTGCTTGTGGGCGACGATGCCGCATGTCCAAAGGCGAAGATGCCTCGAAGTCGCTTGGCGAAGATTCCAACATGGATGGTGAAGTCATCAAGCGATGGTTGGTGTTGAGCTCTTGACCTTCACTTTCTTGTCGGTGATAGTGTCGATGCCGACGTGACCTTGCCGGAGATGGTAGATCGGAAGCATGTGCACTTGAGCGTCTTCTCGAGGATGAAGGAGACCTCTTGGCAGTCTTGATGAGGGCTTTGAGATCCTCCAGTTGAGCATCCATGTTGGTGTACAAGTGGTTCTTCATGGCATCAAACTTGTCATTGTTGGTGTAGACAGAAGTAGATGTGCTTTGCATATCCATCACAAGACTCGGGTATAGGTGAGTAGAAAATGAGATAAACAATACCAAGCTACCTTTTCCCAGAGTTGAGGATGTATCCCGTTTCACTCAATGTGAAATGAAATAATAGTGGAATTGGTACTAGAGTTGTTCACTCACACCTACAAAGTAAAGGTTATCGAGTCGCTTGGTTAGGACAAGTGGAACAAATTCATGCAAATTGAAGTCCAAGATATTGTAAATGTTGAAATCAATCCAAACGACGCAAAATGCGGAACACGTGATCGCAAATATAGAGGAGGGAAATAAAGAAACACACACAGTGGGATAATGGGGCTTGTGCAACTATAGGGATGAGCAATACAAAATTGTGTAACGAAGACTAAGCTCATGTTGCACAAACACAAGGAGAGAACTAGCTTGATTGCACACTTGGGCATGATATGTCTCCAACATAACTATAATTTTTTATTGTTTCATGCTATTATATTATCAACTTTGGATGTTTTATACGCATTAATATGGTATATTATATTATTTTTGGGACTAACTTATTAACCTAGAGCCTAGTGCCAATTTCTGTTTTTTTTCCTTGTTTTTTGAGTTTTTTTTAAAAGGAATATCAAACGGAGTCCAAACGGAATACAACTTTCGTGATGATTTTTCTTGGACCAAAAGACATCCAGAAGACTTGGAGTTCAAGTCAGAAGATCCCCAAGGAGGCTACAAGCCTCAGGGGTGCGTCCTAGGGGGGCTGGGGTGGTGGCCCCCTCGAGAGTCCCCTGACCCCTCTCTCCAGCCTATAAATTCAGAAATATTCTAGAAACCCTATAGGCATCCACAAAAGTACTTTTCCACCCCCGCAGGTCTCTGTTCCCGTGAGATCCCATATTGGGGCCTTTTCCGATACTCCACCAGAGGGGGATTTGATCACAGAGGGCATCTACATCAACATTTGTGCCCCTCCGATGTCGCATGAGTAGTTTACCACAAACCTACATGTCTATAGCAAGTAGCTAGATGGCTTCTTCTCTGTATTTGATCTTCAATACAATGTTCTCCTTGATGTTCTTGGAGATCTATTTGATGTAATCTTCTTTTGCGGTGTGTTTGTCGAGGTTCGGTGAATTGTGGATTTATGATCAGATTATTTATGAATATTATTTGAGTCTTCTCCGAACTCTTTTATGCATGATTGAGATAGCTTTGTATTTCTGTTCGATCTATCGATTTGGTTTGACCAACTAGATTGTTTTTTCTTGCAATGGGAGAGGTGCTCTGTGATTGGTTCAGCCTTGCGGTGTCGTCACCTAGTGATAGAAGGGGCAGCGATGCACGTATTTTGTTATTGCCATTAAGGGTAAAAAGATGGGGTTTATATCATATTGCTTTAGTTTATCCCTCTACATCATGTCATCTTGCTTAAGGCATTACTATGTTTTTATGAACTTAATACTCTAGATGCATGCTGGATAGCGGTCGATGACTAGAGTAATAGTAGTAGATGCACGCAGCAGTCGGTCTACTTGTCACAGACGTGCTGCCTATATTCGTGATCATTGCCTTATATATTGTCATAACTTTGCGCTTTTTTATCAATTGCTCAATAGTAATTTGTTTACCCATTGTATGCTTTCTTTGAGAGAGAAGCCTCTAGTGAAACCTATGCCCCCTTGTAATGCCCCGGACAGACCCGTCGGCGGTCGTTACTCCTAGCGGGATCTAGACTGGCCTCGCATATCAATACTAGTCTTTTCTGCGCACTTTGTCCTCACTCGTGCGCACCCGGGGGCAACTTCCCGGTCGGTCACCCATCCCGAAAGTACTCCAAGCTGAGCACGCTTATCTTTGGAATTCTGTCCGAATGGGATCCCGGAAAAGAAGGAATTCCTTATTGATATGAGTAGTCTACCATCCCTAATAAGCTAGGCTATCACATACACCCCCACTCAAAAGAACCGTTCCCTCGTGCACAACATGTCCTCGTCGGGCCACAGGAACGTTCCCTCCTGGCACATACGTCTGTGCGAGTAGTCCGGCACATGTGCCATGCCGTGTGCCACAACGAGTCACAAACGTCATGCACAACATGACCACGCACATGTCCGCAAACATCCGTGTAACCGCGAGGGTCGGCTCTGATACCAACTTGTAACACCCCGGACACACCCGCCGATGGTCGTTACTCCTGACGGGATCTAGACTGGCCCCAAATATCAATATTAGTCTTTTCTGTGCACTTTGTCCTCACTCGTGCGCACCCGGGAGCAACTTCCCGGCCGGTCACCCATCCTGAAAGTACTCCAAGCTGAGTACACTTAACTTTGGAGTTCTGTCCGAATGGGATCCCGGGAAAAAAGTAATTCCTTATTGATACGAGTAGTCTACCATCCCTAATAAGCCAGGCTATCACACCCCCGGGTCTATTTTCCATCATATATTTTCAGATCTACAAAACCAAAAACCCAAAAATATCTTGCTTCAATTATTTTGTGTTTACTTTCTTTTTCTTTTTTACTTTTGTTTTAAATCTATCTCTATCAGATCTCACTCTTGTTCGTGATCGTGAAGGGATTGGCAACCCCTTTTCCGCATTGTGTGCAAGTGTTTGTTAGTTTGTGCAGGTGCATATATTGGAGACTTGCTTGTGCCTCATACTGGATTGATACCTTGGTTCTCAACTGAGGGAAATACTTATCTCTACTTTGCTGCATCACTCTTTCCTCCTGAAGGGAAAAATCAATGCAAGCTCAAGAAGTAGCAGGAAGAATTTCTGGCGCCTTTGCCGAGGAGGTTCTACATCAAGCCTACAAAAAACTTGTCACAAACACTCATCTCTTGTACTTACATTATTTGCCATTTGCCTCACGTTTTCATCTCCTTCACTTATAAAACGTTTTCAAAAAAACATAAAACTATTTGCCTTTTTATTTGCCCTTTTTCTGTTCGTCTTTTTGTTTGCTTGTGTGCTAGATAGCTTGCTTTGTCACAATGACTGAAGACAAACTAATTTGTGCGACTTTTCCAACACTAATAATAGTGATTTTATTAGTACTCCGATTGCACCCGCCACTAGTGCGAAATCTTATGAAATCAATGTCGCTTTGTTGAATCTTGTTATGAAAGAACAATTTTCTGGTAGTCCTAATGAAGATGCTGCATCCCATCTTAATATTTTTGTTGCATTGTGTGGTATGCAAAATAAAAAATATGTGGATAATGATATCATTAAATTGAAGCTATTTCCGTTCTTGCTACGTGATCGTGCAAAAACTTGGTTTTCATCTTAGCCTAAAAATAGTATTGATTCATGGAATACGTGTAACGATGCTTTTATTTCCAAGTATTTTCCTCCCACTAAGATCATCTCCCTTAGGAACGATATAATGAATTTTAAGGAAATAGATCATGAGCATGTTGCACAATAATGGGTAATAATGAAATTGATGATAAGAAATTGCCCTACTCATGGTTTAAGTCTATGCATTATTATACAAAATTTTTGTGCCGGATTGAATTTTGCATCTAGAAATCTTTTAGATTCCGCCGTAGGAGGTACTTTCATGGAAATCACATTAGGAGAAGCTACTAAACTCCTAGATAATATCATGGCAAATTATTGTCAATGGCATATCGAAAGATCATCTAGTAGTAAAAAAAGTGCATGCGATTGAAGAAATAAATGTTTTGAGTGAAAAAATGGATGATCTTATGAAATTAGTTGCTAGGAAAGGTTCTCCTATAGATCCTAATTATGCCTTTGCCTACTTTGCTTGAAAATAATAATGAATCTATGGATGTGAATTTTGTTCGTAGGAACAATTTTGGTAATAACGCGTACATAGGTAATTTCAACCCTAGGCCGTTTCCTAGTAATTCCTATTTTAATTATAGTAATTCCTACAAATTTTTTATGGAAATTATAATAAAATACCTTCTGATCTTGAGAGTACAATTATGGAATTTATAAATTCTCAAAAGGTTTTCAGTGCTATGATAGAAGAAAAATTGCTCAAGATTGATGATTTGGCTAGGAACGTTGATAGAATTTCTCATGAGATTGATTCTATGAAAATTAGATCTCTGCCACCAAAGCATGATATTAATGAGTCTTTGAAAGTGATGCAAATTTCTATTAATGAGAGTAAAGAGAGAGCGGCTAGGTTGCGTGCTAAAAAAGAATTGCTAGAAAAAACGCGTTAGTCTTGTTTTTGCGATAACAATGATTAAGATCTTAAGATGCTTGGTTCGACCCCTATTGAATCTTTGTTTGCTAATATAGATCTTGAAAAAGAAGGGACTGGAGATGAGTCAACCTTAAATAAAAGGTGTCCCAATAATTTGGAGAATAAAGATCTTAGTGGAAAAAGTGATAAAAGTGGGATTGGAGAGGTCAAAACTTTAGTTAGCCATGAACCCACTATTTTGGATTTCAAGAATTTTAATTATGATAGTTGCTCTTTGATAGATTGCATTTCCTTGTTGTAATCCATGTTAAATTCTCCCCATGCTTATAATCAAAATAAGGCTTTTATGGAACATATTGTTGATGCTATGATGAAATCTTTTGAAGAAAAACTTGAATTGGAAGTTTCAATCCCTAGAAAGCTTTATGATGATTGGGAACTTACTACTAAAATCAATATTTAAGATTATGAGTGCAATTCTTTGTGTGATTTGGGTGCTAGCGTTTCAACAATTCCAAAAACTTTATGCGATGTGTTAGGTTTCCATAAACTTTATGATTGTTCTTTAAATTTGGATCTAGCGGATTCCAATATTAAAAAACCAATGGTAAGTATTAATGATGTTCTTATTTTACAAATAGGAATTATGTGCCCGTAGATTTTATTGTTTTTGATATAGATTGTAATCCAACAAGCCCTATTTTTTTCTGGTAGACATTTCCTTAGAAGGATTGGTGCAATTATTGATATGAAAGAAGGAAACATTAGATTTCAATTTCCATTAAGGAAGGGCATGGAACACTGTCGGTGTCAAAACCGGCAGATCTCGGGTAGGGGGCCCAAGCTATGCATTTGAGGATCGATGGTAACAGGAGACTGGGGACACGATGTGTACCAAGGTTCAGGCCCTCTCGATCGAGGTAATATCCTACTTCCTGCTAGATTGATCTTGATGAATATGTGTTACAAGAGTTGATATACCTCGAGATCGTAATGGCTAAACCCTAAAGCCTAGCCTATGAGGATGTTAAGATTCTAATGTTAGCCTCTACAAACTAAACCCTCCGGCTTATATACACGCCATAGGGGGCCTAGGGGGAGAGTCTTCTACTTCTACGTGGCTCATCAATACGGCCCAGCTTCATCAACCCGGACGCCTGAGGACCCCTGAATACAGGACTCCCTCAGTAGCCCCTAGACTTGCCTTCAAGGACGATATTGTGTCCGGATTCATGTCTTCGGTCTTACAAGGTGAGTCCTTCTGGATGATAGTTCGACTTCTTTTAATATTGTATTCCGTCGATTGCTCGCCGTCGTCGCCTTTGCCTCCACGTGTCCAACGAATGCGAATAGTCTAGGTATTTTTGCAATTACCGCCTTGACTGTGTTGGGAAGGCGCCTATATAAAGAGACTAGATGCAAGATGCATTTCCATTCCATTCCACGCGGAGAAACCCCTAGTGCATGCAAAAAATCTTCAAGCATGGCCGGCGTTCCCAGCTCCTCCTTGCACCCGCATGGCCCTTGAGCGGGCGATTGGAAAAGTTGCTCCATGTCCCATGCGCATCTGAGAAAGCTTCAAGCATAGGGATATCTCACTCCCGAGTATCTAGTTCCCGTCCGGGCCGAATTAACTTCCATCAACAATCAAACCCTGGCAGAGAGCTTTCCCAACCCCTCCGATGGAGAGCGGGTATGCTTTTGTTCCCTTCCTTCTAAGAGGCATAGGATTTCCCGTCCGCCCCTTCCTTAGGGCTCCTAGAGTTCTATGGTCTTCAATTGCATGATCTCACGCCGGGGTCTATCCTGCACATTGCGAGATTCGTCGCTTTATGCGAACTATTTCTGGGCTGTGAGCCTCACTTTGAGCTGTGGCGAAAGTTCTTCTGCCTTGTCCCTCGATCCGAGGAGGGATCCATATTTGAAGTTGGTGGCGCCGAAGTATGGCACATATCAGGGATAGGCTATCTGTCCGGCACTCCAAACAAGGTATCCGAAGAGTGGCCTTCGGAGTGGTTTTACATTGAGGACGTTGCCCTGCCGGATCTAGTTCGGTAAGGCCTCCCCAAATATTCCAACGCTCCTCCAAAGAATCTTTTAAACTAGTGTCCCCTCAGTCCCTTAGAAGAAGAGAGAGCGGAGGTTAGCAAACTGGCCGGCAAGATTAGATTGCTTGCCAGTTCGGGGCTGTCTATAATTGAAGTGATGGCGATTTCAATAAAGCGATGCGTGCAGCCGCCCCAAGCTAGAGGATTTCCTATGTGGCATTACAATGGCCAGAATCACGCCTCACGTTGCATACGCGTGGGTTCGGACGACCCTGCCGCTCTAGCCGCCATCCTAGAAGGTCTTTACAAGGGAGAGAAGCAAGACTTTCTTCACTTGAAGTGCCGGGAGGGTTTTCCTATGTACAATCTTCCTGACTGGGTAAGTCTTTCTCTTGACCGCTAGATCCGCCCATTTTTTCATTGTTAGGATGTACTGACTGAACTGAATTCGGTTTTTCCTGACAGGAGTGGAGGAAGGTGATCGAGGGGATTAATACTCCCGCCCCACAGCCCAAGGACCAATTTCGAAACGCGGGCCCCGGATATGATGAAGATCCGGACATAGGCATAGAGGTAGAAGATGGAGTCTACTATCAAGCCTATCGTGATGGCGCCGTGGTGTCTATTGTAGCCGATTACCTCGGCATCATTCCTTCTTCTCACGTAAGTACCCAGGACACACCTCCTCAAAAAGAAGATTCCCAGTATGCCTTACCCATCGCACTTTTCTATGCTCAAAAGGGGTGGCGCTCCTCACGCCGAACTGTGCGAAGACCTTCATCCTAGAGGGCGACGCCTGCATCGGGTGAGGCCTTGAAGCAAAAGAAGACCGTGAACACCACCGAACCTTCAAAGAGGTATGTTTGTTTTAACACATGCTGGGTGGTGAAGCCGGTATTACAACTTTCTGCCTTGTTTTTCCTTTCAGGAGGAACACACACCAGACTGTTTTCGGAAATCCTGCAGATCAAGCTCCAGCCAATCTGGCATCCGGCCCGTCTACGAGGACAAGGGTTAATGCGGATTTAGTGCCGGATTGTCCCCTTCAACAGGATTCAGATGAAATGTCTGTCACTAATTCCGAAGTGGAGGTTGCGATGGTTCACCCGCGACGAAAAGCGGGCATGCGTGACCCATCCTTTTTCGAGGAGGCGTTTAACTCCCTCAGTTCTGCAGATGCTTATATCCGAGCCGCTCAAGGCGGACTCGCTGGAGCCACTCACCAGCTTTCAAAAGATGTCCGGGTAAGTGTAAATTTTGATGTTCCCATGCCACTAGCCCCCGAGATTTAAAGCAGTTGGTCCAACTGATTTGAGGATCGTTGTGTTTTTGCAGGTGCTCCAAGAAAATAATAACATCTTAGACAAGGAGCTGGAAGAGTGCCGGACCCAGCTGACGACTGTCTCCACCGAATTAGAAAATTCGAAGAAATCCGGAAAGGATACTGGTTGTAAGAACAATGATGTCCGAAAAATATGATATTTGTGCTGATCACTAGTTTTTAAGTACATACTGATTGAAATACAAAAACATGGCCGACCGACCAATGGGAGAAGGAACTAAGGGCTGCTCTGGCGGACAAAAAATATGCCGAAGGGGAAACAGTTGCTGGTAAGCGTGTACTGACGCAAGCCATAGATAAAAGAAATCAAGCGCAGGATAAAAATGTCAGGCTGGAATAGGAGCTAAAGGCCGTAAGAGCCCAACTCTCAAATGCCATAGAAGAGAACCGGGGGCTAAAAGGAGGCATATTCAGTATGTCTCTTATACCTAGCTCTACTTATAGTCCCTTATTTTGAAAGTTTTCATAAAACTATTCCTGCATGTTTGTTAACTGGGCAGACCGAAAGGGAAGTGTCCGGTTTTGACGGTGACGTGCTGCAAGAGCTTTCCAGAGTACACGAGCGAGCTCGGAAGGCCATGAAGAATATGGCCAAGGCTTTATGGCCTGCGATACCCCTCCAGAAACTATGGAGGACTTGGCAGACTTGTTCAAAGGGGCTCAACGCCGCTTCGAACTATGGAAAGTGTCAGCATGTCGCATGGGTGCTCGAGAAGCCTGAGCCATGGTGAAGACACGCTACACCCGTCTTGATCTGAATCATATGGCCCGCGTGGGACCTCGAGGATCATATGGACAAGAAATCCCCATGAGCTTCGTGTATGACCAAGTGGAGACAGCTTTCAAGTTTTCCCAAGAGGACTTTAGACTAGACAACCTTATAGAGGGAATAGAGAAAGAGTAGTCGCTTGATTCTATGTATCAATGTACTTTAACATCAAACTTATCTCCGGCCGAAATTATAAAAAGATTGTCATGGCCGACTGATACGTCACCAACGTATCTATTTTTCCAAACCCTTTTGCCCTTGTTATGGACTCTAACTTGCATGATTTGAATGGAACTAACCCGGACTGACGCTGTTTTCAGCAGAACTGCCATGGTGTTATTTTTGTGCAGAATAAAAAGTTCTCGGAATCGCCTGAAAATCAACGTAGAATTATTTTGGAAAATATAAAAAATATCTGCAAGAAGATCCACACCGGGCGCCCACGGCCTGTCCACGAGGGTGCAGGGCGCGCCCCCTGCCTTGTGGCCCCCCTGGTGCTCCACCAACGTACCCCCAGATCCTATATCTTCACTTACGGGGAGAAAAAAATATCAGGGAGAAGGAATTATCGTGTTTTACGAGACGGAGCCGCGGGCCAAGCCCTAATCTCTCTCGGGAGGGCTGATCTGGAGTCCGTTCGGGGCTCCAGAGAGTGGAGATCGTCGCCATTGTCATTATCAACCTTCCTCCATCACCAATTCCATGATGCTCACCGCAGTGCGTGAGTAATTCCATCGTAGGCTTGGTGGACGGTGATGGGTTGGATGGGATCTATCATGTAATCGAGTTAGTTTTGTTAGGGTTTGATCCCTAGTATCCACTATGTTCTGAGATTGATGTTGCTATGACTTTGCTATGCTTAATGCTTGGCACTAGGGCCCGAGTGCCATGATTTCATAGCTGAACCTATTACGTTTTCGTGAATATATGTGTGTTCTTGATCCTATCTTGCAAGTCTATAGTCACCTACTATGTGTTATGATCCGGCAACCCCGTAGTGACAATAATCGGGACCACTCCTGGTGATGACCATAGTTTGAGGAGTCATGTATTCACTATGTGTCAATGCTTTGGTCCGGTACTCTATTAAAAGGAGGCCTTAATATCCCTTAGTTTCCAATAGGACCCCGCTGCCACGGGAGGGTAGGACAAAAGATGCGTGCAATTCTTTTCCATAAGCACGTATGACTATATTCGGAATACATGACTACATTGCATTGATGAACTGGAGCTAGTTATGTGTCACCCTAGGTTATAACTTCTACATGAGGAATTGCATCCGACATAATTTCCCATCACCGATCCAATGCCTACGAGCTTTTCCTATATTGCTTGTTGCTTATTTACTTTTCCGTTGCTACTATTACAAAAACTACAAAAACACTATCGTTACTTTTATTGTCGCTACCGCCACTGTCATATTACCTTGCTACTAAACTATCTTGCTGCAGATACTAAGTTTCCAGGTGTGGTTGAATAGACAACTCAGCTGCTAATACTTAAGAGTATTCTTTGGCTCCCCTTGTGTCGAATCAATAAATTTGGGTTGAATACTTTACCCTCAAAAACGGTTGTGATCCCCTACACTTGTGGGTTATCAGCGACCTTCCCCTTTAACCTCCATAAACCCAAAGGCTGGAGTGTTTCTGAATACTATACCTGTGGTAAACAGTTGGTATGTTCGGAAACCAGGCAATCCGGTCATAATTGCTTGAACAGACAAACTGTTTTCGGGGAGTTATGTTATATTACTATTTAACGTAAGAAACATCTCCAGCGTAACTACTTTTCCAAACCCTTTTGCCCTTGTTATGGACTCTAACTTGCATGATTTGAGTGGAACTAACCTGGACTGATGCTGTTTTCAGCAGAACTGCCATGGTGTTGTTTTTGTGCAAATAAAAAGTTCTCGGAATCGCCTAAAAATCAATGGAGAATTATTTTCGAAAATATAAAAAATATCTGCAAGAAGATCCACACCAGGGGGCCCACGGCCTGTCCACGAGGGTGGAGGGCGCGCCCCCCTGCCTCGTGGGCCCCCTGGTACTCCACCGACGTACCCCCAGATCCTATATCTTCACTTTCGGGGAGAAAAAATGTTAGGGAGAAGGAATTATCGCGTTTTACGAGAGGGAGCCGCCGCCAAGCCCTAATCTCTCTCGGGAGGGCTGATCTGGAGTTCGTTCGGGGCTCCGGAGAGTGGAGATCGTCGCCATCGTCATCATCAACCTTCCTCCATCACCAATTCCATGATGCTCACCGCCGTGCGTGAGTAATTCCATCGTAGGCTTGGTGGACGATGATGGGTTGGATGGGATCTATCATGTAATCGAGTTAGTTTTGTTAGGGTTTGATCCCTAGTATCCACTATGTTCTGAGATTGATGTTGCTATGACTTTGCTATGTTTAATGCTTGTCACTAGGGCTCGAGTGCCATGATTTCAGATCTGAACCTATTACATTTTCGTGAATATATGTGTGTTCTTGATCCTATCTTGCAAGTCTATAGTCACCTACTATGTGTTATGATCCGGCAACCCCGAAGTGACAATAATCGGGACAACTCCTGGTGATGACCATAGTTTGTGGAGTTCATGTATTCACTATGCGTCAATGCTTTGGTCCGGTACTGTATTAAAAGGAGGCCTTAATATCCCTTAGTTTCCAATAGGACCCCGCTGCCACGGGAGGGTAGGACAAAAGATGTCATGCAAGTTCTTTTCCATAAGCACGTATGACTATATTCGGAATACATGCCCACATTGCATTGATGAACTGGAGCTAGTTATGTGTCACCCTAGGTTATAACTTCTACATGATGAATTGCATCCGACATAATTTCCCATCACCGATCCAATGCCTACGAGCTTTTCCTATATTGCTTGTTGCTTATTTACTTTTCCGTTGCTACTATTACAAAAACACTATCGTTACTTTTATTGCCGCTACCACCACTATCGTATTACATTGCTACTAAACTATCTTGCTGCAGATACTATGTTTCCAGGTGTGGTTGAATTGACAACTCAGCTGCTAATACTTAAGAGTATTCTTTGGCTCCCCTTGTGTCGAATCAATAAATTTGGGTTGAATACTTTACCCTCAAAAACTGTTGCGATCCCCTACACTTGTGGGTTATCACCGACCTTCCGCTTTAACCTCCATAAACCCAAAGGCTGGAGTGTTTCTGAATACTATACCTGTGGTAAACAGTTGGTATGTTCGGAAACCAGGCAATCCGATCATAATTGTTTCAACAGACAAACTGTTTTCGGGGAGTTATATTATATTACTATTTAACGTAAGAAACATCTCCAACGTATCTACTTTTCCAAACCCTTTTGCCCTTGTTATGGACTCTAACTTGCATGATTTGAATGGAACTAACCTGGACTGATGCTGTTTTCAGCCGAACTGCCATGGTGTTGTTTTTGTGCAAATAAAAAGTTCTCGGAATCGCCTGAAAATCAACGGAGAATTATTTTCGAAAATATAAAAAATATCTGCAAGAAGATCCACACCAGGGGGCCCACGGCCTGTCCACGAGGGTGGAGGGCTTGCCCCCTGCCTCATGGGCCCCCTGGTGCTCCACCGACGTACCCCCAAATCCTATATCTTCACTTTCGGGGAGAAAAAAAATCAGGGAGAATGAATTATGGCCTTTTATGGGACGGAGCCGCCGCCAAGCCCTAATCTCTCTCGGGAGGGCTGATCTGGAGTCCGTTCGGGGCTCCGGAGGGTGGAGATCATCGCCATCGTCATCATCAACCTTCCTCCATCACCAATTCCATGATGGTCACCGCCGTGCGTGAGTAATTCCTTTGTAGGCTTGCTGGACGGTGATGGGTTGGATGGGATATATCATGTAATCAAGTTAGTTTTGTTAGGGTTTGATCCCTAGTATCCACTATGTTCTGAGATTGATGTTGCTATGACTTTGCTATGCTTAATGCTTGTCAACAGGGCCCGAGTGCCATGATTTCAGATCTGAACCTATTATGTTTTCATGAATATATGTGTGTTCTTGATCCCATCTTGCAAGTCTATAGTCACTTACTATGTGTTATGATCCGGCAACCCCGAAGTGACAATAATCGGGACCACTCCCGGTGATGACCGTAGTTTGAGGAGTTCATGTATTCACTATGTGTTAATTTTTTGTCCGGTACTCTATTAAAAGGAGGCCTTAATATCCCTTAGTTTCCAATAGGACCCCACTGCCACGTGAGGGTAGGACAAAAGATGTCATGAGAGTTCTTTTCCATAAGCATGTATGACTATATTCGGAATACATGCCTACATTGCATTGATGAACTGGAGCTAGTTCTATGTCACCCTAGGTTATAACTTCTACATGATGAATTGCATCCGACATAATTCCCATCACCGATCCAATGCCTATGAGCTTTTCCTATATTGCTTGTTGCTTATTTACTTTTCCGTTGCTACTATTACAAAAACTACAAAAACACTATCGTTACTTTTATTGCCGCTACCACCACTATCATATTACCTTGCTACTAAACTATTTTGCTGCAGATACTAAGTTTCCAGGTGTGGTTGAATTGACAACTCAGCTGCTAATACTTAAGAGTATTCTTTGGCTCCCCTTATGTCGAATCAATAAATTTGGGTTGAATATTTTACCCTCGAAAACTGTTGCGACCCCCTACACTTGTGGGTTATCAAAACTATTTTCTGGCGCCGTTGCCGGGGAGCATAGCTCTATTCTCTAAGTCACTTGGAATTTATATCTGTTTATCACTATGAGGAATTTGAAGGACTCGAAAACCAAGATCTTACCGTCAACTACGAGGGGAGGTAAGGAACTGCCATCTAGCTCTGCACTTGATTCTCCTTCTGTTATGAGTAAACTTGAGACACCTACTCCTGCTATTGAATTTGATATGTTGTATGTTCTTGATGATGCTACTTCTGCTATGTATGATGAAACTACTTCTATGCCTGATACCATGCCACTAGGTGAATTTCTAGATGAACAAATTGCTAAGGTTAGGGAGAATGCAAATATTGAAACTGATGATATTTATGAAAGTGATGATGAAACTACTCCCAATAGATATGAATTGCCTGTTGTGCCTGAGGGTTATGTTATGGATGAAGAAACTGCTAGAGACTTTCTTGCTTGCAATGATAGATATGATCTTAAGAAGTTATTAGCTAAGCTGAAAGAAAAGTCCTTGAATGCTAGAATGAAACATGACCCTGCTTTTGCTACTTCACCTATTTGTGTTACTCATAAAGATTATGAATTCTCTGTTGATCCTGAGTTAATTACTTTGGTTGAGTCTGATCCTTTCCATGGCTATGAGTCTGAAACTGTTGTGGCACATCTTACTAAGTTGAGTGATATAGCCACCCTGTTTACCAATGATGAAACGATTCGATATTACTATATCCTTAAGCTATTTCCTTTCTCGTTAAAGGGTGATGCTAAGACTTGGTTTAATTCTCTTGATCCTGGTTGTGTGCGTAGTCCCCAGGATATGATGTATTACTTCTCTGCTAAATATTTTCCCGCTCATAAGAAACAAGCTGCCTTACGAGAAATATATAACTTTGTGCAAATTGAAGAAGAGAGTCTCCCACAAGCTTGGGGGAGGCTTCTCCAATTACTTAATGCTTTGCCTGATCATCCTCTTGAGATGCATGATATACTTTATGCCTTTTATAATGGACTAACCAATGCTTCCAGAGACCACCTGGATAGTTGTGCTGGTTGGGTTTTCAGGGAAAGAACAGTTGAACAAGCTGAACTACTATTGAATAATATGCTGGACAATGAAAATAATTTGACACTTCCTCAGCCAGCCCCTTAGCCAACTCCGAAGAAAAGAGGTTTTCTATTTCTCAGTCCTGAAGATATGCAAGAGGCAAAGAAATCTATGAAAGAAAAAGGTATTAAAGCTGAAGATGTTAAGAATTTACCACCTATTGAAGAAATACATGGTCTTGATAACCTGACACAGGTAGTAAAGGTAAATCCTCTTTATAGATTTGATGAAGGTGATATTCCTCGTTATAAGTCTGCTAGCCAATGTTTAGATGAGTTTGACAATTTCATTGTGAAACAAGAAAACTACAATGCTCATGTTGGTAGACAATTACAACACAATGCTTATATGATTGAATGCTTGAGTGATTATCTGTCTAAAGCTAAAGGTGAACTGAAACTCATTAGTATACATGCTACTATGGTCACCACTCAAGTAGAACAAGTACTTAAAGCTCAGAATGATTTGCTCAACGAATGAAATAGTAAGAATAATGACTATGCTGTTAGAGTTGCAACTAGAGGTGGTAAAATGACTCAGGAACCTGTGTATCCTGAGGGCCACCCTAAGCAAATTGAGCAAGATTCTTAGAGAGCTGATTTAGATGCACCTAGTTCTTCTAAGAAGAAGAAAACAAAAATTATAGGACTTTGCATGCTCCTAGTGAACCTGTAGCTGATACACCTGAGAATCCCAATGATATATGTGTTTCTGATGCTGAGACACAATCGGGTAATGATCATGAACCTAGTGATAATATTAATGACGATGTTCATGACGATGCTCAACCTAGCAATGATAATGATAAGAGAGACTTTGTTGCTAGGAAGCACGGTAGGGAAAGAGAACCATGGGTCCAGAGACCCATGCCTTTTCCTCCGAAACCATCCAAGAAAAAGGATGATGAGGATTTTGAGCGCTTTGCTGAAATGATTAGACCTATCTTTTTGCATACGCGTTTGACTGATGTGCTTAAAACAAATCCTTATGCTAAGTATATGAAAGATATTATTACCAATAAAAGAAAGATACCTGAAGTAGAAATTTCCACCATGCTTGCTAATTACACTTTTGAGGGTGGAATGCCTATGAAATTAGGAGATCCAGGAGTACCTACTATACCTTTCTATATTAAGAGAAACTATGTTAAAACTGCTTTGTGTGATCTTGGAGCCGGTGTTAGTGTTATGCCTCTCTCTTTATATTGTAGACTTGACTTGAGTAAGTTGACCCCTACTGAAATATCTTTGCAAATGGCTGATAAATCAACTTCTATACCTGTCGGTATTTGTGAGGATGTTCCTGTTGTTGTTGCAAATGTTACTATTCTAACAGACTTTGTTATCCTTGATATTCCCGAGGATGATAGTATGTCTATTATTCTTGGAAGACCCTTTTTGAGTACTGCAGGGGCTGTTATTGATTGCAACAAAGGAAATGTCACTTTTCATGTCAATGGTAATGAGCAGACGGTACACTTTCTGAGGAAACAGCCTCAGGTCCACAGTATCAATTATATTGGAAAAATCAACTATTGCTATTGGAGGTTTTGAGTTTCCTCTTTCTACTATCAAGAAGACATATGACATCCTTATTGTTGGGGACATACATATCCCCATTGGGGTAACCTAGTGTTATTCAAAAATTCTCCGGTTTCATGTTACTCGGAAAGAGTTTATTAACAAGACCTGATCAACCTTGTTAATGGATTCCTTTTGATGAGCATGGGATAGGTGAATCTAGATAGTACAACCTTCTGTACCCTCTTTTTACTTTATGTTAATTAAGATAAATTAAGCAAAAATAGTAATTTCTATCTGTTTCCAGACTTATCCGTGCAATAAAAAAATATCTCAAAAATAAAAGTTCTCCAAATGCCATGAAAATGAAATATAATTTTTTCTAGAATATTTGAGGAAATATGGCACTGAACACACAACGAGGGGAGACATGACGTGGCCACGAGGGTCCAGGGTGGGCCCCCGTGCCTCGTGGGCCCGACGTGGCCCCCCTCCACTTATTCCTGCACCCACACTCTTCTTCTTCCTCCCAAAAAATCACCAACCAGCTCAAACCCGAGTTCTAGCTCATCTTGCTGTCATTTTCGATCTCCTTGCTCAAAGCACCATTCATGAAATTGTTTGGGGGAGATTGTTCCTTGGTATGCGACTCCTCCATTTGTCCAATTACTTTTTGGTTCTAGTGCTCTTTTTATTGCAAATTTATGCTGCAGTGGTGACCTTGTTCTTGAGCTTGCATGTAAAATTTTCTTGGTCCCAAGTAGGTCTAATGCATTATATAGTCTCTAGGCACTAGTACAAGTTGTTTCTATCAATCTTATTGAGTTTGGTTAACTTTTATTTTGAAGTTACTAAAAATTTCAGAAAATTTTCAGAAAAATGCATAGGAGAAACTTCCAAGGTGGTTCTCCAAGGAAGCAAGAACTAGGCTCGCGTTTCGTGAGCCGGACGATGAACCACCGAGGGATGCTGATGTGCGGCCCTGTGAATGGCCGTCAGATGACTTCGTGGGTCAAGCTGGCATCAAGGATGAATTTTATGCATACGTGCGCAACGCTGACCTCGAGAGCTTCGTACACGATAAGTGCCCTCAATACCGTGGCTTAACTGATAGCTTTGTGAGAAGGTTTAAATTTTCATCTTCACGTAATTCTCACACTGTACTCTTTGACCTGTATGATAAATCTTATACCATGGATTTAGAGGATTTTAATTATGCTAGCAAGCTCCCACAGTGGGGCAGTACGAGTGATCCTCGCAAATCTGAATTTAGAGAATTCCTTGCTAGTATTATAGTGGGCGAATCCAAGGAAATAACACAGGCTACCATAGGGAGCATTCATTTTCCTGCTATTCATTACTTTGCTCTCTTTATCGGTAGATGCATAAACGGTAAGGAAGAGGCTTGTCACATGTGTGTCCCTAATCTTAGTGTTCTCAGGAGTGCTATACTAGGTGATAGGCAATATAACTTGGGAGCAATTGTTGCACGTAGGCTACACCATAATGGCTTGCATGGAGATTTATTTGGTGGGATCTATGCTACCCGCATAGCTCGCTTTCTTGGTGTGCCTGTGCACGTGAATGATGAACCTTTACCTCCTGCTTATTTAGACTGCCATGCTATGACTAGTCATCGGTTTATAGAGTGGGACGATCAGACCCTCAAATATCGACTAATCTTTAACAGGCAACATGCCATCACTATTGTTCTTCCTGCCCCTACTTTGTTTAACTTTCAGGAAAAAGGGAGATACACTATAACTATAGAGGAGGAAAATGCTAATTATAACATGACAGAGGCAGCCCGCCTTCGAGATGCAGCTCAGCATGCAGTATCTGCCGCATCCCAGTACAACCCCAACTACGACTTTGGATATCCGTCAGGCCAATACTGGCCATAGACCAACTTAGGCCAAACGCCTAAGCTTGGGGGAGTACGTGTTTCTCACCGACTTACATTCATGTTCACACTTATTATAGTTTTCGGTGCTCACACTCTTTCACTGTACCATCCATGCTTCGTTTGAATTTCTTTTTCTTAGTTTTTCTTCTTCTTCTTGTGTGCTAGAAAAACCCGGAAAAACAAAAAATTATTAGTTGTAGCTTCTAGCTAGTTTACTTTCTTTGCTTGTAGTAGTAGTTAAAATGAAAACCCAAAAAGATTTCCCGTTTGTCTTTTGCTTGTTGGGAGATTTCCCGTGTAAATAGTTTCTTTACTTTTCTTTAGGGGTTAAGAGTAGAAGACCATGATAGAAATGCTTAGTGGCTCTCATGTGCTTTGTTGTAGATTTAACCTTGAGCCATATTACCTTGTCTTCTCTCTTGTATTAAACGTCTACAGATTCCAGCTTAGTCCAATGCACATGCACTATCATTATTATCCACATCGTTCGGTCGTGCGAGTGAAAGGCAATAAGGATGATATATGATGAACTAATTGAGATGAGAAAATATGGTATGAACTCGAACTCTTTTGTTTTTGTAAATATGATGGCTCATCGTTCTTGATTCAGCTTGTTATGAATGAAACATGCTTGCAATGACAATTAGAGATCATAGCTGCTTATGCCATGCTTAATTAGCTGGGAGTTTATAATGGTCTATCTTCTGAGCCAACATGATATTAAAATGGTTGTGATGTGGTATGATGGGTGGCATCCTCCTTTGAATGATTTAAGTGATCTGACTTGGCACTGTTCACGCATGTAGTTGAAACAAATCAACATAGCCTTCACGATATTTATGTTCATGCTGATTTATATCCTACTCATGCTTGCATTCATTGTTGATTAATTTTAATGCATGTTCATTACTGTTGTTGCTCTCTAGCTGGTCGCTTCCCAATCTCTTTCTAGCCTGCACCTGTACTAAGCGGGAATACTGCTTGTGCATCCACTTCCATAAACCCCAAAGGTATTCCACATGAGTCCACTATACCTTCCTATATGCTGTATTTACCTGCCGTTCCAAGTAAATTTGTATGTGCCAAACTCTAAACCTTCAAATGAAATTCTGTTTTGTATGCTCAAACAGCTCATGTATCAACTAGGGCTGTCTATATCTTCCATGCTAGGTGGGTTATTCTCACGATGAGTGGACTCCGCTCATCATTCATGAGAAAATGGCTGGTAATCGGGATGCCCAGTCCCATGCTCAATATCATAATAATTAAACTAAACTCCCCCCAGGGCTGTTGCTGGTTTGGACGGTACCCGTTGTTTCAGGCTAGCCGTGGAGTGTGCTTATTGGTGGTTGGGGCAGTATAAACTTTACCATTCCGTTTGGGAACCGCCTATAATGTGCGTAGCATGGGAGATATCAAGATTCTTGATTGTTATGTTGACAATGAAAGTATACCGCTCAAAATGTTATTCATCTCTATTTAAAAATCGAGCTCTGGCACCTCTACAAATCCCTGCTTCCCTCGCGAAGGGCCTATCTATTTACTTTTATGCGGAGTCATCATCCTCTTATCAAAGAGTACTAGTAGGAGAGCACCTCTGTCGTTGCATGTATTACTATTAATTTGGATTGAGTATGATCATGACTGGATCTCTTTGACCATGAATTACAATGTCTAGTCAGTCCTTGATCTTTAAAGGTGCTCTGCATTTATGTTTTGCGGTCTCAGAAAGGGCTAGCGAGATACCATCTTGTTATATCATATCATGATTGTTTTGAGAAAGTGTTGTCATTCGAGGTTTATTATTATTGCTCGCTAGTTGATTATGCCATTGATATGAGTAGTCTTGAGACCTGAAAGTTATTGTGAATGTGGTTAGTTCATGATCTTGTTGAAAACCTGAATGCTAGCTTACATATTTACAAGAACAAGAGCAAACGGAGTTTGTCAAAGTTTTTCTTTATCACTTTCAGTTTATCAACTGAACTGCTTGAGGACAAGCAAAGGTTTAAGCTTGGGGGAGTTGATACGTCTCCAACGTATCTACTTTTCCAAACCCTTTTGCCCTTGTTATGGACTCTAACTTGCATGATTTGAATGGAACTAACCCGGACTAACGCTGTTTTTAGCAGAACTGCCATGGTGTTGTTTTTGTGTAGAATAAAAAGTTCTCGGAATCGCCTGAAAATCAACGGAGAATTATTTTAGAAAATATAAAATATATCTGCAAGATGATCCACACCAGGGGGCCCACGGCCTGTCCACGAGGGTGGAGGGCACGCCCCCTGCCCAGGGCGCGCCCCCTGCCTCGTGGGCCCCCTGGTGCTCCACCGACGTACCCCCAGATCCTATATCTTCACTTTCGGGGAGAAAAAAATCATGGAGAAGGAATTATCGCGTTTTACGAGACGGAGCCACCGCCAAGCCCTAATCTCTCCCGGGAGGGCTAATCTGGAGTCCCTTCGGGGCTCCGGAGAGTGGAGATCGTCGCCATCGTCATCATCAACCTTCCTCCATCACCAATTCCATGATGCTCACCGCCGTGCGTGAGTAATTCCATCGTAGACTTGGTGGACGGTGATGGGTTGGATGGGATCTATCATGTAATCGAGTTAGTTTTGTTAGGGTTTGATCCCTAGTATCCACTATGTTCTGAGATTGATGTTGCTATGACTTTGCTATGCTTAATGCTTGTCACTAGGGCCCGAGTGCCATGATTTCAGATCTGAACCTATTATGTTTTCTTGAATATATGTGTGTTCTTGATCCTATCTTGCAAGTCTATAGTCACCTACTATGTGTTATGATCCGGCAACCCCGAAGTGACAATAACCGGGACCACTCCTGGTGATGACCATAGTTTGAGGAGTTCATGTATTCACTATTTGTCAATGCTTTGGTCCGGTATTCTATTAAAAGGAGGCCTTAATATCCCTTAGTTTCCAATAGGACCCCGCTACCACGGGAGGGTTGGACAAAAGATGTCATGCAAGTTCTTTTCCATAAGCACGTATGACTATATTCGGAATACATGCCTACATTGCATTAATGAACTGGAGCTAGTTATGTATCACCCTAGGTTATAACTTCTACATGATGAATTGCATCCGACATAATTTCCCATCACCGATCCAATGTCTATGATCTTTTCCTATATTGCTTGTTGCTTATTTACTTTTCCGTTGCTACTATTACAAAATCTACAAAAACACTATCGTTACTTTTATTGCCGCTACCGCCACTATCATATTACCTTGCTACTAAACTATCTTGCTGCAGATACTAAGTTTCCAGGTGTGGTTGAATTGACAACTCAGCTGCTAATACTTAAGAGTATTCTTTGGCTCCCCATGTGTCGAATCAATAAATTTGGGTTGAATACTTTAGCCTCGAAAATTGTTGCGATCCCCTACACTTGTGGGTTATCACCGACCTTCCGCTTTAACCTCCATAAACCCAAAGGCTGGAGTGTTTCTGAATACTATACCTGTCGTAAACAGCTGGTATGTTCGGAAACCAGGCAATCCGGTCATAATTGCTTGAACAGACAAACTGTTTTCGGGAAACATCTTCCAGAGAGAATAGTTCCATTAAGGGTTCCTTTCCCTGGGTCAGCATGCGTACATATGCAGGCCTAGGCATTTGATCCTGTAAAAAAGGATTGTAGGATCCCATATCCTGTGATAGTTAAAATGTATTTGTTAAAAATCAATATGTCGTGTATCTGCCGACCGATTATTCCCTTAAGAGCGCTAGCTTTCGGCTTCACCCAGTCTGAGGTACATGTCCGGATTACCCTGTTGTAACAATCGCAGAGGTGCTCCCTTTACACCCTAGCCGAACAATCGGGAACGTAGGGGTAAGCATAGGAGCGAGGCAACCCATCTTGGCCAGACTTAAGTCATATTGGTGCATATAATGGTAAGGAAGGACTGTAAAAACAGACGACATTATAAGCAAGAAACTTTTTGGTAATGGGCTTCGCCAAAGATGCCCCAAGTATATTTGAGGTAGATACATTCAAAGATGTACTTATCCTGTGGTAGTTCGGGTGAGCCGAATACTTACCAATGAAAGAAACAATAAAAAGGGAAGGGGAGAAAAATAAAAGATGAGAAAAAAGACCTAACTTAAAAGGAGGAAAAAAATTGCTACCGAACTATCCATAGAATCGTCGGAGCTTGGCATCGTTCCACGGGTTCGGCTCAAGGCGGTTGTCTTGCGCATTCCGAAGGCGATAGGCTCCACCGGTGAGTACTTTCTCGATAATGAAGGGGCCCTCCCATTTTGGTTTGAGGTTGTCCTTCTTCTTCTCCGGGAGGCATAAAACGAGTTCACCGACATTGTATGTTCTGGCCCGCACTTCTCTTCTCTAGTATCGCCTGACCTATTGTCGATAAAATGCGGAACGGGCGTGCGTTGTATCGCACTCCTCTTCAAGTCCATCTAGGTCGTCCTGCAGATCTAGCTCGGCTTCTCTCTCCTTGTACATGCGCACTCGAGGTGAGTCATGAATAATGTCATAGGGCAGAACAACCTCTGCGCCGTACACCATGAAGAAAGATGTGCATCCGGTCGTCCGATTAGGTGTGGTCCGCAGCCCCCAGAGTACGGAGTCAAGCTCTTCGACCCAGTGTTTATCAGACTCCCGTAGGGAGCGCACTAGTCGGGGTTTAATGCCGCTCATTATCAGACCATTGTCTCTTTCGACTTGATCATTTGTTTGAGGATGGTACACGGAAGCATAATCAAGTTTAATACCTAACTTTGCGCACCGATTTTTTACCTTGTCAGCTGTAAAGTTGGTGCCATTATCTGCGATAATACAGTGCGGGACACCATACCAATGTACTACACCAGATATAAAATCTATCCATTTACTGGCTTGGCTTCTATCCATTTAGTGAATTTATCTACCACCACCAGCAAGTATTTCTTTTTATGGCTTCGCCCTTTAAGAGGTCCAACCATATCAAGCCCCCAGACCATAAAAGGCCAAGTAATGGGGATTGTTTTCAATGCGGTGGGAGGCATGTGACTTTGACTTGCAAAGAGCTGGCAGCCGACACAATGTGGGACTAGGGTCTGGGCATGTGCTCGGGCAGTGGGCCAGAAAAAGCTAGCTCAAAAAGCTTTGCCCATGAGCGCCCGGGCTGCGGCATGGTGGCCGCCCATTCCAGCGTGTATTTCAGTGAGAATTTGCCTTCCCTCCTCTTCGGAGATGCACCTTTGGAGAACACCAGTAGTGCTTTTCTTGTATAGTTCACCTTCGTGAACTTTGTAGGCTTTAGAACGCCGGACTATGCGGCGGGCCTCATTTTGGTCATCGAGGAGCTCCTGCCTATTATGGTAAGCAAAGAAGGGCTCTTTCTAGGGCTCTATGACAGCCATGATCTCGTGAGCCAAAGAAGTTATCTCCATGCCCGAGTCTCCGACGATGGTTGGGTTAAGTTTGGCCGGGGGTGTGTTCTGATCCGAATCAGTATCGCGCTCACGTCTTGCCATGTTACTGATGGCCTAAACAGCCAATCCACGAAGGTGTTACGTGGGACTCGGTCACGTTTAGTGCCCATACGAGCGAGTACATCCGCGGCCTGGTTATTATCCCGGGCTACATGATGGAATTCCAACCCCTCAAATCGAGCCGATATTTTCACTATGACATTGTGATAAGCTGCCATTTTTGAATCCTTCGCATCAAAATCTCCGTTTATTTGGGAGATAGCGAGGTTTGAGTCTCCGTGTACCTCGAGGCGTTGTATGCCCATGGATACAGCTAGGCGGAGACCATGCAATAGTGCCTAATATTCGGCCACATTGTTCGAGTCCATGTACGTAATTTGTAGTACATACCGGACTGTATCCCCAGTTGGGAAATCAATATTATGCCGGCCCCAATACGGATAGCATTTTGAACCGTCGAAGTACATTGTCAAGTGGGAATATGAGCCGTACTCTTTAGGGAGTTCATCTTCGGTCAATTCTGCGGCAAAGTCAGCCAACACCTGGGATTTAATAGTCCGGCGTGGTTTATATTATATTTCGAACGGTAAGAGCTCGATGGCTCATTTGGCTATGCGTCCACTGATGTTTTTATAGTTAATAATATCGTTAAGTGGTACTTCGGATTACATGATTTATCCTTCTCCAGCACCATGACTAAGTTGTCTAGCCAACCTGGATGTTTAATTTTTCTGATGAATCCGGCTTCCAATAGCATGGCTAGCTCTTCTCCTATTGCTTGTCTTTTGGGTTTGGAAAACAGTTGTCGTTGTCAAAACCGGTGGATATCGGGTAGTGGGTCCCGAACTATACGTCTGAGGATCGATGGTAATAGGAGGCTGGGGACGCGATATTTACCCAGGTTCAGGCGCTCTCGATCGAGGTAATACCCTACTTCCTGCTATATTAATATGGATGAATATGATTACAAGAGTTGATCTACCTCGAGATCGTAATGGCTAAAACCCTAAATTATAGTATATGAGGATGTTATGATTCTCTCGCCTCTACGGACTAAACCCTCCAGTTTATATATGCACCGGAGGGGCCTAGGGTTTGTACATAACCATCTTGCAGACGAAGGAAATATTACACCCGAACCTAAAACCCGCCATTATAGAAATACAGGAGTCCTATCCGGACACGAGAGACGGTCTTCAACAATGGTCTTCACGGCCCAGCAGTCCGGCCCTCCATGAGTTATCCGGTCACATGAGGACCCCTCAGTAGAGGACTCCCTTAGTAGCCCCTGAACCTGTCTTCGATGACGATGAGTTTGGCTTCCATACTGTCTTCGGCATTGCAAGGCGGGTTCCTTCTTCCGAATATATCTTCTGCAAAAGGTGTATTGTGTTCGGCTCTGCATAGTTAGTACAACCCTTAGCCTTGTAGGCAAGCCACTGAAAGAAAACGAATATTGTGTCTTTACTAAAAACTTTTTGGTGAAGCGTCACATCCATCCCATTAACATACCGAACCGTTTTACTTGGTCCTAGTTTCGTGTTTCGAGGTACAAGCCCATTGACACGTCTTATCAGAGTAGAGATCGTGCCCGCTTATTGTGGGATCCTTATCAATGTGACGCGAGCATCCAAACCGCGCAGTACACACGACCGTTTTGCGAACCGGCGAGGTTTATGGCTAAAGTGGGGGGATGTTCTGTATTCACATTGTTATAAAAGGATACTTATCCCTTTCATCAGCACCACGTTTTCCTCAGGCTCGAGCTCCCCATTCTTCCTAGCCCCAACATCCTCATCTCTTGCGCCCTCCGTTCTTCGTCCCTCAAGCACTACTTCCTTCCCCAACAATGGCCGGATCCGGAGCCAGGGGCAAGTGGGAAGCCTCCACGGTTACTGAGAAAACCGTGGGGGATCTTCGGAGCTCGGGGTACCTCGCAGCCGACATTGTGCACCGAGTCCCCGCCAAGGGCCAGGTGTTGCCCGTCCCAGAGACGGGTGAGAGAGTCGTGTTTCTCTCGCACTTTGTTAGGGGTCTAGGATTCCTTCTCCACCCCTTTGTTTGGGGTTTGCTATTTTTCTATGGGCTAGATGTCCACGATCTAGTCCCGAACTCAATTCTCCACATCTCCGCTTTTATAGTTGTGTGTGAAGCTTTCCTCCACGTCTCTCCACACTTCGGCCTATGGCTCAAAACCTTCAACATGAAGCCGAAGGCGGTGGACGGGCAACACGCAGAGTGCAGGGGTGCTATGATAAGCAAGCTCCCGAATGCGATTTGGCCAAAAGGGTCGTTCGTGGAGACGAACAAGGTCTGGCAGCAAGAGTGGTTCTTTATCACTGGACCCCGCGACGCTAAATGGGCGACGGAACCTGCTTTCAGATCTAGAACCCCGGAGAGGTTGACCTCTTGGACTGATAAGAGTCCGAACTGGGGGTCTCAAGTTGAGGTGATGGCGCTCCAGAGCCGTGTGTCCGGCGTGATTTCCAAGGGCTATCATCTCTCGACAGTGGTCCAGGTAATGCTGGCTCGACTTGTCCTTCCTTGCCGGGACTCCTCCCTATGGGAGTTCGATCCGGCAGGAGATCGACCTCTGAAGCATCTCTTTGGATTCACACACAAAGAGATCTGGAAGCATCTCTTCAAGAGCCAGAAGGAGTGGCCGAAGGAAAAAGAGGACGCGGGATATAGTACCTCGTTCACCGTCCCAGAGGTAATAGAAAACTCTGCCGAACATATATCCCCTTACTTATTTAATGATAATAGGAGTTGGAGTTTTTGCATGATATACATGGCTCGACGAAGAAGGCAATCCGGATTAAGTGTCCGGTGCCTTTGCCCGAAGACCTAGAAACGCCTCGACTGACGGCGATGCTGGTCCCAGCGCCGTACAGGGTGCCGGTCAAGAAACCCAAGAAGAAGAGCAAAGAGGTCGAAGGTATCCCCCGCCCTGCGGATGGGAAGTCCGAGGAGATCAACATCCTCTCCTCCGAAGAGGAGGAGGATGACGAAGAAGAAAAGAAGAGCCCCCTGCGCAAGGCAGGGGGACGACGAGGGCGGCTGCCACTGACGTGGGCACGGCCGCACCCCGGAGGAGGCTGAACCCCTTTGCTCATTCGGACTCATCGCCCGAACATAGCTTTGTGGTGAAGCCCAGGATGAAACCTCCGATCGAAACGTAATTTTGTCCGGATTGCAGCACTTTTTTTGTTTAGAATTTTGATGCTTACTTAGTATTTCTCACCTGCTGACCTACAGCCCTCCCCGAGCACACACTGACGCCTCCTTATTGGAGGGGAAATCTCTAGCGCCAGGAGAGATGGAGAGTGACCCGCTGGTCCGAGCTCCATCGACCATGATCGGTGGGGACACCGAAGTGTCCTCCTAGCGGGTGCCTTCCGCTCAAGGAGATGGGGGCGTGTGATACGTCCAAAATGTATCTATAATTTCTGCTTGCTCCATGCCACTTTTGGGTGATATTGCTATGATATTCATACACTTCCATACACTTTTGATCATATTTGGACTAACTTACTAATCCAGTGCACCCCAGTGCCAGTTTCTGTTTTCGGCTGTTTTTGTATTTCAGGTTTTCACGTTTAGAGAACTGCCCAGAAAAATCCAGAAAAATTATATAAAAAATCAGCGAACCGGAAAAAACACTACGTCCGAAGGGCAGCCTGGGGGGGGCACAGGGGCTCCATGCGCCCTGTGGGCGCGCCCCCCCCCCTGGGCCGCGCCGGGGGGCGCCTGGGCCCCCCGAGGCTCCCCCGGTGCCCTACTTTGGCATATATTTAAAGGGTTCCCCGTAACCCTCAGAACAGGACTTCTTTTCGCGATCCCATCTCTGTTCCGCCGCCGCCGCCGCTTCCAAGATCGGGAGCACCAGGAGAACTCTTCCCGGCACCCTGCCGGAGGGGAGGATCACCACCGGGAGCTTCTCCACCACCATGGACGCCTCCCGGATGACTCGTGAGTAGTATCCCTTGGACCATGAGTCCATGACCAGTAGCTATGTGATGTTCTCCTCCCGTTCTTGTGCTTCACTAATTAGTCCTCGTGAGCTGCCCTACATGATCGAGGCACCTATGTAATCCTTATGCTGTTGCTATGTTGAGTTTGCTGGGATCCGATGGATTATGAGATTATGTTCAGATTGATCTTGAGTAATATATTTGATTCACCTCTTTTATATTTTAGTTCATAAGTAATTCTTGCATGTTCTCCGTTGTTATTTATTGCTTTGGCCGAGTAGTAAGTAGTGACTCCAAGAGGGAACGTTATGCTCGATTGTGGGTTCATGCCCCTTGATGATTAGCTTGAGTGACAGAAACATGAGTCTAGGGGATGTGCTATTGCCACAAGGGGGAAAACAACGGTGCTTGTGCCCGCGGGTGCTAGGATTGTTTACTTTACGCAAAGTTCTTTTAATGCAGTTGTCTGTTGCATTGAGTTTACACTATGGGTGGGACTCGCAACTTAATACCAGCGAGATGTTCTGGATATATATCTCAAGGTGGATGATTAGTAGTAGATATTGATGGATTTCGGTCTACTTACTTTGGCGTACCGCCCATGCTTTGAACCTCAACCTTTCTTGCAATGTAATCAGCATTGGTTTGCGTTCGTGGTCCTGTCAATTGCCCAGCTGTATTTTTTTACCTCACATAGCTGTTTTATCGTCTTTTGGGAGAGAGACATCACTAGTGAACATCATGAGACTCCGGTCCATATTACCATCATTGATCACATCCACTATTTACTTTTCGCTATTTTACTTACTATTGCAAAACACTATTTATCACTACTATCATATTGCTTTTAACCCTTTGTGAACTACAAGGCCGGAGAGATTGACAACCTCTCTGTACTCGTTGGGAGCAAAGTTATTTGTATCTATGTGCAGGTCCACGTTGATTGCTAATTGCGCCGTTAGCAATTGACACCTACTTGTTGAACCTACGAGTCTCTGGGGATTCGATCCTTGGCATCTTTGCTAGGGGAAAACACTTCTACTTACTGCATCTTACACCTTCCACTTGGGGTAACCAACGAGGGGTTCGAGGCCCATCAAGGAGTATTTTCTGGCGCCGTTGCCGGGGACTCCACTCTTCAGGATAGGGGAGTTGCATGCTATCTTTTACCTTTGCTTTTTAGTCTTGTTAGTTTACCTTTCATTTTTGTTTTAGTTCCTTTTATCGAAAATCACAAAAATAGTTATCTTGCTTGCTTGCTACTATGGGTTCCACCGAGAACACCAAGTTGTGTGACTTTACTAGTCACAACAACGATGACTTTATCCGCACACCTATCACTACACCTGCCACTTCAGCACCTTCATATGAAATTAAACCTGCTTTACTTAACTTAGTCATGAGAGATCAATTCTCCGGTGCTGGAGATGATGCTGCTTTACACTTGAACAACTTTGTTGAACTTTGTGATATGCAAAAGTACCAAGAAATAGATGGTAATATTGTTAAGCTTAAGCTTTTTCCTTTCTCCTTGAGAGGAGGAGCTAAAATTTGGTTTCAATCTTTGCCTAGAAATAGCATAGATTCATGGGACAAGTGCAAAGATGCTTTTATCGAAAAATACTATCCACCTGCTAAAATTATCCAACTTAGAAGTAACATCATGAATTTTAAACAATTGGATAATGAACACGTTGCCCAAGCTTGGGAACGTATGCAATCTCTCATCAAGAACTTCCCTACTCACGGTTTGACTACTTGGATGGTTATCCAAACTTTTTATGCAGGCTTGAACTTTACCTCGCAGAACTTGTTAGATTCGGCCGCGGGAGGAACTTTTATGTCAACTACACTTGGTGCTGCCACAAAGCTTCTCGATGAGATGATGACCAACTATTCCCAATGGCACACCGAACGCGCTCCAACAGGTAGGAAGGTAAACTCTGTCGAGGAGATTTCCTCCCTCAATGAAAAAGTTGACTTGATCATGTCTCTACTTTCGAAGCAATCTACTATTGATCCTCGTGATGTTCCTTTAAATTCTTTGATTGCTCAAGAACAAGTAGATGTTAACTTTATCTCTAGAAATAATTTCAACAATAATGCTTATAGGAGTAATTTTGGTAACAATCCTAGACCGTTCCCCTCTAACTCTTATGGGAACAACAATGCTTATCCTAGTACCAAGAACTCCAATACTGAACTAGAGACCTTGCTTACAGATTTCATCACTACCCAAAAAGCCTTTAATAAGAATGTAGAAGAGGAACTACATAAGCTAGATGATCTTTCTTTTAAGGTAGACCACTTAGCCAATGAGGTAAAATTGCTAAAAATTGAAACTTCTCCTCTTAAAGAGAGGGAAGTCATCCCTATTAATGCTACTCAAGTACAAATTAATGAAAATATTAGGATGATGGCTAAGCTAAAAGAAAGATGGGCTAGAGAAAGGGAGGAAGAGGAAAGAACTAAGAGCCTTCCTACCCACCACACTGTTGCTACTATCCAAGTTATTGAGGATGTTCACACTCTTAGCACCCAATGTACTCCTGGTCCCAATGGACCTATTAATGGTGATGCTATAGAAACTACCAAACATGTGAACCTTAAGGACACCACTACCACTTTACTTGATGCTCGTGACCTTGATTTTGATAATTGCACTCTTACAGAAGTTATTGATTTCCTTCACAAGATGTCTAGAGATCCCCGCACTAGCACGCTTAACCTTGCCTTCACAGAGCATATCACTAATGCTCTCATCAAAGCTAGGGAGGAGAAACTTAGAGTAGAAGCCTCCATACCTAGAAAGCTAGAAGATGGTTGGGATCCTATGATAAAAATTTATTTGAATGACTTCTCTTGTTATGCATTATGTGATGTTGGTGCTAGTACCTCTGTTATGCCCAAAAGAATATATGATATGCTTAAATTGAAACCTTATGATTCTTGTTCTTTTGGTGTTCGTCTTGTTGATTCTTCCATAAAGAAACCTTTGGGGAGGATCGACGATGTTCTTATTGTTGTCAATGATAATTATGTGCCCGTTGATTTCACTATTATGGATATTGAATGTGATCCTTCATGTCCAATTATTTTGGGACGTCCCTTTTTGCGCACCGTTGGTGCTGTCATTGACATGAAAGAGGGTAATATAAAATTTCAGTTTCCTCTCAAGAAAGGGATGGAACACTTCCCTCGTAAGAAGGTCAAGTTACCTTTTGAGTCCGTTGTACGGGCTAGTTATTCTTTTACTCTTGATAAAACTTGATCTATGCATTATGCCTAGCTTAAAGGCATAAAAGAAAGCGCTTTTGGGAGGCAGCCCACATGAATAAATTTTTTGCTTTTGTTGTGTCTTGATGTTGTTTACTGCTGTAGCATCATCATTGTATCTTTGCTTTTCATATTTGTGCCAAGTATAGCCTCTGATTGCTAGAAAGTTCAAAAGTTGTGAGGTGCTGTCCAGGAAACAGATTCTGTCCTTGGATAGAAAAATTCGTATAAAATCACCAGATCATCTTTTTGGTCTGAATTTTTTCAACAACGTTCTCTATATAATTGTCTTTCGTGCGTCAGTTCTGAGTTTTTTTATTTGAGTTGCAGAAGTATCCCGAACAGGTCAATTACTGCCTGCTGTTCTGTTTTTCAAAGATTCTGTCATGTTTTGCCTTACCTTCACTTTGCAAATTAAGAACTTGCTTTTTCTTTGCAAAAACCTTTTGGCAATCTTGAGAAACAGTAGAACTTCAAGAATATCCTTATTTCCAGCAAGGTATAATTATTTTATTAAGGGTACTAACCTCGCTAATCAGATTATGATGAGTTGTGTATGAAGGGAGTTTTCAAGTGTGCGAGGGAAGATGATAAAAAGATTTAGGAGTGTCAAGCGCTCAAGCTTGGGGATGCCCCCGTGCACCCCCAAGAAATATTCAAGGAGACTCAAGCGTCTAAGCTTGGGGATGCCCCCGTGCATCCCCTTCTCCATCAACATTATCAGTTCGTCTTTCGTTTCGCTATATTTTTATCACTTCATATGTTATGTGCTATGCTTGGAGCGTCTTGCTTTTAGTTTTATTTTTATTTTTTCATAACGAGTCGGAACTCAGCATTCCTTTATGTGGGAGAGAAACACGCTCCACCTCTACCTAGAACATTACATAGTATTTTCATGTCTATCTATGTTGTGTGTGTTCTTTATCTTTTAATAGCTACTATCGTGCTCTGCTCTTAGTATTCATGCTTATATTTTCAAGAGCTTTTATTTAGTTGGTTGCTTGAACTCTCTTTAATTACCATGCTCACCTTATTAAGAGAGTTTGCTTCCGTTGCATGGGTTAATGTGTCTATGATAAATATGCTACTTTCATGATGGTGCTTAGTAGTTCAGGTTTTCTTTTGGTTAATCTCAAATAGCTGGGGGGTTCCCAATGTGTTATTGGAGTACCAACTTGGTTTGTTTGCCTATGATGTGGTATGGTTTAGTAATATCTTCCTTCGAGAATTTATTTTGATTGACTTGGCGTATGCTCACGCATATTCAAAGACTGTAAAGAAAGTCTGTCAAGCCTTGATGATCTTTTGTTTCTAAGTAGCAATATAACTACCATGCCAAATTCAATATTGCTTTGTCGCTCTGCATGATTATGACCGTCATTGCTCTCTTAGTTGGTCGCTCCCAGTCTTTTACTAACCTCCACCTGCACTAAGCAAACTAACCATGCAATACATAGCTCATGGGAAAGTAGCCTAAAAACTATTGTGGTAAAGAATATGTTGCCTATGTATCTTATTTCTTATGAGTTGCTTGCTGAGCGGTAACCATGTTTCTGGGGACGCCATCAACTGTCACACTTTTGTTGAATATCATGTGAGTTGCTATGCATGTTTGTCTTGTCTGAAGTAAGGGTGATTTACCGTGGGTTGAATTAATATGCATATTGTTAGAGAAGAACATTGGGCCGCCAACCAAAGCCATGCATCATGGTGGAAGTTTTAGCTTGGACCTTAATCCTCAATCTCTCATGACAATATGCTTATGCATTAAAGAGGAGTCCATCATCTATTTTCTATGTTGTCCCGGTATGGATGTCCTCAAGTTGAGATTTATCAAAAACGAGAAATCAAATGCGATCTATCTCCTTGGACCTTTGTACAGGTGGCATAGAGGTACCCCTTTGTGACACTTGGTTAAAATATATGCAATGCAATGATAACGCATGGGGATCCGAGCTAATTAGGACAAGGAGCGAGCACTATTGGTATTCGATGCATGAGGCTTGCAACTTATAAGATGTTTTATACATGACACATATGAAGTACTACTACCGTTGACACAATTGCTTCCATGTTTTTAAAATAAAAAGCTCTAGCACTTAACCTTTCTTTTACCTTTATATTGAAGCACCAACTACTGAGAGCATGATTGTCATTCTGAGTGTAATGTGCATTGTTCCAAAGTAGCATTGTCTTTTGCATGATTGTGATATCGTTTATTCTGAAATGATTGTATCTAGTCATCACTTAAACCTTGAAGGTGCCCTTGCATTTATGTTTTGCATCACTAAAGGGGGCAAGCTAGATATCACTTTATCATATTTGCACATCATGTTCATTGCAAATCTTTTTGATGTTTCAGTTTCATATTGTAAAACTTTCAGTCATTTGTGATTTTCTCTTGAGACAACTTAATTACTATAGAATCATTGTCTCAGTAAGCTTTTGTCATATGACTATGAGAAAGTCCTATATGGTTAATAGCATGTCACCACAGAAATTATTCTTGTTATCATTTACCTACTCGAGGACGAGCAGGAATTAAGCTTGGGGATGTTGATACGTCCAAAACGTATCTATAATTTCTGCTTGCTCCATGCCACTTTTGGGTGATATTGCTATGATATTCATACACTTCCATACACTTTTGATCATATTTGGACTAACTTACTAATCCAGTGCACCCTAGTGCCAGTTTTTGTTTTCGGCTGTTTTTGTATTTCGGGTTTTCACGTTTTGAGAACTGCCCAGAAAAATCCAGAAAAATTATATAAAAAATCAGCGAACCGGAAACAACACTGCGTCCGAAGGGCAGCCTGGGGGGGGGGGCACAGGGGCTCCAGGCGCCCTGTGGGCGCGCCCCCCCCTGGGCCGCGCCGGGGGGCGCCTGGCCCCCCCGAGGCTCCCCCGGTGCCCTACTTTGGTATATATTTAAAGTGTTCCCCGTAACCCTCAGAACAGGATTTCTTTTCGCGATCCCATCTCTGTTCCGCCGCCGCCGCTTCCAAGATCGGGAGCACCAGGAGAACTCTTCCCGGCACCCTGCCGGAGGGAAGGATCACCACCGGGAGCTTCTCCACCACCATGGACGCCTCCCGGATGACTCGTGAGTAGTCTCCCTTGGACCATGAGTCCATGACCAGTAGCTATGTGATGTTCTCCTCCCGTTCTTGTGCTTCACTAATTAGTCCTCGTGAGCTGCCCTACATGATCGAGGCACCTATGTAATCCTTATGCTGTTGCTATGTTGAGTTTGCTGGGATCCGATGGATTATGAGATTATGTTCAGATTGATCTTGAGTAATATATTTGATTCACCTCTTTTATATTTTAGTTCATAAGTAATTCTTGCATGTTCTCCGTTGTTATTTATTGCTTTGGCCGAGTAGTAAGTAGTGACTCCAAGAGGGAACGTTATGCTCGATTGTGGGTTCATGCCCCTCGATGACTAGCTTGAGTGATAGAAACATGAGTCTAGGGGATGTGCTGTTGCCACAAGGGGGAAAACAACAGTGCTTGTGCCCGCGGGTGCAAGGATTGTTTACTTTACGCAAAGTTCTTTTAATGCAGTTGTCTGTTGCATTGAGTTTACACTATGGGTGGGACTCGCAACTTAATACCACCGAGATGTTCTGGATAGATATCTCAAGGTGGATGATTAGTAGTAGATATTGATGGATTTCGGTCTACTTACTTTGGCGTACCGCCCATGCTTTGAACCTCAACCTTTCTTGCAATGTAATCAGCATTGGTTTGCGTTCATGGTCCTGTCAATTGCCCAGCTGTAATTTGTTTACCTCACATAGCTGTTTTATCGTCTTTTGGGAGAGAGACATCACTAGTGAACATCATGAGACTCCGGTCCATGTTACCATCATTGATCACATCCACTATTTACTTTTCGCTATTTTACTTACTATTGCAAAACACTATTTATCACTACTATCATATTGCTTTTAACCCTTTGTGAACTACAAGGCCGGAGAGATTGACAACCTCTCTGTACTCGTTGGGAGCAAAGTTATTTGTATCTGTGTGCAGGTCCACATTGTTTGCTAATTGCGCCGTTAGCAATTGACACCTACTTGTTGAACCTAGGAGTCTCTGGGGATTCGATCCTTGGCATCTTTGCTAGGGGAGAACACTTCTACTTACTGCATCTTACACCTTCCACTTGGGGTAACCAACGAGGGGTTCGAGGCCCATCAGCGTGGCAAGTGACATGGTGACCGAGGGTAACACCTCGGCTGCCGCTGACCATGGGGAAACAATCCCCACGAAGACCGACGACGGGGGCCCAAACAATCCGGGGCCCCGCCGAATACTTACCCGGAGCCTAGCGCGACTCCGCGGTCTGAAGACCAGACCCCCATGGCGGGGGAGGATACAATGGCACCCGGGATCAATCCAGAGGCGCCGGACCCTCTGGAGGGAGCACTTCAAAGTGATTCCATCGTGGAGGAGCACCGCACCATGATGGGTGTGGTGATTAAAAAAATTCAGTCCATCAAAGGCGGACTGAACGAAGCCTTCAACAGCCTGTTAACATGCTTTTAGGTAAGCAATGTAATGTTCTTTATGGAACTTTTATTTGTTTTATATGCACATATACAGCCAGTAGCCCATGATGCTTTGTGTGATTCTGATCAGAATCGGACGAAGTATCCATAGTATACCATGTTTATAGAGTTGAACTGTTATGCTTCTGTTATTTGAACATGCTTCACTAGTTACGGCAACTGCACAAGATGCGGAGGTTGCCGAACTAAATCGGAAGCTCTTGTTGGCCAACGCGGACCTCGACCACGTCAACCAACTTTTAGATGAAACGCAAGGTATGCGGGTTTAAAAAATTAAGATGTCAAGAAGACTAATAATATTGATTGAGTATGGGTATAAATTCTTTTATGATATTCTATATTAAACAGTTGGCGCCACTGAGCTCGAGGCCCTCAAGGGCGAACTCGCGAAGGCTAAGAAGGAGGCCGAAGCGAATATGGCAGCCGCTGACAAAGCAGTTGCTGATTTAGAGGCCGAAAAGGCCGTGTGCGAGAAGCACCAAGCTCGGGTGTCCGAAGTCGAGGTTGAGCTCAAAGATGCTATTCACAAATGCGAGGTATTGGAAGAGAAGACTTCGGAACAAGCATCCGAGCTTGCTTCGGCAGTTAAGGCTGCCCAGGATGCGTGAAGCAAGTCTCACAATACCTGTGAAGAAATCAAGCAGGCGCGACAGATAGCATCTGGTAAGACCTTTCTCTTACAGAGCATCTTCGGAGGGCAGAAGTATCTTGGGCTGACACGGTTATGGAGTTCTCCAGACGTGTTTGTTGATCTTTAGAGGAGCAGTGCTGACGCCGCTCAATACTTTCAAGCCCAGGAGGGGAACGACACGAAGAAGTTGTTTTAGTCGCAGTTCTATGCGCCAAAACGTCCGGTGCCCCTCAACGACCAGATGAAGCAGCTGGTAGAGCTGCACAATATGGCGGGTTCGGCCATGAAGGACTCGATACTCTGGCTATGGCCCGATGATCCAATCCCAAGTAGCTAATTCGGGTTGGTCAGTGGCTCGTCGAGGCGAGTCCGCGGGTCGACACATTGAAGCGTTCAACCTGCATAGAAGGTGCTTGGATGGCCTTCGCTCGTGTAAAAGTCCGCTGGGCGAAGATGAAGGCGTAGGATATAGCTACTGCTGGCTCGCCCCCAGGCAAGGAGCACTGCAAGACGGAGAAATACTTTGAGGACGTCATAGAAGGCACCCGCCTTGTAGAAGGCCAGTGCTCAAAGGATGTTATATTTGAGTAATAGTATCCAGTTGTAAAGATTTGAGCTTATGAACTGATGTATATATCTTTTGCGCTATTATAATGTGGGCGACTTTTACCTCCTATGTGGCTATTTATATAAATCTGAAATTTTCCAGTCGTTGGCCTCAGCCCCCATGTACATAGTACTGGGATGTTCGGCCATATGCGTATACACTCTTTATCCATTGTCTTGGTCTCTGTAGGAGGTGCATGCGGAGCGAACCAGTCAATCAGACTCTGCGGTGTTATTGCTTTCACCTAGCCATAGGAGTTTGACGAGTGGGGCTAGGTACTAGCCCCTGGTGCGGATATTATATTTCCGAGTTAAGGTATCCATTTGCACCCGGCTGGGCGAAAACCAACCCTTCGTATAACACAGGGTAGATCTCTATCGATCGTAGTATAAAACTAAGTCACCGGATTGCGGACCAGGTTCTCACATATCATGACAGTCAGTTTCGGCTTTCTCTACTGAGGTAATTGACCAGACAAGCCAGAAGTACAATCATAGTAGTTCTCCCTTTACACCCAAGCCGAACAATCGGGAACGTAGGGGTAAGCACAGGAGCCGGGCAACCCAACTATTGACCAAAGACATGATTCAGAACTAATGTATATAGGGCAAACATCTAGGACGTCGAATACTCCTTATAGGTGTTCGGACTTTTCAACATATACCGGGCTGAATACAGCCCCTGGTAATGGACCCTGTTGACAAGGCACATGTGGCAATCTGACGTGGGGAGAGAACATAGATGGTGAGTGAATAAAACTCCAAACATAATATAAACCAAGCTTTTCTGGTAATATCTTGTTATAGTACGGCGAGCCATAAGCTTACAGATAATGCCGATGACTTTCTTGGACATTTTACATGACAAAAAAGTATAAAACAAAAAGAGAAAAAAGGTTTACACAGGGTCTTAATCTAAAAACAAACCTTAGGGCGGGTCCCTGCTGCACGTCTGCGCCGTTTTCTCCTTTGTGATGTGTCCTTGAAGGGGGAGTGTGATGGCCATCTTTAAAAAAGAAAAAAAAGAAGAAACCTCGAAAAGAGAAGAGATCCAGTGTGGCCATAAACAGAACTGGTTCGTTTAGTGAACCTTGAGAGATAACTTTAGAGTCTGAATAGGGTCGGGCCAAACTATGGACTATGTGTATGCAGTGTGCCCCAGCGCCACCCAAGGGATTTTGAGGGCATAATTATGTACACGAGCCACGTATGCTATCGCCTTATGGGGCAGTTGATGGGGGCGTAACTGCTAATCTAGCTCAGGTTCATCTGAGCTGCCGCACTGAGGCATATGTCGGAGACGTTTAGCTGTGTTCATGGTTTTAACAACCGATAGGACGTCCGGCTTGAATAGGCCATTTTGGACTTCGGCTGCTAAGGCCGCATTATCTTCCTCTATGCGGAGAGAGCGCTCCATATTTCCATTGACTGTGATGGCGCCCTGTGGTCCATGCATTTTTATGCTTTAGATAAGCATAATGCGGGACTGCATTAAAGCGGGCGAAGGTCATTCTTTCGAGTAGTGCATGGTAGCCACTTCAGAAACGTGCTATGTCGAAGATTAGCACTTCGCTTTGAAAGTTATTAGGAGAGACGAATACGACCTCCAATGTTACAGAGCATGTGCAGCGGGCTTCTACACCCGGTATCACTCCATTAAAGGTCGTGCTGCTTGGCTTGATTCTTGACGAGTCGATCCCCATCTTGCGAAAAATGTCCTGATATATCAGATTGAGACTGTTGCCGCCATCCATAAGGACTCGGGTGAGATGGTATCCATCGATTATTGGGTCGAGCACTAGGGCAGCTGAACCCCCATGGCGGATACTAGTCGGATGGTCCATGCGATCAAAAGTGATCGGACAGGCCGACCATGGGTTGAATTTGGGGGCAACATGCTCGACGACGTAGACATCTCGGAGTGCACGCTTGCGCTTCCTCTTTGGGATATGAGTGGCATATATCATGTTCATTATTTTGACCTCCGGTGGAAATTTCTTCTGTCCCCCTGTGTTCGGCTAGCGAGGTTCATCCTTGTCTTCGCTCTGAGGTCCCTTTCCCTTCTGTTCGGCATTGAGCTTGCTGGCCTGCTTGAAAACTCAACAATTATGGTTGGTGCCATGGATTTGGCAAGGCCTATCTAATATTTTGTCCAGGCTAGATGGACCATCTTTGTTGCCTTTGAATGGCTTCTTCCGTTGACCGAGTCTGGAGCCGCTGAATCCGGCGTTATTTACCACTGTATCATCTGGGCTTCCAACGTTGTTTCGACGTTTATTTTTGTTACGTCATGGCTTTCCATTGTCGTCCCCGACTTCAGATATTCCAGGGTAGCTGGTGCTGCTACGAGCTAACCAGCTGTCCTCGCCCGCGCAAAAATGGGTCATGAGTGTAGTTAGGGCTGCCATTGTCCTCCACTTTTCCTGTATGAGGTGTCTGGCTAGCAATTCATCTCGGACACTGTTCTTGAAGGCCGCTAAGGCTTCGGCGTCCGGACAGTCGATGATTTGGTTCTTTTTGGCTAGAAACCGATTCCAAAGCTTGCGGGCTGACTCCTCGGGTTGTTGGATGATGTGACTTAGATCGTCAGCATCCGAGGGGCGGACATAGGTCCCTTTAAAATTGGCCCGAAAAGCGTCCTCAAGCTCTTCCCAACTCCCAATGGAGTTCTCTGGGAGGTTGTTTAACCAGTGCTGAGCTGGTCCTTTCAACTTGAGGGGTAAATATTTAATGGCGTGGAGATCATCTCCACGATCCATGTGGATGCGAAGAATGAAGTCTTCTATCCAGATGGTAGGATCTGTCGTTCCATCGTACGCCTTAATGTTTACGGGTTTAGACCCTTCTGGAAAGTCGTGATCGAGCACCTCATCGAAGAAGCACATAGGGTGTGCGGCGCCCCTGTATTTTGCTATGTTATGGCGTATGTTTGATGGTTGTGATGTTTGGTATTAACCCCAAACTGGTATATGACCGGCGCGATTAGCTTGATAGCCGCCGTCCCGTGCGGGAGCACGGTCCCTAGATCCGTAGATGGATTTGGTCTTGCCAGCCTTTTTGTTCAGGTCCTCAAGCAGATCGTGTTTTCGGGCCTGAGCCGCATCCTCCTTTCTTTACGGGGTGGGGGTACGGGCTTGTGCACGCCGTTGCTAGCCACTCTGTCCCGTCCACGAGGTGGTCGGTCTGGCTTGTCGGCGGTGTTTGTTCTTCAGCGGTATAGGCGCAACTGCCTCATTGTCGAATTCATGCAGCAGTTTACGCTTAGGATAGCCTTTGGTTTGGCGATTGCCATATTATTGCTCAGCGTCCAGCACTTCGTTCCATCTATCCTTGAGCGTATCCTGTTCGGCTCGAAGCCGTCTTTGCTTCTTTTTCAGGCTCCTCGCGGTGGCAATAAGCTTTTGGTTGAAGCATTTTTGTTCCAAGGGTTCTTCCGGGACAATGTATCCGTTGTCGCCCAGGCTAATGTCCTCTTTGGAGATAAGTTCATAATTACCGTCTTCATCGCTGTCATCAGACTATGATTTCAGACTATGTTCGCTGTCCTCTCGCTCGTTCTGCTCCATCGCTGGGTCCGTGGGGTCTTCGGCTTGCTCCAGACTATCATCGTCGTTAGTGACAGTGTTGCTATCTTTCCCTTTGCGAGATATAGTTCGGCGCTTTGGACGCCAACGTTTGGGATGTTCTTCGACAGGCTTATCCTTTACGGGATCGTTTTTGCCGTCGCCCTCCTTCTCCTTAGGTGTATCCACCATATACACATCGTATGAAGACATAGTTGTCCATCGCCCGGTTACAGGCCGGTTTTGGTCTAGATCTGCTTCGGCTTCGAGGTCCATCCCTTCAAAGTCTTCGGAAGCGTAGTCAAGTAGATCGGTTAGATCTTCGACCGTGGCTACCAAGTGTGTGATATGTGGGGAGCAAGATTCTCCATCATCATCCTCTAGTTCGAACCGGATATAATTCGGCTGTGTGTCCCTAGCTAAGGAGATAGATTTCAACAAGTTTAACATGTCACCAAAGGGTGAGTGCTGGAAGATATCTGCAGCACTGAATTCGACGATAGACGCCTAATCGAGCTTGAAGGGCGCAGATGCGCATGGTTCGGAACCTACGGACGGAAACAAGTCCGGAGTTCCGGTAACATAGATCCCGCTCAAAGTTGGGTCCCTGTGCGGCTCCAGCTCTAAGTTGGATCCCGCTCAGAGTTAGGTCATGTTCATCGTGGTGGCAGGGAGAGGTCGCCGTGGCTTCGAATCCGTCGAAGATCAAGTACCCGCGGATATCAGCAACATAGTTCAAGCTTCCAAACATGACTTGATGGCCAGGTGCATAGCTCTCAACCTGCTCGTGGTGGCCTTCTGTGTTGGCACGAAGAAGCCGCCGAACATAAAAAGCTGACAGGGAGGGAAAATTCCCTCGGTGTCGCCGTCGTGGTTGATGATGCGATCCATCAGTCCTTCGATCGACGACATAATGGAACTCTCAATGAAAGCACCAATGTCGGTGTCAAAACCGGTGGATCTCGGGTAGGGGGTCCCGAACTATGCGTCTGAGGATCGATGGTAACAGGAGGCTGGGGACGCGATGTTTACCCAGGTTCAGGCCCTCTCGATGGAGGTAATACCCTACTTCCTGCTATATTAATATGGATTAATATGATTACAAGAGTTGATCTACCTCGAGATCGTAATGGCTAAAACCCTAAATTATAGTATATGAGGATGTTATGATTCTCTCGCCTCTACGGACTAAACCCTCCAGTTTATATATGCACCGGAGGGGCCTAGGGTTTGTACATAACCATCTTGCAGACGAAGGAAATATTACACCCAAACCTAAAACCCGCCATTATAGAAATACAGGAGTCCTATCCGGACACGAGAGACGGTCTTCAACAATGGTCTTCACGGCCCAGCAGTCCGGCCCTCCATGAGTTATCCGGTCACATGAGGACCCCTGATATTGCGGTGGTGAGGATTGCCGCATCGCTCTTTGCTACCTGCCGGAGTACCCAACATGCCCTAAGGTAGTGGTTTGGGATATTGTCCGGGGCTGCATGTATTTGGCAAGGTTTATCGAGCAGTTCGTCCAGTACGTATCTGCGAGCTATATAAGGTTTGTTCTTCTTGCCAAAGGCATATTATCGGATGACCTGCTAGGGTATGCACATTTTGCCTTAACAGTGTCTTGTCCGGATACAGACTGTTCTAGGGGTGTATTCTGGGCTCAAGTGTTTTCCATTGCGCAGTACTTTCGTACTAAGTGCGACAGGTCTGTGAAACTTAGGACACAACGTCGGTTGAGGGCATTCAAAACTCCCTCATCCGTACAATTGCAGTGAAATATGGGGACCACATCATCATCGCAATAGTCCTTAATCTTGTTCTTGACAAGCAGGAATCTGGCCCAAAAGTGGTTGACCGTCTCCTCGGGCTGCTGCTTTGTCTTCGCGAGATCATTTATGTCTGGGAGTCTGGATTTACTTGGAGAGCTTCTCCCCGGGTGGGTGGGTGTTGGAAATTTTAAATCCCGACCCAACGTGGTATTCGGGTTTTTTACAACCTCCGATCTGGACGATCCGGGCTCAGCAAGATATGAACGTTCCGTGGGCCTAGCATCAATCCCAGAGCTCGGAAGACACAAAGTACCACCCGACAGGGGTGTGTTCGGCTCGATGGGATCGGAGATCCGAACTATGACGATCTCCGTCTCAAGAGGGGGGGTCTCTTCGGCTCCGTCCTCGACCGCTGCCACTAGATGAGTGATCGGGATGGGATCGATCTCATCCTGACCGAATTTAGGTCCGAACTGATCTCCTGGCGATGAAAGCCCTAGGGAGGCAATGCAATTCAGGAGCTCATTTAAAAGCGAGAGATCTGCCGAGGTCGCGTCATCCGAGTGGCCGGAGTCAACATAAGGTTGATGCTCGATGACCGCAGGGAGTGCGGACGGCCCTGAGGCCACGCGGGCTCATACGGTGAACCCGCCGAGTTGGAGAGCCTGGCCAATGGCCAAGTTGTTTCCGAGGGTGATCTCATCGTTGATGATGAGACGAGCAATCGATCGCTCATCGCGAGCGCATATCGAAGCTCTCAATGAAAGCACCATTGTCGGTGTCAAAACCGGCAGATCACGGGTAGGGGGCCAAAGCTATGCATTTGAGGATCGATGGTAACAGGAGACTAGGGCACGGTGTTTACCCAGGTTCAGGCCCTCTCGATCGAGGCAATACCCTACTTCCTGCTAGATTGATCTTAATGAATATGTGTTACAAGAGTTGATCTACCTCGAGATCATAATGGCTAAACCGTAAAGCCTAGCCTATGAGGATGTTATGATTCTAATGTTAGCCTCTACAAACTAAACCCTCCGGCTTATATACATGCCAGAGGGGGCCTAGGGTTACACGGGTGACTTGGGGAGGAAGTAATAGATACATCCGAACATTATGCTTGCCTTCCTACGCATATAGGAGTCCTGACCGAATACGGGGGAGAGTCTTCTGCTTCTATGTGGACTATCAATACTGCCCAGCTTCATCGACCCGGATGCCTAAGGACCCCTGAATACACGAGTCTCTCAAACACTTTCCAAGAAAGAAAAATTGAGTTACCATATTAAAGTACTATGTGGGTTACTTATGTGACGAATACCAAAGATGACAATACCTAGATCATTGATTTTGGCCTAGCTATGGGTGTTAAATACTAGCGCTTGTTGGGAGGCAACCCAATTTTATTTTATTTTTAATATTTTCTTTCTGTTTTTGAATAAATATATCATCTAGCCTTTGGTTAGATGTGTTTTCATGTTTTAATCTAGTGTTTGTGCCAAGTAAGACCCTTGGGATGGTTTGGAAGATTGTTGATTTGATTTTGCTGAAAATAGAAACTTCTACGTCCAGTGGACAAAATTCTTTAATTCACTGGAGTGTGATAATATTCTGAAATTTTTACACAAGATTTATATACAAAATACCCATGTTTTCCTATTTTTCAGAATTTTTGGAGTTGCATAAGTATGCGAAGTTTTCAGATTCCTACTGACTGTTCCGTTTTTGACAGATTCTATTTTCATCGTGTTGTTTGCTTATTTTGATGGATCTATGGGTAGTATCGGGGGGTATGATGTTGGGAAAATGCCCTAGAGGCAATAATAAATTGGTTATTATTATATTTCCTTGTTCATGATAATTGTTTATTATCCATGCTAGAATTGTATTGATAGGAAACTCAGATACATGTGTGGATACATAGACAAACACCATGTCCCTAGTAAGCCTCTAGTTGACTAGCTCATTGATCAACAGATGGTCACGGTTTCCTGACCATGGACATTGGATGTCGTTGATATCGGGATCACATCATTAGGAGAATGATGTGATGGACAAGACCCAATCCTAAGCCTAGCACAGATCATGTAGTTCGTATGCTAAAGCTTTTCTAAATGTCAAGTATCTTTTCCTTAGACCATGAGATTGTGCAACTCCCGGATAACGTAGGAATGCTTTGGGTGTACCAAACGTCACAACGTAACTGGGTGGCTATAAAGGTGCGCTACGGGTATCTCCGAAAGTGTCTGTTGGGTTGGCACGAATCGAGACTGGGATTTGTCACTCCGTATGACGGAGAGGTATCTCTGGGCCCACTCGGTAGGACACCATCATAATGTGCACAATGTGATCAAGGAGTTGATCACGGGATGATGTGTTACGGCATGAGTAAAGAGACTTGCCGGTAACGAGATTGAACAAGGTATCGGGATACCAACGATCGAATCTCGGGCAAGTACTGTACCGATAGACAAAGGGAATTGTATACGGGATTGATTGAATCCTTGACATCGTGGTTCATCCGATGAGATCATCGTGGAGCATGTGGGAGCCAACATGGGTATCCAGATCCCGCTGTTGGTTATTGACCGGAGAGTTGTCTCGGCCATGTCTGCATGACTCCCGAGCCCGTAGGGTCTACACACTTAAGGTTTGATGACGCTAGGTTTATAGGGAAAGTATGTATGCGGTTACCGAATGTTGTTCGGAGTCCCGGATGAGATCCCAGACGTCACGAGGAGTTCCGGAATGGTCTGGAGGTAAAGATTCATATATGGGAACTCCCGTTTTGGTCACCGGAAAAGTTTTGGGCGCTATCGGTAGCGTACTTGGACCGCCGGGAGGGTCCCGGGGGTCCACCGGGTGGGGCCACCGGCCCCAGAGGGCTGCGTGGGCCAAGTGTGGGAGGGGACCAGCCCCAGGTGGGCTGGTGCGCCCCCCCACCAGGGCCCAAGGCGCATCATAGAGGGGAAGGGGGCAAACCCTAGGGCAGATGGGCCCTAGGGCCCAATCTGGTGCGCCCCCTCTCCCTCTCCCCCTCTAGCCGCCACCCTCAGATGGTATCTGGGGTGGCCGCACCCCTAGGGGTGGGAAACCCTAAAGGGGGCGCATACCCTCCCTTCCCCCTATATATATGTGAGGTTTGGGGCTGCCCATAACACGGTTTGACCTCTCTCGCTTGGCGCAGCCCAACCTCTCTCCCTCCTCGTCTCTCGCAGTGCTTGGCGAAGCCCTGCTGGAGTCCCGTGCTCCTCCACCACCACCATGCCGTCGTGCTGCTGCTGGACGGAGTCTTCCCTAACCTCTCCCTCTCTCCTTGCTAGATCAAGGCGTGGGAGACGTCACCGGGCTGCACGTGTGTTGAACGCGGAGGCGCCGTTGTTCGGCGCTTAGATCGGAATCAACCGCGATCTGAATCGCTACGAGTACGATTCCTTCATCCGCGTTCTTGCAACGCTTCCGCATGGCGATCTACAAGGGTATGTAGATGCGCCCCCATCTCCCTCGTTGCTAGTTTACTCCATAGATTGATCTTGGTGGTGCGTAGAATTTTTTTGATTTTTGCTCCGATCCCCAACATATGAACCATGGGGAAGTTAGAATAAAGTATATATAACACCAATATAAAATTAGAATGACTTGACAAAAGTACCTAAAGTGGTTATTTTGTTTATTACGCTAATGGATCTCACGAGTTTCCCATTGAGTTTTGTGTTGTGTAGTTTTCAAGTTTTGGGTAAAGATTTGATGGACTACGGAAAAAGAAGTGGCAAGAGCCTAAGCTCGGGGATGCCCAAGGCACCCCAAGGTAATATTCAAGGACAGCCAAGCATCTAAGCTTGGGTATGCCCCGGATGCTATCCCCTCTTTTGTCTTCAATCCATCGGTAAATTTACTTGAGGCTATATTTTTATTCACCACATGATATGTGTATTGCTTGGAGTGTCTTGTATGATTTGATTCTTTGCTTTTTAGTTTTCCAAAATCATCCTTTCTGTACACACCTTTTCAGAGGGACACACATTAATCGTGAATTTATTAGAATACTCTTTGTGCTTCACTTATTATCTTTTGAGCTAGGGTGGTTGCTCTAGTGCTTCACTTATATCTTTTTGAGCATGACGGTGATATTATTTTGAAGAAATTAATGAACTATCATGCTTCACTTATATTACTTTGAGAGTCTCTAAAAATCATGGTAATTTTCTTGGGTTGTGAATTTAGTCCTAATATGAGAGGCATCCAAAGGGGATACAATAAAAGCTTTCATAAAGAGCATTGAATATATGAGAAGTTAGATTCCTTACAATTATTTTGAGATATTAAGATGGTGATATTAGAGTTATGCTAGTGAGTAATTGTGGATTGGTAGAAATTCTTGTGTTAAAGTTTGTGATTCCCATAGCATGCACGTATGGTGAACCATTATGTGATGAAGTCGGAGCATGATTATTCTTTGAATGTCATCCTTTGTGTGGAGGTCGGGAGCGCGCGTTGGTTAACTCCTAACAAGCTCTTCCCTAGGAGCATGCGTGTAGTACTTTGTTTCAATGACTAATAATTTTTTGCAATATGTATGTGAGTTCTTTATGAGTAATGTTGAGTCCATGGATTATACACACTCTCGCCCTTCCACCATTGCTGGCCTCTCTAGTACCACGCAACTTTCGCAAGTGCATTAAACCCACCATTTACCCTTCCTCAAAACAGCCACCATACCTACCTATTATGGCATTTCCATAGCCATTCCGAGATATATTGCCATGCAACTTCCACTATTCCATTATTATGAGTCTTTTCCTTGGTTGTAAATTTTGAGTTGTAAGTAAATAGAAGTGTGATGATCACCATTAGAGCACTGTCCCATGTGAGAAAATGATGATAGAAGCTATGATTCCGCCACAAGTTGGGATTAGTCTCCAGACTTTATAAAAGAAATAAAAGAGGCCAATGAAGCCCAAATAAAATGAAAGAGGCCAATGAAGCCCAATAAAAAAGGGGAAAAGGAGAAAAAAATGATAGAAAAGAGAGAAGGGACAATGTTACTATCCTTTTTCCACACTTGTGCTTTGAAATAACACCATGTTCTTCATAATAGTGAGTCTCCTATTTTGTCACTTTCATATACTAGTGGGAAATTTTCATTATAGAACTTGGCTTCTATATTCCACTAGTGGGCTTCCTCCTAGATCTTCATGAGCAAGCAAGTTGGATGCACACCCACTTAGTTTCTTTTTGAGCTTTCATACACTTATAGCTCTAGTGCATCTGTTACATGGAAATACCTACTCACTCACACTGATATCGATTGATGGACATCTCCATAGTCCATTAATTTTTCTAGTTGATGTGAGACTTTCTCCCTATTTTTGTATACTACCACCTTCTAATCTACCCATAGTGCTATGTCCTTGTCTCACGCTCATGTATTGCGTGAAGAGTTGAAAAAGGTTAAGAATGTAAAAGTATGAATACAATTGCTTGGCTGACACCGGGGTGGGTATGAATTATACTTTTTACTAAGGCATAAGAGGACTATATGATTTTGTAGGGATAACTTTCTTTAGCCATGTTATTTTTGAAGCTTCATAATTTTCTTTTTAGTAAGCTTGAAGTATTATTGTTTTGATATCAATGAACTTTTGTTTTGAATCATATGGATCTGAACATTCGTGCCAAATAAAGTAGAAATACATTGCTAAATATGTTAGGTAGCATTCCGCATCAACATTCTGTTTTTATAATTTACCAACTCAAGGATGAGCAGGAATTATGCTTGGGGATGCTTGATACGTCTCCAACGTATCTATAATTTTTGATTGTTCCATGATATTATATTATCAACTTTGGATATTTTACATGCATTAATATGCTACATTATTATTTTTGGGACTAACTTATTAATCTAGAGCCCAGTGCCAGTGTCTGATTTTTCCTTGTTTTTGAGTTTCGCAGAAAAGGAATATCAAATAGAGTCCAAGCGGAATGAAAGTTTCGCGATGATTTTTCATACACTTATAGCTCTAGTGCATCCGTTACATTGCAATCCTTACTCACTTGCATTGTTATAAATTGATGGTCATCTCCCTAGTCCATTAATTTTCCTAGTTGATGCGAGACTTTCTCCCTTCTTTTGTCTACTACCACCTTTATTCCACCTATAGTGTTATATCCATGGCCCGCACTCATGTATTGCGTGAAAGTTGAAAAAGTTTGAGAACACTATTGTATGAAACAATTTCTTGACTAATACCGGGGTTGTGCATGATGAAATACTTCATGTGATAAAGATGGAGCCTAACCAGACTATATGATTTTGTAGGGATAACTTTCTTTTGCCATGTTATTTTGAGAAGACATGATTGCTTGATTAGTATGGTTGAAGTATTATTGTTTTTATGTCAATATTGAACTTTTGTTTTGAATCTTATGGATCTGAATATTCATGCCACAATAAAGAAGAGTTCATTGATAATTATATTAGGTAGCATTCCACATCAAAATTTCTGTTTTCATCATTTACCTACTCGAGGACGAGCGGGAATTAAGCTTGGGGATGCTTGATACGTCTCCAACGTATCTATAATTTTTCATCGTTGCATTCTATTATGTTATCAACTTTGGATGTTTTATATGCATTAATATGCTATTTTATATTATTTTTTGGGACTAACTTGTTAACCTAGAGCCTAGTGCCAGTTTATGTTTTACCTTGTTTTTGAGTTTTTAGAAAAGGAATATCAAATGGAGTCCAAACGGAATAAAACTTTCACGATGATTTTTCTTGGACCAGTAGACATCCTGAAGACTTGGAGTTCAAGTCAGAAGATCCCCAAGGTGGTGACAAGCCTGAGGGGCGCGCCCTAGGGATGTGCCCCCTGGGCTTGTGGCCCCCTCGAGAGTCCCCTAGCCCTACACTTTGGCCTAAAAATTCAGAAATATTCCAGAAACCATAGAGGAATCCACAAAAATACTTTTCCACCACTTTAGGTCTTTGTTCGCGTCAAATCCCATCTTGGAGCCTTTTCTGGTACTCTACCGGAGGGGGATTCGATCACGGAGGTCATCTACGTCAACCTTGATGCCCCTCCGATTATGTGTGAGTAGTTTGCCACAGACCTACGGGTCCATAGCTAGTAGCTAGATGGCTTCTTCTCTATTGTTGATCTTCAATACAATGTTCTCCTTGATTTTCTTGGAGATCTATTCGATGTAGTTTTCTGTTGCGATGTGTTTGTCGAGATTCGACGAATTGTTGATTTACGATCAGATTATCTATGAATATTATTTGAGTCTTCTCCGAACTCTTTTATGCATGATCGTGATAGCTTTGTATTTCTCTTCGATCCATCCATTTGGTTTGGCCAACTAGATTGGCTTTTCTTGCAATGGGAGAGGTGCTTTGTGATGGGTTAAATTTTGTGGTGTCCACACCCAGTGACAAAATGGGTAGCGATGCACGTATTGTATCACTAGTAGAAAACAAGGTACTAGTCCCGTTCCAGAGGGCCTTTAGTCCCAGTTCTGGAACTGGGACAAAACAAACGGGACTAATGCCCAAAACCTTTAGTCCCGGTTGTCTTACGAACCACGACCAAATGAGCACCATGTGGCCGTTGTGGGGCGCCCAGGCAGGAGGACCTTTAGTCCCGGTTGGTAACACCAACCGGGACTAAAAGGGAGCCATTCGTCAGCAGCTCCCAGGCGATTGATTTTTTTGCAGGAGGGGGGGTTAGGGGTTTCATATTGTGTTAGCTAGGTAATAGAGATAAGTGACCTCTCTTTCTCCGTTCTTGATTGACACTAGCTACTACATATATAGAGAGAGAACTCGACGCTATCTAGTAAGCAAATGAAGAAACCATTAATTACACAAGATCGTCATGAATATATATAGAGAGAAGTGACCTCTCTTTCTCCATGCTTGGTCGAAAACAAGTTTTAGTATATCTATCCGACGCTACAACATATATACAATATAACATCTCTTAAAATCCCAAACATCACCTACCTAAGATCCATTTGCAATTCAACATGGTATTCTCCGTGTTTAGGTATGACGTGGCCAACAAAGAATCCCGCCAATTCCTCTTGAATTGCTCGAATGCGATCATGGGGTAGGAGTTCTTGCCGCTTCTCCAACATCTAATTTAAAGAAGGGGTCAATACATATATATGAATGAAACTCAACACAGTTGATGGTAATAAAATAAAAATGTGAATATTTATTATGTACTTCAAATTATTTGTCAGAGAATCCCCGCTCCGAGGTCGGGTGGCGAATGAACTCGCAAACATAGTATCCACATAAATCATTCCCGGGTAACTGGTACAAGCACTTTACGAGAATAGAGTTCAATCAAACTGATAAGCAAGCATGATAATGGTATTGATGAAACTAGAATCAATGAGAGATGTGCGGAACTAGCTAGTACTACTTACTTTGGGGTGTGTAAATCGCAACTCCTTCTTTATACCCAGAACCTTTTCGACGAACATTTTCCAAACCCTGCCATGCAAATAAAATGATTACTTGATATATGGAAATGAACAAAAGTTGCCGATATGGTGCGATAATTATTGAACTTACTTCTGAAGCATTGCACTCATGTCCGCATAATCCTGGGGATCTTTACATCTCGAGTCTAAGACAGTTACTAGTCCCTCGTCAAGCTAGATTGATAGCAGAATAAAGTGGAAGCTACGCACACATAACACATCAATTACAGTACTTAAGTAACCTTGAGTAAGAGAAACCAAATATGCACAAGACAGTAACACTCACTCGAAGTTGTAAGGAAAGAGCATTTCCCTTTTGTTTTGATGTCGAAGGAACGCGTTTAGCAAGTTTTTCTCAGTATCTTCAACTCTATTTTTTACCGACCATTCAATTATGGTATTTGGGTTAATGAACCCAATGTCATAGATTCGTCCTTTTTTGCATTCGATGATCTTCAATCTACATAATATAGTGAGGATAATTATATATACATGCAATGAAACGAGCTGAGCTAGAGACTTAATTACAAAAGTAATACTTACAGACAGTAGCAAGTCATGAGTTGTTTGTCGAGGGCCTCTTGATTGAAAAATTGAGATAACTCTCCAAAGAGGTCGTGCTCATCTTTAATTCTGACCATCAAACTCTCAACCCCACTCTTCCTGTAGGTTTCCAAGTACCATTCATGCAATGTCCGCATCATCGTTGTTAGAGGATGATGATCATGTTCGACGAGAGGCTTCCCGTGCTCGTATCTAGAGATCTCTACTACATCATCCGTTTCAAACTGTACATCATCGCCCACGTAATCACAATGATTGGTACCGGGAAGTAGCCCCGGATGATGACCGATGATATCGCTAGACACCTTGAGCGGGGGCACGATTGCTTCTCCTGTTCACTGAGCTGGTAGTACATCCCGACCGCTACGCTTCCTGAAATGTCTTTGCAATATTGCTGTCATAGTTAGATTGCGGCAAAGACGGTGGTGGTTGCTTAGGGGCATCCAAAGTGTGCTTCAATTTCATCAGATCTACCGTTTCCTTCGGAGGTGGAGGTTTTCGTTCAAATGGCCCTTCACTTTGGCTTCCACGATGTCATGGTTTCCTTGTTAGTCCTCTCATATGGTAACTTTGGAAGAGGCTTGAGGCTTGGACCAAATTTGTGTTTCTTCCGGCCTCTTGTACTGCTTGCCGCCGGAGTGGCAGCGTCTTTGTTCTATCGTTGCTCAGGTGGTGGAGTCCGCTCACACGCCGGAGGAGGTAGAGGAGGAGGCGGAGTGCCCTGATGCACCGAAGGAGGCAGAGGAGGAGGCAGAGTGCCCCTACGTGCCGGAGGAGGCAGAGTGCCCTGACGTGCCGAAGGAGGCGGAGGAGGAGGCGGAGTGCCCTGATGTGCCGGAGGAGGAGGACGAGGCAGAGTGCCCCGACGCGCCGGAGGAGCCTGATTCTGCTGAGGCGTCCAGTTTGGAAGCTTGATGTGCTCCTTTCTCCATAGACATGTACTCTTTAAAGCATTTTCCAGAAGAATACCCTCCTCACATGTAGGGAAGTCAAGCTCTAGCCCCTCAAGTCCATCCATTATTTCATCCACTGTCACAACAACATAGCCATGTGGAATTAGACGGCACTGGAAAGTTCCCTCGGCTCGAGGAGGTACAACAGATCCGACCGTCGCCTTCAAGATCAGGTTCTGGAATTTCATCATTAGCTCACAATGTCCAGCCTTTGTGACACTATCCATGGGGTAGCGTGGAGTTGTGAAATCAGGCTGAACGAGCTCCGTGGAAGCCATGCTTCTTCTTTGTTGAGATGGTGGGGTAGTTTCTGTGCAGCGTCGAAGGAAGGATCTCCGTGCCACTGACATGGTTGGCCAGTAGCTCGCTGGCCCTCAAGTTCCTCTAGTTTCGTTAATCTTGCACCGAGCTTCTGCATTTTAGTTGCTTCCTCTTTCTTATCTCTCTCTCGGCTTCTATAACCACCGCTGTCGGGAAATCCAAGCACCCACGGAGCCTGATGTGCCTCGTGTTCGTCTAGGGTGTTCAGGATTCCCGAGGGCATCTGTCAGCTCGTCCTTCTCTCTGTCGGGAATGAACGTCCCTTCCTGCGCTGCCTTGATTGTTGCCTGAAGCTTCCGAATGGGTATTGCAAGTTGCTCGTCCGTCCAAACGCACTCCCATGTTTCAGGGTCCAAAGTTCCCCAAACCCCGAAGAACCAAGTCCTTGAACGATCTGGCCAATGCAATGTCGCTGGTTGGACCCCTTTAGCAAGCAGGTCTTGCTCAGCTTTGTCCCACAACGGCCGGGCTTTGTAGTAGCCACTTGACCCCATGTGATGGTGATACTTCTTCTTTGCAGCATTTTGCTTGTTTGTCAGTGACCTTTTCTTACCCTTCTCCGATTTCTTATAGGCCACAAATGCGGGCCAGTGATCTCATATCAACCGATGAATTATGGAGTCTCCTCTTTTTTGACAAACTTTTTGTTCAACTCTTTCTTCCAGTTCCTGAATAGTATTGCCATCTTCTTAAGAGCAAACGCCTTGACCTTCCACTCTATAACCGGGTCACGCGGATCCTCCTCTGGCAGTAGGCTGAAATTTGTCATCAAAGAGGTCCTCAGATCATTTTTCTGTCTATCCTGGACATAAGAAACTTTAGGTTCCTTATTCTTATTCCATTGCTGGATGGTGATCGGGACGCTGTCCCTAACAACAACTCCAAACTGATGCACAAATGCATCCTTGGTCTTCTTGGGAGCAAAGAGTTGGCCATCCTCCGCGACTTCTGTGATCATGAACCTTTCATCGTGGCGCAACCTTTTCTTTGGGCCTCGTCTCCTTACAGAAGTTTGGCTCGATCTGGAGGGCTAAAATAAGAAATAAGCATTAATATATGTACATACCAAAACAATTGATGCATCAAGTCATCACAAGCTTAATGTACATACCAAAATATATTCTATGAACAAAAAACATCATATGATCATTTTCTATACATATACTTCCATCCATCCATACATACACATACATATATACATGAACCAAAAATGCTATGAACAAAACAAATATTATATGAACAAAAAAATCATCATATGAACATAAAAACTTCTAATTTTTTCATATTATTTGCATATGAACACACATACATTTTCTTTTTTTTCTTAAATGTAACTTTTGCATGTGAACATACATACATAAAAAATTCTAACTTTTGCATATGAACATACATACATAAAAAATTCTAACTTTTGCAGATTCTTTGCAAATTCTACCTTTTGCATATACAAAATTCTAACTTTTGCATACGGAATGACAGGGGCGACGGCGGCGTGCGGTGGCAGCGCAGAGCTAGTGAGGGAGTCCTGTATTCAGGGGTCCTCAGGTGTCCGGGTCGATGAAGCTGGGCTGTATTGATGGGCCACAAAAGAAGAAGCAGAAGACTCTCCCCCGTATTCGGTCAGGACTACTATGTAGATAGAAAGTCAAGCGAAGAGTCCGGATGTATCAATTACTTCCTCCCCAAGTCACCCTCGTAACCCTAGGTTCTCTCTGGCTTGTATATAAGCCAGGGGGTTTAGTCTACAGAGGGGATCATCGCCATCACAATATCCTCATAAGCTAAACTATAGGGTTTAGCCATTACGATCTCGAGGTAGATCAACTCTTGTACTCATATTCATTCATATTAATATAGCAGCAAGTAGGGTATTACCTCGATCGAGAGGGCCTGAACCTGGGTAAACATCGTTTCCCAGCCTCCTGTGACAATCGATCGTCCAAACGCATAGCTTGGGCCCCCCTACCCGAGATCTGTCGGTTTTGACACCGACAATGGTGCTTTATTTGGGAGCTCCGCTGTGCGCTCACAATGAATGGTCGATGGTTCATCTCGTCATCAGCAACAAGATCACCCTCGGACACAACTTGGCCATTGGCCAGGTCCTCAAGCTCGGCGGATTCACTGTATGTGCCCGCGTGGCCTCAGGGCCGGCCGCACTCCCTGCGGTCATCGAGCACCACCCCTATGCTGACTCCGGCCACTCCGATGACACGACCTCGGCAGGTCTCTTGCCCTTAAACGAGATGCTGGATCGTATCGCTGCCCTGGGGCTTTCATCGCCAGGAGATCAGATCAGACTTAAATCCGGTCATGATGAGATCGATCCCTTCCCGATCACTCATCTAGTGGCAGCAGTTGAGGACGGAGCCGAAGAGACTCCTCATCTTGAGACGGAGACCGTCACCGTTCGGTTCTCTGAACCCGTCGAGCCGAACATGCCCCTGTCGGGAGGCACTTTATGTTCTTTGAGCTTTGGGATTGATGCCGGGCCCATGGAATGATTAGATCCTGTCGAACCCGGATCGTCTGCATCGGAGGTTGCTAAAACCTCGAACACCACTTTGGGTCGAGACTCAAAATTACCAACACCCACCCACCCGGGGAAAAACTATCCAAGTAAATATGGATATTCGGACATAGATGATCTCGTAAACATACATCAGCAGCTCGAGATAACGGTCAACCACGTCTAGGCCAGATTCCTGCTTGTTAAAAACAAGATTAGGGACAACTACGACGAGGAGGCGGTCTTCCTATTTTACCGCAACTACACAGACGAGGGAGTCTTGAACACCCTCAACCGACGTCGTGTTGTGAGTTTCACAAAACTGTCGCATTTAGTACAAAAGGACTGCGCAATGGAAAACACTTGGAAACTCCAGAATACACCTCTTGAATAGTCCATATCCGGACAGTACACTATCAAGGCTGAACGGACATACCCTAGCAGGTCATCCTATAATATGCCTACTGGCAAGAAGAAAAAACATTTTTAAGGCACAAGTCCGTACTGGACGAACTGCTCGATAAACCTTGCCAAATACATGCAACCCCGGACAATATCCCAAACCATTGCGTTAGAGCATGTTGGGTACTCCGGTAGGTAGCAAAGAGTGGTGCGGCAATCCTTGCCACCGCCGTATCAAGGGAGAAAGACGTCGGTGTCTTCATTGTCTTCGAGGCGTTCTCCTCAAATAACCGCCGCAAGAGAGCGAGTCGCGAACTTGGCGAGGTCTACCAAATTAGCTCTGCAAGCCCATGGAGCGACACGCCAATTCGTTTTTCTGCCGAAGACGCACCCCGAGTCCGGCCGATCCGAGCATCTGCAACTCTTGTACTAGATCCAATAGTGGATGGTTTCTACCTCACTAAAGTACTTATGGACGGAGGAAGTGGACCGAACCTCATATATGAGGAAACACTTGCAAAAATGGAGGTCAAAAAATCCCGCATTTAGCACACCAACACAACCTTTAGAGGAATTATACCCAGTCGCGAAGTCCGGTGTTCGGAAAGCATTAAGTTCCATGTAGTATTCGGCACATCCGATAACTACAGGTCGGAGGAATTGCTCTTCCACATTGTTCCCTTTCATAGCGGATACCACGCCCTTCTAGGACGGGACGCTTTTTCAGGCTTTCCAACTATACCCCATTATAGGTACATGAAGCTTAAAATGCCAGGGCCCAATGAAGTGATCACATTAACAAGTGATCCGGATAGAGCACTCCGCGCCAAGAACAAAACGACATCCTTAGCCTTAGAGGCATTATCCGAAGCCCTCGCGATCGAAGAATTAACTACCTTACGATCAAATGTGGACAAGGATGATGCAATCCTCGCCAAAAGATCGAAATGTACCTTCTTCAAGCCAGCAGATGAGATCATAAAATTCCAAGTGCATCCAACAGACCCTAACAAGACAACGTCTATCGGGGCTCATCTGGATCTATCGGTAGACAACGCGTTACGTGCCTTCCTTCGAGAAAATTGGGATATATTCGCCTGGCACCCTTCAGATATGTTGGGAATCCCACGTAGGCTGGCCGAACACAGCCTCAATATTATCAAAGGGTTCAAACCAGTTAAGGAGTCACTGCGACGGTTTTCCGAACCCAAAAGACGAGCAATGGGAGGAGAGCCAGCCAAGCTATTGGAAGCCGGATTCATTTGAGAAATTAAACAACCCGATTGGCTAGCCAACTTAGTCATGGTGCCGAAGAAGGATAAATCCTGGCGCCTCTGCGTCGACTTTACAGACCAAAATAAGGCCTGCCCCAAGGATCCCTTTCCTTTGCCCCACATTGATCAAATTATCGATGCAACGGCCGGACATGACTCGTTGTTCTTCCTGGATGCTTACTCAGGATAACATCAAATAAAGATGAAGGAATCCGATCAGGCCGCAACGGCATTTATCACCCCGTACGGTCCTTTCTGTTTCAACACTATGCCCTTTGGACTTAAAAACGCTGGCGCCACATACCAACGCATGATTCAAACATGCTTAGAAAAACAAATTGGCAAGACAGTGGAGACATATGTTGACGACGTAGTCGTTAAGACCAAACACATCGAGACTTTGGTGGAACATCTCCGCCTTACGTTTGCCAACCTTTGAGAATGTGACATAAGCCTCATTCCGGACAAATGTGTTTTCGGTGTTCCAGCCGGAAAGCTACTAGGGTTCATCGTATCCCATAGAGGAATCGAAGCCAACCCGGCTAAAATCCGGGCCTTGTCAGAGCTCAAAACACCAACCGACCTCAAGCAAGTGCAAAAACTAGCAAGCTCCGTAGCGGCCCTAAGCCGCTTCATCTCCATGTTACGAGAAAAAGCATTGCCACTTTATAGATTGCTACGATGCACTGACAATTTCGAATGGACAGATGCGGCCACAGTTGGATTGGAAGAAATAAAAACTCTACTAGCGAGCAACCCAATCCTAGCCACTCCCAGTGTTGGCGAACCCATGCTGCTGTATATATCAGCTACTCACCAGGTAGTGAGTGACGTACCCATCATTGAACGAGCCGAAGAGGGACATAAATTCCCCCTTCAAAAAACCCGAATACTACGTATCCGAGGTTCTAACACCATGCATATCACGGTACCCCCACTATCAGAAAATTGCCTATGCAGTCTTCATGTCATCTCGGAAGCTTCGACACTACTTTCAAGAGTATTCGATCATAGTGGCATCCGAGGTACCACTCAACAATATTATTAACAATAAAGATGCCACTAGACGCATAGCCAAATGGGCCATCGAGCTCTTATCGTTCGAAATATCTTACAAGCCACGCCGGACTATTAAATCCCAGGTGTTGGCCGACTTTGTCGCAGAATGGACCGAAGCCGAACTCCCTAAAGAGTACGGCTCATACTCGCATTAGACAATGTACTTTGACGGTTCCAAAATGCTGGCCGGATTGGGGGCCGACGTAATATTGATATCTCCAACTGGGGATATAGTCTGCTAGGTTCTACAAATTATGTACATGGACTCGAACAATGCGGCCGAATACGAGGCCCTATTGCATGGTCTCCGCCTAGCTATATCCATGAGCAAACAACGCCTTGAGGTACGCGGAGACTCAAACCTCGCTATCTCCCAAATTAATGGAGATTTTAATGTGAAGGATTCAAAAATGGCAGCTTATCGCAATGTTATATTAAAAATGTCGGCTAGATTTGCGGGGTTGGAATTTCACCACGTAGCCTGGGATAATAACCAGGTCGCTGACGTACTCGCTCATATGGGTGCTAAATGCGACTCCGTCCTGCCTAACACCTTTGTGGAAAGGCTATTCAAGCCATCAGTAACATGGCAGGACACGGGCGGCGATATGAATTCGGATCCGAACACACCCCCGGCCGAACTTAACCAAGACGTCATCGGAGACCCATACACAGAGATAACTCTTTCGGCTCACGAGATCATGGCTATCATATCCCCCTGGACAGACCCCTTCCTAGCTTACCTTAAAAGGCAGGAGCTCCCCGATGACCAAAATGAGGCCCACCGCATAGTCCGGCATTCTAAAGCCTACAAAGTTCATGAAGGTGAATTATACAAGAGAAACACTGCTGGTGTTCTACAAAGGTGCATCTCCGAAGAGGAGGGAATGCAAATTCTCACTAAAATACACGCTGGAATGGGCGGCCACCATGCGGCAGCCCTGGCGCTCATAGGCAAAGCTTTTCGAGCTGGCTTTTACTGGCCCACTACCCGAGCAGATGCCAGAACTTAGTCCAACACTGCGTTGGCTGCCAGCTCTTTGCAAATCAAAGTCACATGCCTCCCACCGCTCTGAGAATAATCCCCATTACTTGGCCTTTTGCAGTCTCGGGGCTTGATATGGTTGGACCCCTTAAAGGGGGAAGCCATAAAAATAAATACATGCTGGTGATGGTAGATAAATATACTAAATGGATAGAAGCCAAGCCAGTAAAAACAGCTGAGCCAGGGCATGTGATAGATTTTATATCCGGCGTAGTACACCGTTATGGTGTCCCGCACAGTATTATCACAGATAACGACACCAACTTCACAGCTGTCGAGGTAAAAAATTGGTGCGCAAAGTTGGGTATTAAACTTGATTATGCTTCTGTGTACCATCCCCAAACAAACGGTCAAGTCGAAAGAACCAATGGTCTGATAATGAGAGGCATTAAACCCCGAGTGGTGCGCTCCCTACGGGAGTCTGATAAACACTTGGTTGAAGAGCTTGACTTCGTACTCTGGGGACTCCGGACCACACCTAATCCGATGACCGGATACACACCTTTCTTCATGGTGTACCGCGCAGAGGTTGTTTTTCCCTGTGACATTATTCATGACTCACCTCGAGTGCGCATGTACGAGGAGAGAGAAGCTGAGCTAGATCAGCAGGACGACCTAGATAGACTTGAAGAGGAGCGTGATACAACGCAGGCCCATTCCGCATTTTATCAACAATAGGCCAGGCGATACCAGAGTAGAGAAGTGCGGGCCAAGACATAGAACGTCGGTGAACTCATTTTACGCCTCCCAGAGAAGAAAAAGGACAAGCTCAAACCAAAATGGGAGGGCCCCTTCATTATCGACGAAGTACTCACCGGTGGAGCCTATCGCCTTCGGAATGCACAAGACAACCGCCTCGAGCCGAACCCGTGGAACGCTGCCAGGCTCCGAAGATTCTATGGATAGTTCGGCAGCATTTTTTCCCTCCTTTTAAGTTAGGTCTTATCTATTATCTTTTATTTTTCTCTTTCTCCTCTTTTTTACCTTTTCTCTTACTGTAAGTATTCGGCTCACCCGAACTACCACAGGATAAATATATCTTTGAATGTATCTACCTCAAATATACTTGGGGGCTTCTTTAACGAAGCCCATTACCAATAATGATTCTTGTTTAAAATGTCATCTGTTTCTTACAGTCCTTCCTTGCCATTATATGCACCAATATGACTTAAGTTTTGGCCAAGCTGGGTTGCCTGGCTCCTATGCTTACCCCTATGTTTCCGATTGTTCGGCTAGGACGTAAGGGGAGCACTAGGGGAGTCTTGACTAAGGGATCCTCGGGCGTCCGGCCTGTTATCCATGGGCCGGAGTGATGGGCTATGAATATATGAAGGCCGAAGACCGTACCCGTGTCCGGATGGGACTCTCCTTGGCGTGGAAGGCAAGCTTGGGGACCAACTATGAAGAATCGTTCTTATGTAACCGACTCTATGTAACCCTAGATCCCCCCGGTGTCTATATAAACCGGAGGGTGTAGTCCGAAAAGGACAGACTCATTACCATAGCCATACAGGCTTGGCTTCTAGGGTTTAGCCATTACGATCTCGTGGTAGATCAACTCTTGCAATAATCATATTCATCAAGATCAATCAAGCAGGAAGTAGGGTATTACCTCCATAGAGAGGGCCCGAACCTGGGTAAACATCGTTTCCCCAGCCTCCTGTAACCATCGACCTTAGAAGCACAGTTCAGGACCCCCTACCCGAGATCCGCCGGTTTTGACACCGACATTGGTGCTTTCATTGAGAGTTCCACTGTGCCGTCGACGAAAGGTTCGATGGCCCCTTCAATCGTTGATAGTGACGTTGTCCAGGGAAAAACCTTCCTCCCCGGACAGATCTTCGTATTCGGCGGCTTCGTACTGCGGGCCAACTCGCTTGGCCATCTGGAGCATATCAACAGCTTTGCCCCTGGCCATCAAGTCAGATTCGGAAGCTTGAACTACGTCGCAGACATCCGTGGAGACCTGATCTTCGGCGGATTTGTGACCGCGGCGATCGCTCCCCCTCGCTCCGATGAACATGACTTAAATCTGGCATCAGATCACATCCAGGAGATGGATCCTGTTGCTGCAACTGCCTTAAATTCGGAGCAAATTGCACCATTCGAGGCCACAACGTCCACGGCATTGGAACCGCACACAGACTCGACACCTTGCAATATTTGAGTCAACGGAACTCCGGACTCGTCTCTGGCTATAATTTCTGAATCACGTATGCCTGCGGACACCGAGCTGGATCGGTTATCAATTTTTGAATTCGGTGCCATAGATATCTTCCAACACTCGCCCCTGGGCGACGTGCTAAACTTGTTAAAAACCCATCCTTGGCAGGGGACTCACAGCCGAACTATGTCCGGTTCGAACTAGAGGCTGACGACGGAGAATTTTGCTTCCCACCCGCCACCCACTACATAGCCACTGTCGAGGACATAACCGAGAGGCTTGATTCTGGCTCTGAAGACATCGACGGTATAGACGACGATGCCAACAAGGAGCAAATCCAAGACCCTCCATTCACGGGACGTGGGATGGCCACCTCTTCGTACGACATGTACATGGTTGACACACCTAAAAAAACTAGCGATGATGATAAAGAAGATCCAGTTGAGAATAAACCTTCTGAGACACAATCTAAATACCGGCGCCCTAAATGCCGCTCTAAGTCACATCGCAACAACGCTGACACCAGAGAAAACAGCACTCCGGACGACGCCGAAAACAATGAAGACCCTGTTGGAGCAAGATCCGAACAGGAGGAACAAGAAAACGGACAAGCCAACCCCGATGAACAGGCCATGTCCAGCAAAAATTCGGAGGACGACAACTACCTTCCGCTCTCCGAAGATGAGGTAAGCCTCGGCGACGAAGACTTCATCGTACCCGAAGAACCCCTCTAGCAGGAGCGCTTGAAGCGTAGGCTGATAGCCACTGCAAGGAGCCTGAAAAAGAAGCAACAGCAGCTTCAAGCTGACCAAGACCTACTCAACAATAGATGGACCAAAGTCCTGGCCGCCAAGGAATATGGCCTTAATGGCCCAGCCAAAAGCTACCCGAAGCATAGATTGCTACCTCAGTTCGATGATGAGGCGTGGGAGCCCGCACCATCATCACACAATGTGGCAGGTCGTCGACAACCCTGTCCGGATAAAGAGGCAACTCAAGCCGAACACCAGGCCACCCCACCTCGCCGTAAAGGCAGGAATAACACAACTCACGGTTGTACATACGACCTTCGACGAGACTTGGACAGTAGAGCAGGACACGCAAGATCAATCTACGGATCGCGAGGGCATGCCCGACACGCGATGATGGCTACCTATTCGGACGTGACAAACCTAGCCACGCCCGAGCTGAAAACCGCAAATGGACTACTCTGGAGTTACATTACGTCGTAGTGTGGCCCTACATAGAGGCACGACACACCCTCTTTGCTTCACTGATGATGTAATGGATCATGAATTCCCCGAAGGATTCAAACCCGTCAATATTGAATCATACGACAGAATAACTGACCCCGCGGTATGGATAGAAGATTTTATCCTTCACATCCATATGGCCCGTGGGGAAGACCTCCACGCCATTAAATACCTCCCACTAAAGCTAAAAGGGCCAGCTCGGAACAGGTTGAACAGCCGGCCTGGAAATTCCATAGGCAGCTGGGAAGACTTGGAAGAAGCTTTCCTTGACAACTTCCAAGGAACATATATCCGGCCATTGGATGCCGATGACCTAAGTCGCATTGTCCAGCAGCCCGGAGAGTCAGCCAGGAAGCTCTGGACTCGGTTCTTAGTCAAAAAGAACCAAATCGTCAACTGTCCGGACGCGGAAGCCCTCGCAACCTTCAGGAACAGCGTCCGAGACAAATGGCTTACACGCCACCTCAGTCAAGAAGGACATAAATCCATGACAGCCCTTACTGTTCTAATGAGCTGCTTTTGCGTGTGAGAAGACAGCTGGCTCGCTCGTAGAAGCAACACGACCCGGGCACTTTCGAAATCTGAGACGGCAATGGCAAGCCACGACGAAGCAAACACAACAATTGCAATGATAATTAAAGATCACGCGACACAGGGGTCAACGCTGGATTCAACGATCCCAAGCCCGGTCAACGAAAGAAGCCACTCAAGGCGAACCGAGACGAACCATCCAACCTACACATGATATTGTACCGACCCTGCCAGATTCACGGCCACCCCGATAAATCAATCAATCATAATAACAGAAACTGTTGGGTCTTTAAGCAGGCTGGCAAGCTCAATGTTGAACACAAGGGCAGGGAGGCCGCCAGGCGATAGGGACGACAGAGAGGTTCACCAACGAAATATTTGGAGTTAGAAGCAATTTCCACCCGAGGATCGACTACTCCTGGAGCGAAAATAGCAGTCCGGCTTTCGCCTCCTGATACGTCTCCATCGTATCTACTTTTCCAAACCCTTTTGCCCTTGTTTTGGACTCTAACTTGCTTGATTTGAATGGAACTAACCCGGATTGACGCTGTTTTCAGCAGAACTTCCATGGTGTTGTTTTTGTGCAGAAATAAAAAGTTATCGGAATCGCTTGAAAATCCACGAAGAATTATTTTGGAAAATATAAAAAATACCTACAAGAAGATCCAGACCGGGGGGCCCACACCCCGTCCACGAGGGTGGGATCGCGCCCCCTGCCTCGTGGGCCCCCTGGTGCTCCACCAACGTATCCCCAGATCCTATAAGTTCACTTTCGGGGAGAAAACAATCAAGGGAGAAGGAATTATCGCGTTTCACGAGACGGAGCCACCGCCAAGCCCTAATCTCTCTCGGGAGGGCTGATCTGGAGTCTGTTCGGGGCTACGGAGAGTGGAGATCATCGCCATCGTCATCATCAACCTTCCCCCATCACCAATTCCATGATGCTCACCGTCGTGCGTGAGTAATTCCATCGTAAGCTTGCTGGACGGTGATGGGTTGGATGGGATCTATCATGTAATCGAGTTAGTTTTGTTAGTTTTGTTAGTTTTGTTAGTTGGGATCTAGCAAGAGCACAGAGGAGAAGATTGTTGAGGGGCTCGCCTTGCTGAACATTTTAGAATACCTATTAGGCATCATGAGATGGAAGAAAAATTTCTTGCCCCTGTTTATCTAGACTACAAGAGCATGGTAGCTCATGACTTTATTGTTAAAGACAAGAATAAGCAGCTTAAATATAAATTAAGGTTTGATGAAATATACAGTGAAATTTTTACCTTGCCTGCACCATCTTTGTTTGATCTGTCCACAGGCGTATACCTCATCACATCAGATGCCTTCTACAAGTACCAAGGCTAGGCACAAGCTTCAGAGCCTGAGCTAGAGCCACCACTTGATCCTTACCATCAGTCTGTTTATGGGTGGGAGCTAGATGAGCTCGCCAACCAGTGGCACCTAGAGGATACATCTTAGTACACTCGAGGGAGTGGCTTCGATCCGTGGCCATAGACCAACTTGGGCCAAAAGCCTAAGCTTGGGGGAGTACGTTTTTCTCACCGACCTTACATTCATGTTCACACACTTATTCTAGTTGTCGGTGCTCACACTCTTTCACTGTACCATCCATGCTTAGCTTTAATTTCTTTTTCTTAGTCTTTTTCTTGTGTGCTAGAAAAACCCAGAAAAACAAAAAATATTAGTTGTAGCTTCTAGCTAGTTTACTTTCTTTGCTCGTAGTAGTAGTTAAAAATGAAAACCCAAAAAGATTTCCTGTTCTTCTCTTGCTTGTTGGGAGCTTTCCCGTGTAAATAGTTTCTTTTCTTTTCTTTGGGGGTTAAGAGTAGAAGATCATGATTGAAAATGCTTAGTGGCTCTCATATGCTTTGTTGTTGATTTAACCGTGAGCCATAGTACCTTGTCTTCTCTCTTGTATTAAATGTCTGCAGATTCTAGCGTAGTCCAATGCACGTGCACTATTATTATTTTCCACACTGTTCGGTCGTGCGAGTGAAAGGCAATAAGGATGATATATGATGAACTAATTGAGATGGGAAAAGCTGGTATGAACTCGACCTCTCTTGTTTTTATAAATATGATAGTTCATTGTTCCTGATTCAGCTTGTTATGAATGAAACATGCTTGTGACAATTAGAGATCATAGCTGCTTATGCCATGCTTAATTAGCTGAGATTTTATAATGGTTTATCTTGTGTGCCAACATGATATTAAAATGGTTGTGACGTGGTATGATGGGGTGGTATCCTCCTTTGAACGATTTAAGTGATCTGACTTGGCATATGTTCACGCATGTAGTTGAAACAAATCAACATAGCCTTCACGATATTTATGTTCATGCTAATTTATATCCTACTCATGCTTGCATTCATCGTTTATTAATGTTAGTGCATGTTCATGACCGTTGTTGCTCTCTAGCTGGTCGCTTCCCAGTCTCTTTCTAGCCTTCACCTGTACTAACGGGAATACTGCTTGTGCATCCACTTCCATAAACCCCAAAGTTATTCCATATGAGTCCACCATACCTTCCTATATGTGGTATTTACCTGCCATTCCAAGTAAATTTGTCTGTGCCAAACTCTAAACCTTCAAATGAAATTATGTTTTGTATGCTCGAACTGCTCATGTATCAACTAGAGCTGTCTTTATCTTCCATGCTAAGTTGGTTATTCTCACGATGAGTGGGCTCCGCTCATCATTCATGAGAAAATGGCTGGTAATCGGGATGCCCAGTCCCATGCTCAAAATCATAATAATTAAACAAAACTCCCCGAGGGCTGTTGCTGGTTTTGGACGGTACCCGTTGTTTCGGGCTAGCCGTGGAGTGTTCTTGTTGGTGGTTGGGGGAGTATAAACTTTACCATTCTGTTTGGGAACCGCCTATAATGTGCGTAGTATGGGAGATATCGAGATTCTTGGTTGTTATGTTGACAATTGAAGTATACCGCTCAAAATGTTATTCATCTCTATTTTAAAATCGATCTCTGGCACCTGTACAAATCCCTGCTTCCCTCTGCGAAGGGACTATCTATTTACTTGTATGCAGAGTCATCATCCTCTTATAAAGAGCACCAGTAGGAGAGCACCTCTGTCATTTGCATGTATTACTATTAATTTGCGTTGAGTATGATCATGACTGGATCTCTTTTACCATGAATTACAATGTCTAGTCAGTCCTTGATCTTTAAAGGTGCTCTGCTTTTATGTTTTGCGGTCTCAAAAAGGGCTAGAGAGCTACCATCTTGTTATATCATATCATGATTGTTTTGAGAAAGTGTTCAAATCCGAGGTTTATTATTATTGCTCGCTAGTTGATTATGCCATTGATGTGAGTAGTCTTGAGACTTGAAAGTTATTGTGAATGTGGTTAGCTCATGATCTTGTTGATAACCTGAATGCTAGGTTACATATTTACAACAACAAGAGCAAAGAAAGTTTGTCAAAGTTTTTCTTTATCATTTTCAGTTTATCTACTGAATTGCTTGAGGACAAGCAAAGGTCTCCAACGTATCTACTTTTCCAAACCCTTTTGCCCTTGTTTTGGACTCTAACTTGCATGATTTGAATGGAACTAACTCAGACTAACGCTGTTTTCAGCAGAACTGCCATGGTATTGTTTTTGTGCAGAAATAAAATGTTCTTGTAATCGCTTGAAAATCCAAGGAGAATTATTTTGGAAAAGAAAAAAAGTACCTGCAAGCAGATCCAGACCAGGGGCCCACACCCTGTCCACGAGGGTGGGGGGGGGGGCGCCCCCTACCTCGTGGGCCCCCTGGTGCTCCACCGACGTATCCCCAGATCCTATAAGTTCACTTTCGGGGAGAAAAAAAATCAAGGGAGAAAGAATTATCGCGTTTCACGATATGGAGACGCCGCCAAGCCCTAATCTCTCTCGGGATGGCTGATCTGGAGTCCGTTCGGGGCTCCGAAGAGTGGAGATCGTCTCCATCGTCATCATCAACCTTCGTCCATCACCAATTCTATAATGCTCACCACCGTGCGTGAGCAATTCCATCATAGGCTTGCTGGACGGTGATGGGTTGGATGTGATCTATCATGTAATCGAGTTAGTTTTGTTAGGGTTTGATCCCTAGTATCCACTATGTTCTGAGGTTGATGTTGCTATGACTTTGCTATGCTTAATGCTTGTCACTAGGGCCCGAGTGCCATGATTTCATATATGAACCTATAATGTTTTCATGAATATATGTGTGTTCTTGATCCTATCTTGCAAGTCTATAGTCACCTACTATGTGTTATGATCCGGCAACCCCGAAGTGACAATAATCGGGACCACTCCCGGTGATGACCATAGTTTGTGGAGTTCATGTATTCACTATGTGTTAATGCTTTGGTCTGGTACTCAATTATAATGAGGCCTTAATATCCCTTAGTTTCCAATTGGACCCCGCTGCCACGGGAGGGTAGGACAAAAGATGTCATGCAAGTTATTTTCCATAAGCATGTATGACTATATTCGGAATACATGCCTACATTGCATTGATGAACTGGAGCTAGTTCTGTATCACCCTAGGTTATAACTTCTACATGATGAATTGTATCCGACATAATTTCACATCACCGATCCAATGCCTACGAGCTTTTCCTATATTGCTTGTTGCTTATTTACTTTTCCGTTGCTACTATCACAAAAACTACAAAAACACTATTGTTACTTTTATTGTTGCTGCAGTCACTATCATATTACTTTGCTACTAAACTATCTTGCTGCAGATACTAAGTTTCGAGGTGTGGTTGAATTGACAACTCGGCTGTTAATACTTAAAAGTATTATTTGGCTCCCGTTGTGTCGAATCAACAAATTTGGGTTGAATACTTTACCCTCGAAAATTGTTGCGATCCCCTACACTTGTGGGTTATCACCGCCCACCTCGTACACCTACAAAATTTCTACCGCGTATACATCACTATGCACTCAAGACACCATGGGCATTGGTGGAAGCACAATACGGACAAGCCTGCAAGCATTCCTGTAACACTTTTTATCTATTTTTCTTTTTTCGCTATCTCTTAAAACAGGTGACGAACAGGACAAACATCCAAAACTGACTCTATCGGAGTTCGGACCCGTACACTCACCTAAGGGGCTACTTCCATCAAGGACTCCCCTCGTCGAGGACAGGAGGCGCAGACGTGCGACAGGAGGTCCAAAATAACTATTTGTAGACCGCACTCTTTATTTCGAGCCTGTACTACGCCTCTTCCTCCGCCTCCGACCCCGAACATGTCAAATAGCCGGGGTTGTGGTCTTTATATATATAAAGTAATAATTGGCATATCGCTCAGGTTCCAGTAAACAGTATCCGAATTAATCATCTTTATCGTTTTGCCAATGAATATGGCTCATATGGTTGTTTCACAGATATACCTTGGCATAACCTGCCAGGGGCTCGGTACGGGATCAAATGAGTTCCCAGCAAAAGCCCGAACAGCTCTATAACATACTTCAGCGTCGCAAGTTTGGCCTTATATGTATCAGCTCCGAATCATTGTCTTTGGTCAATAGTTGGGTTGCCCGGCTCCTGTGCTTGCTACCCTATGTTCCGCTCCATCGGCTAGGGTAGTAAAGGGAGAACTACTGCGATTGTGCTTCCGGTTCATCTGGTAAAGTACCTCAGTAGAGAAAGCCGAAAACTGACTGTCATGATGCGGCGAGAGCTGCTCAACCACTTGATGACTTATTGGAATCTTTAGCGATTCCCCGTGTCACACGAGGGATCATTTTTAGATCAAATATGTAAGGCACCGTATTCTAATACGTCGTATACATACCAGGGGCTATGTCGTAGCCCCACCATAAAACTCCTATGGCTAAGTGAAAGTGTTAACGCCCTATAGTCCGATTGCCTGGTTTGCCGCATTATCACCTCCTTCATGGACCAAGACGTTGGATAAAGAGTGATTAAATGCTTTTCCGAACACCCCCGTCCTTCCTACGAGGGGGCTGAAGCCAACGACTGGAAAACTTTCCGATTATATTAAAACGGCTGCATAGGAGGAATTCAAGCTTTCGAGAAAAAACATAAAAAATAGATTAACTATAAAATTGTTTATACAATTCTCATAAACCTCACTCGAACATTACATCTTTCGAGCTATGACCCTCTATTTAGCGGGCGGCCTCTAGGACGTCTTCAAAATAATGCTTCGGTTCTGGACGGTCCATGCCCTTGGGTGGACTCTTCGCCGCAACATCGATGGCCTTCATTTGCCCCTAGAATGTCTTGACTCGGGCGAAAGCCATCCGTGCACCCTCAATGCACGTCGACCTCTTCACTGCGTCAATACGCGACACTTCGTCAACAAGCCTTTGAACCAAACCGAAGTAGCTATTCGGAACAGGCTCAGTTGGCCACAACCGGATTATGACGTTCTTCATGGCAGCGCCGGACATCCTATGAAGTTCGGCCCATTGGGACATCTGTTCATTCAGCAACAGTGGGCGCTTTGATGCGCCAAACTGTGACCAGAAAAGCTTCTCCGTTGCGTACCCCTCTCGCGCTTGATAATACTGCGCTGCATCAGAAGAACTCTTTGACTAGGCTAAAAACACATCCGGAGAACTTCACACTCGGTCAAGCTGAGCATAGTTGGATCCCTGAACTTAGTCCGTAGAAGAAAGGGCTTACCAGCCACAATCTCCCTAGCTTGCCGGATTTCCTCATGGGCTGCTCTGTATTCTGACCGTGCTTCTCTCGCCTCTTGTAGGGCCTTGACAAGTTCAGTCTTTTTGGCTTCACTCTCCTTCTCCAGAAGTTCGCAGCGGCCAGTAGCATTTTTCAGTTCGAGCGCCATCACGGATATCTTCTCCTCATCTTGGCGCCATGCAGCTTGTTAGGCTTTTAACTCAGTCGATGCCTTTTTGGCAGCCGCACTGCTACACCCAGCCTGCTCCTTGGCCCGGGCCAGCTTCGCTCGAAGAACTTCAACGAGAGCAGCACCATCTAAAGCCATGCATATTCCAGCATATAACTTTTTAGCATCATGCTCATACCACAAAAATGTATGGGGGTTGCCCCGAATACATACCTTGCGACTCATCAAGCCGCATATTGATTAACGCAAGATTGTTCCCTGCTATATCCAGCTTCCACTGCAGGTCGGCAATATCCATAGTCTGGGAAGTGGCCGAGGGGGAAGCAACCTGTGTTCAAGTTCATCAGTTTAGTCCTCGAATGATTCTTTTTGATCCTCCATTTGCTTCCCATTGGAAGCTAACCGGAGTCTCAAGGGCCGCTACCTATACATAGGCTCATGAAGGCTTCATTCAATCCGCTCTTCGTGGACAGAATCTTCTCAACCACTGTACCTATCAAGGTACGTTGTTCCCCCGAGACATATGCTTTTCATAACATCTCTCGCAATATATCCAGAGCCTCCGGGTCTCCGGAAGCCGCTCTAGGAGCACAACCATCCTTTGAAGGAATCAACCTACGCGTCTCTTGAATCACCGTCGGCTGCGAGCCGGACAGTCTGGGGCCTTTATTATCAGCCCCAGCATCCCGGATGGTCGGAGATCCACCTTCGAGTACTGCCTCTTTCATCCCCCGCATAGCTTGTTGATCAGGAAAAACCCTCCGCAATGACACTTCAGAGTCATCCGCGCTATTAGGCGAGGAGGTTGGGGGAGGCGTCTCTCTCTCCATCATCTCTGGGAGGAGACCTCCCGAAGAAGAGGATTGCGCAGAAAAACTCTATGTTGACCTATAAAAATGCACGGGTACATATATCTTCGGTAACGACAAAGGAGCGGGACGCTATCAAAGTACCCCGGATTCACTTATGGTTTGGTCGAGGGCTTGTCCCCATGTTGGTGCTGTTCAACGGCGTCACATTTCAAACCCAAGCCGCTCGACGGTGGCATCTTGCCTCTCTTGGGAAACCACCCTTCCCAACCTTCGGAGGCGGCTCTTTTCCTCCTGCTCGGAGAAGGGATACTGCGTCCTCTTTTGCGTTTGTCTTTAGGCGAGGAAAGGTCGATTTCTCCGGACTCAGTATCCGACTTACCTCCAGAACAAAGTTCATCTCGGGTCTTCTCACTCTCCTCTTTACCTTCCCCTGCTGGCGCCTGGTATGGTGCCGAAGCCAGCATCCTTATTAACACAGAACTAGCTGAGTCTTCGGGAAGGGGAGCCGGACACCTGATTCGTTCCACTTTCTTTATCCAGCCCTGAAAAAGGATGATTCAGTCAGTGTCTTATCACTTGGTGTCTGATTATGAGGTGTTCGGCGAGCGGGTACTTACCGGGGTGTCCGGATGATGGCAGTCTAGGCCGACATCTTCGGTGGTGTCCAGCCATTGCTTTCGTTGCCCGAAAAATAATACCCACATTCCTTCGTGCATAGTGCCGAAGAAGTGCTGAAGAGTCCGCGGCCCTTCTGGATTGAACTCCCACATGCGGAGAGGCCGTCGCTGGCATGGCAGGGTCCGGCGGATTAGCATTACATGAACAACGTTGGCGATATTAATGTCCCTCTCAATGAGGTTTTAGATGCGGCTTTGCAAAACCCGCACCTCGTCCGTTGATCCCCAGTCCAACCCGTTATTAATCCACGATGCAAGCTGAGCTGGGGGTCTGGATCGAAATGCGGGCGCAGCTGCCCACTTGGAGCCATGAGGCTCGGTGATATAGAACCACCCCTGCTACCATAAATCAGAAGACTTGGCAAAGGATCCTTTCAGCCAAACAGCGCTGGCGAGCTTGATTACTATGGCACCATTGCACTCTGCCTGCTCCCCCTCTATCACTTGCGGCTTCACACCGAAGGTCTTGAGCCACAAGCCGAAGTGTGGAGGAGTTTGGAGGAAGGCTTCGCACATGACGATAAACGCCGAGATAAGAATACAGTCTGGGACCAGATCGTGAAAATCTAGCCCATAATAGAACACGAGCCCTCGGACAAAGGGATTAAGTGCAAACCCTAACCCACGGAGGAAGTGGGACACGAACACGACCCTCTCGCCGGATCTCGGGGTGGGAATAACCTACCCCTCGGACGAAATCCGATGAAGGATTTCTGTGGTCAGATACCTCAGCGCCCGAAGCATTGCAGTATCTCCATCTGTGACAGAAGAAGCCACCCACCGGCCTTGACGGATGGATCCGGACATGATTGGAACTTGTGGCGATTGAAACCTGGGTGTTGGAACTTGGGGTGTGTACCCCTATATAAAGGCCGCAAATATTGAACGTCTCCTCCTGGGTCTTGAAGCTTGCATGTTCCCAAGAAGTTGTACCCAAGCGACGGTTGGGTTACCCATGTTTGGGTTGTTGAGAATCCCTTAAAAAGGGGAGACACGATCTCTGCTTGGATAAGACATACCAATGAAACCATGTCTCGAGACGTGGGACGACGTGCCAGCTAACGGCTCGAAAATAATGGCCGAGCAGGCGTGATGTCATATTACCAAAAAGTCGTCGGCAGATCGGACTTGTAATGCCCAGGATGGGACTAAATCTCCTACGTGTCGAGGCATGACTTAGAGACTTAACCCCATGCTGGAATGATCGCAAGTCTGGTATCTTTGCACAACTCATGTAAAAGATGGGGATGGAAAACATAAAATAGTTGGCTTACACTCGCCACGTCACACAAATACAATACATGTCTCAATCATCATACAATAAAACATCACAGCCCTCTAAGGGTAAAAACCAAATGACAAGATACCAAACATAAATTAAATCCACAGGTCGGATCGAATCCTAGTAGAAGTCTCCACTACTGATCATCAGGATAACGAACATAGTATCGACTACGCTCCTCGTCGTACTCCCAGTCAAGCTCGGTGCCATCACCTGGATAGCTCACAACTGAACCTGCATCTGGTGTGGTGAAGTAACTGTGAGCCCCAGAGGACTCAGCAATCCCGTTCCCGGGTAACAAGACTATTTAAGCCTTGGGAGAGGATAAGGCTGAAGAAAAGAATAAGTGTCTGCAGCAGCAACTAGCACTAGCTTACGTGAGAGAGTGCGAGAAGAGAAGGCCTCGGTCGAGAGATGATCACGAAGTGATCCTAGCTACAACACGTCAAACATAACCCCACCATGTTCAACTCCGGAATCCCTATTCGGAAATTGACAGTCACGGTACACACGCTGGTAGTGTATTAGAACAATGTGTCAAGTTATCTACAACCGGATATTAACAAGCTCCCATCTGCCACATAACCGCGGGCACGGCTTTCGAAAGTTCATAACCCTGCAGGGGTGTTCCAACTTGGCCCATTACAAGCCCACAATCCGCGGAGTCGCAACTCCAAGGTGGGAAGACCCGAGTATTCTCGGAATCCCGTGCTCAAGATACTCCGAACTAAGGTAAGGCTAATCCAGCAAATCCTCCCGGCGTGCCGACACCCTGATAGTAGCCGCGCGTATCTCGTCTCAGGCCACGTCCGGATGAGTCATCCTACAGGTTTTTACCAGACCTCAAGTTTCCTTGTGGTGGCCCCGCAGTCTGCTCGTTTCAGACCAACACTCATGTGGAGCACTGGCCCGGGGTTGTAGAATTGAGAAAGAGGGTTAATTACTCCCTATGCAAGTTTTTTAGTTATTAGGCAAATAGTACCAATGTTGGGCCTTGCTGGAAAAGACTTAGCACTTAGCGGTTTATCGAGGGGGTCCCATACACCCCAACCGTGTTAGGAACGCATAATCAAGGAAAATAACACCGGTTTATACGGTTCCTAACGGCATGAGTGGAACAAAACAACAAGCAAAAGGCTTAGCCTTCCACCCTTGCCAATATATAGATGATTTCATTTATAAGCATTTATATAGTGTGATATAACCCAACAAACTTCAACATGAAGCAAGCATCTTCAATCTTCACCTGCAACTAGCAATGCTATAAGAAGGGCTGAGCGAAGCGTACTTAGCCAAGCAACGGTTTGCACAGGTAGGGTGGTTAAACATGGTGATGGTTACAAGTAGGAGGCTGACAGAAAGAACATGGACATCGAGGCAAAGCTATAGATCGAGACTACTAGCAATAGGCAAAGATAGTAATGTTATCGGGGTTCGATCATCTTGCCTGAAGAAAAGTCATTCGGATCGTAAGAAGGGTCCTCGTTCACAACCTCGTTGGTAAACTCATGCTCGTACTCGTACTCGGTCTCAGCTTCCGGCTCTAAACAAGACAATCACACAAGGCACGAATCAACAAGATGAAATGCACACTCAAAATGATGGATGCATGATGGATGCACTAAGAGAGCACACGGAGCACGGAAAATAGCACTCAAGCAAAACACTTCAAAACATGATAACAATAGGAGATTATGGATCTACACGGAAAATCAGTCAAGTTTCATATAAGACTTGCTGCAATCGGAGCTACGGGCTAAAAGTTATGCCCGAAACAAGAAACATGCGAAAGCTGAAAATTACAGCAACATAGCAACTTCGGAGCACTAAATAAATAAGCTACAGCACTCTAACACCATGGCAAAGAGCATGAACATAAACTAGACATATCCTACAGCAAATAAGTCCAAAGGTGCACTCCCAAAGGAGCCACAGATCAATATCAACAAGCTTGGACATATTGAACTTGACAACAAAATTATGACAGCAGAATTTTATTGAAACTTTGGAGCAAAAGTTAAACATGCTACAGCCACTCAAATAAGCATGTGAGTACATGAATGGAAAGCCAACAATATCTAATACAAGGCACCATCAAGATCCACCCCAAAACTATCATGGTTTGTCCTAGAACAGCACACAAACATGGCATCGGAACATTACAGATTTCAGACTTAGTGAAAAAACCACCAAGTGTTAAAACAGCAGTTTCATCATGGCATCTAAAAGAGCAAGTTTAAGTCACCACGAAACTAAACATGGCAAGTGGTAAGCACCACATCAAAGTACACATGATGGTGATTCCGAAACATACAAGCATGCATCATGGAGATAAACACAACGATAGCAATGAGCTCAACAAGATGGCATTTCATAACAAGTGAAACAACATCACAACCACATAGCACTTTGCAACGAGGATAACCATGGCAAGAATAAATCTATCATGCAACCTAACACAAGCAACATGTAGAGCATGGCAAGACGAACACGTGGACATGTCATTTGCATCATTCGGATAAACGAGCTAAAAGATATCACTATGCAAAGATGGCATAAAAACATCACATAACAGCAGTTTATATCGGGATGCACTCTTGCAACAGAAAAATAAGCACCTAGATGATCTCTAACATGCATGGCACAATGGAATGAATCGTAGTGCTAGTCACCACGAACGTCTGGACACCTCATTTGCGCGAATCGGAGCAACACACAAGAAGTTATTGCAGTTTGAAAATAGAATCAGACAGATAACATCTCAGGGACTTAGGGATTTTGAAATAACCTAGATCTAAAGAAAGTCAACGGGCTCGGGCCCGCGCGGATCTGCTGCGGCCCACGGTGGGGAGGAACGGCCCAGGCGAGGCCTGCGCGGCCCAGGCGGACGGTGAGGCGACCGGCCTGTGGAGCGGCCTGGAGGCGTTCTGGGCCTTGGGCTTTCGCGGGAGGAGGGGCCCAGCTGGCGGAGGGAGGCGCTCGCTGGAGGCGGGACGGTGGCGAAGGGACTGGCGACGCGGTGCGGGAGCCGGCCTCGCTGGCGATCGCGGGGCCCAGCCTCGGATCTGGCGCGGCCCGCGGTAGGCGCGGAGGAGCGAGGCCCGACGAAGGGGCGGACCGGGCCTGGGAGATGGTGATCCGACGCGGGAGGAGACGCCTGGCCTGCTGGCCTCGGCCCAGCTCGGCGAAGCGCGCCTGGAGGGACGGTGACTTGGCGCCTGGATCGGGCCGCTGGGTCGGTGGATCGCTGCGAGAGAGGCCGAGTGGAGCGGATCGATCGCTCGGGCGTCGGGCGTTGGATCCAGATTGGATCGGGTGAGGGCTGCGTGCCTCGTCCCGATCGGCGGCGCTGCAGCGGCCTCGAGCCGGCGGGAGGATGCGGTTGCGCCCGGCCAGAGGAAGAGGCGGGTCCGGCGTGGTGGGATCCGGCGCTGTGGGTGGTGAGATGAGAGGAGGGCGTCGGTGGGGACGAGGTGGCGGCGGTGGTGAGGTGAGAGGAGACCTAAGAGGAATTCCGGCGACTCTCCGGCGAACTTCGGGCGAAGCTCCGGCGAGGTGGTTGGTGGCTGGAGGAAGGGGATGAAGTGGGGGCTAGGGTTTCCTAGTTTTGGGGCACAAATTTGGGGGAGTGGACAAATATATAGGCACAAGTAGCTAGGGTTGTCCATATGGAGTGCGGTTTTCGGCCACCGGATCAGATTTGGATGGCCTAGATGATAGAAGTGGCTAGGAGTGGTTGGTGGGCTGTTGGAGGGGTTGTCTTGGGCCTCAAAGTGGAGGCACTTTGAGCCCACGAGAATAACTGCTGGTGTAGCAAACGGACTCGAAACGCGACGAGATTTGATAGGCGGGTTACACACACCAAAACAACAACACACGACAAGGCTCGCGCCAAACCGGTAACGTTACACGGCCAAACACCAAAGTATGCCTACGGGACGCCACGGACACGTGAGGGAGCTCCGGAACGCGAAACGGACAACGGGAAGGAACGCGTGGAACCGGATGCAACCGACAACACAAATGCAATGCGATGCATATGTCTACATGATATGAATGAATGCCACACACACACACAACAAAACGACGAAAACCCGAAAGACAAAGAACCCGAAATGGAATAGATGAAGCCGGAGATATATTATATGCCCAAAAGGGAAAGTATTACATCCGGGGCATTACAAACTCTCCTCTACTACAAAAAGATCTCGTCCCGAGATCTAGGACTGGAAAAAGGAAGGGTACTCGGAACGAAGATGATCTTCTCGTTCCAACGTAGCCTCTCGGCCGGTGTGATGTGACCACTTGACTTTCAAGAATTTGATGGACTTGTTGCGGGTCTTGCGTTCGGTTTCTTCGAGAATAGCAACGGGATGCTCTCAGTAGGACAAATCTTGTTGAAGATCAATCTCTTCAAACGGAATCATGCGCTCTGGTGCCTTGAAGCATTTGCGGAGTTGAGACACATGGAACACATCATGAACATTGGCGAAGTTGGAAGGGAGCTCAAGTTGATAGGCTAGATCGCCTCTTTTGCCAAGGATCTTGAAAGGCCCGACGTATTTAGGAGCAAGCTTTCCTTTGATACCGAATCTTTGGGTGCCTTTCATCGGAGAAACACGGAGATAGACATGATCACCAATGTTGAAAGCCAAATCACGATGCTTGCCATCATAGTAGCTCTTCTGACGCGACTGAGCGGCCTTGAGATTCTCACGTATGACTTTGCACATCTCTTCGGCTTCTGAGATCAAGTCATTGCCAAGAAGTTGACGTTCGCCTGTTTCAGACCAGTTGAGAGGGGTACGACACTTTCTGCCATAGAGGATTTCAAACGGGGCTTTACCGGCACTTGCTTGAAAGCTGTTGTTATAAGAGAACTCGGCAAATGGAAGGCAGTCTTCCCATTTCATGCCAAAAGATATGACACAGGCTCTGAGCATGTCTTCTAGAATCTGATTCACTCGCTCGACTTGACCACTGGTCTGAGGGTGAAAAGCAGTGCTGAACCTGATCTTAGTGCCCATGGCGGACTGAAAGGAGTCCCAGAACTTTGATGTGAATAAACTTCCACGGTCTGAGGATATAACTTGAGGAATGCCATGTAAGGACACAATTCTGGAAGTGTACAACTCTGCCAATTGAGCTGCATTGATGGATTCTTTGACTGGAAGGAAGTGAGCGACTTTGGTAAGCTTGTCAATCACCACGAAGATAGAATCATTCCCTCTCTTGGACTTAGGAAAGCCAGTGACGAAATCCATTTCAATGTGGTCGAACTTCCACTCGGGAATAGGAAGAGGTTGGAGAAGACCGGCTGGACGTTGATGTTCTGCTTTCACTCTTCTGCAGACATCACATTCGTTCACGAATTGGGCAATCTCCCTTTTCATGCGTGTCCACCAGTAAGACTGCTTGAGGTCTTGGTACATCTTGGAACTGCCAGGATGAATGGAAAGGAGCGAATCATGTGCTTCTTCCATTATGAGCTTCCTGAGATCACCTTTGGGAACAACAAGTCTGTCCTCGAAGAACAAGGTATCTCTCTCATCAACACGAAAGCACTTGTATTTTGGAGTGCCCTTTGCAATACCAGGTTTCACCTTCTTCACCATGGTATCCCTGAGTTGGGCCTCACCGACCTGATCTTCCAAGGTAGGAGCAACTTGAAGATTTGCAAGAAAACCCTGCGGAACAACTTGAAGGTTGAGTTTCCTGAATGCTTCACAAAGCTCAGGCTGGTACGGCTTGATAAGAAGGCTGTTGCAATATGCCTTTCTGCTCAAAGAATCTGCAATCACATTCGCCTTGCCAGGAGTGTATTCGACGCTGGGATCATACTCTTGGATCATTTCAACCCAACGAGTCTGACGGAGGTTCAGATTCGGCTGTGTGAAGATGTACTTCAAGCTCTTGTGATCAGTGAAGATGTCGACTTTTCTGCCCAACAATAGATGTCTCCACGTAATCAAAGCATGTACCACAGCTGCTATCTCGAGATCATGTGTGGGATAGTTCTTCTCACTTGGCTTGAGCTGACGAGAAGTATATGCCACAATTCTCTTATCTTGAATAAGCACACCACCAAGACCTTGAAGAGAAGCATCACATAATACTTCATAGGGCTTGGACTCATCTGGAGGAGTCAGAACTGGAGCAGAGACGAGCTTTTCTTTGAGAGTTTTGAATGCCACTTCACACTCTGGAGACCAAAAGTATTTGACATTCTTCTGAAGCAAGTTGGAAAGAGGCTTGGCAATCTTGGAGAAGTTCTCAACGAACCTTCTGCAATAGCTGGCAAGACCCAGAAAACTGCGGAGTTGCTTGACGTTCTGAGGAGCTTCCCAGTTGACAATTGCTTCAACTTTCTCGGGATTTACCGCAATACCTTCAGCTGAGATGATATGGCCCAGGTACAAAACCTTATCGAGCCAAAACTCGCACTTGGAGAACTTGGCATAGAACTTATGCTCACGGAGTCGATCAAGAACCAGACGTAAGTGCTTTTCGTGATCTTCTTCATTCTTGGAAAACACCAGAATATCATCCAGATACACAAGCACAAACTCGCCAGTATAGGGGTTGAAGATGTAGTGCATCATCCTCAAAAAGGTAGGAGGAGCATTGGCGAGACCAAAGGACATGACTGTATACTCGTATGAACCGTAGCTCGTTCTGAAGGCCGTCTTGGGGATGTCTTCCTCGCAAATGCGAATTTGGTGATAGCCCATTCGGAGGTCAAGCTTAGAGAACACTTTAGCTCCTTTGAGCTGCTCGAAGAGTTCGTTGATGTTGGGGAGCGGATACTTGTTCTTTATCGTCTTCTTGTTAAATGGCCGGTAATCAACACAGAGACGCTCTGTGCCATCTTTCTTCTTGACAAATAAGACACCACAGCCCCAAGGAGACGTACTAGGCCTAATGAGACCCATACTCTCCTGTTTATCAAGCTGCTTCTTCAATTCCTTCAATTCATCTGGAGAGAGCTTGTACGGACGCCGACATGCTGGCTCAGTACCCGGCTCGAGTTCAATAACGAATTCCACCTGACGGTGTGGAGGCATGCCTGGAAGTTCTTCAGGAAAGACGTCTTGATATTCGTTCACCACCGGAATTTGAGATATGGCATTAATTTCGCCCTTATCATTGAGAGAGAAAAGCCTGATAGTGTTATCCCTGGAGGCAAAGATAATCACATCTTCATCAGGATGAGTCATCTTGACTTCCTTCTGTGCACAATCAATGTGAGCATCATGCTGAGAAAGCCAATCCATCCCGAGGATGAGGTCAATGTCGGAATTACCAAGAACCACCGGTTTAGCCAGAAAGCGATAATCACCCATGCGAATAGAAACATCCGGAGCATAGACACTAGAAGTCATACGTCTCCCTGGAGAAATGACTTGCAACCTCTGAGGCAAATTTGAAGTGACAACATTGTGCTTGGATGCAAATGGTTGAGACATGAAAGAGCAAGAAGCACCCGAATCAAATAACACTTTAGCTGGAAAAGAGTTAACTGAAAGGTTACCCAAAATGACATCAGAAGAATTCTCTGCTTGCGCTGCACTCATCAGATTGACCCTTGCTTGCTTGGGATTATGCTTGACAATAGCTGAACTCACAGGTGGAGGAGGTGGAAGTCGCTTCGGGTTCGGACATCTGTTGGCATAGTAACCTTTCTGAGTGCATTTGTTGCAAGTCACTTCTGAGAGAGGACGGAAATGAGAACCACTTGACTTGGAGCCTTGAGACTGAAACTGGTTCTTCGACTGGTTGCTCGGGTTGGGTGGGTGGGAGAAACCATGTCCACCGGAGTTCTTGTTGCTGTTGGAGTTGTTGTAGGGAGCTCGAATCACTGGAGGAGGAGGAAGCCAAAATTTCTGTTGCTTCGCAGCCAACTGAGACGATGAGGAAGAGTGAACGGCATCTCGAATCCTCTTTTTAGAAGCCTCCATCTTAAGCTGAGCTGCCTCTTGTTTCAAAGCCATGTTATAGAATTTGTCGAATTCATCGGGCTCGAACAAGGTGAGAGCAAGTTGAAGTTCATCTTTGAGACCTCCACGGAACTGGTAGATTTTTCTCTTAGCATCAGGAATGTCTTGCTTAGCATAGCGGGCGAGGTTTTGGAACTTGACATTATACTGATAGACTGTCATAGAGCCCTGCTTCAGGTTGCGGAATTGCTCACGCATACCCTCGATGACACTTGTACGAATGTGGTGAGAGCGAAAGTCCTTGCAGAAATCCTCCCAAGAGATCACACGACCTGGCCTGGAGTCTTTGTACTGCTGCCACAAGTCAGCTGCTTGGTCTTTGAGTTGGAAGGCTGCAAACTTCACATAATCCTTTTCTCTTACGTTACTGCACTCAAAATGCTTCTTTATGTCGGTTAACCAATATTCAACATCAAGAGGGCCGACACAGTAACTAAAAGCTTTTGGATTATTGGCCAAGAACTGGTTGAGAGTAGCATGGTGCTGCTGGTTGAAGAAATTGCCTTGATTCCCTAGAACACCCTGATTAGCTTGATTGGCTTGCATCTGCTGCATCATCTGCATCAACAACTGGGTGTTCTGAGCTGTAGTCTGCATAATCGCTCTCCAAGCCTCAGACGGAGGAGGAGGGGAAGGAGGACGATCTGGGACCTCTTCCGCCTCTGGGTTAGCGTTGGGAACCTTTTTTGGAGCCATCCTGAAAGAGATGACCACGAATCAGCAATTGATTGACAGAAGGTATAAGCTGAATCAATGGAATGAATTGCAACAAGTCTTCTCAATAATCATTCGAACTATAGGAACGAATGAAATCATTCGAACAAGAGGAACGAATGAAATTCTCAGTTAAATGATAACATCAATCTTCACGAGAAGCCACATAGGGGACAAAAGGTAAATAAGCAAACAACAAGGTACGGACGGAAACAAACACAAGATAGGAGCTTCGTTCTAACATCTTTGTGCTGAAAGCATATGAACGCGTTACGAAAAGGTTTTGCAATCCCCGGATCAGCATAGCCAAGGACCCTTTAAGATGCAACTCCTGATTGGAACATCGGTCATAATACCACTTCACTCAATGTAGAACCCCGAACTCGCTAACCTGCATTCGTTGGAAGAATGCCTACGAATTACTGGATAAACCCACCTATTAATTTCCGAAAGATTCCAGTTATGCAATCAGGTGTTGGGGATACACGGGAAGCACCGCGCAATCAACTCTAAACCTACATCTAGGTGTATCCATCCTTCAACACATAACCAGTCTTTCTCGGAAACTGTCTACCTCGGACCTTCGAAAAGCATCCACTATAACAAGCTATGGCAATACTCCCGAACTACCTCCCCAGTACTGGGTGATGTCGGGGTTATCTTGCCACTAACCGTATAGGAGAGATTTTCGATGTCGGCCGTCTTAAGTATTTAGTACTGCCGCGATATGCTTGTGACGACAATACCCCGAAGCTCAACTCCCCGGGACACTGCCACAACCCCTAATGTCAGGAGGCATCGAGAACAATATTCTCGTCACAAGAACATCGAAACAATCCCAGAATACTCGCGAGATTCCTAAAAAAAATTGGTGCAATTTTTGAAGATAGAAGAGACAAGAGTAGTCGTCAGGAGTCCTCACCAGAGAGAAAGGGGATGAGAAGCAAAGAAATCCTACTCTTCGATATAATATATAGGACTCAAAATGTTTTCATTGTGTGCCTAGACTCGACCGTCAATGATTCGATCAATCAGTGGGGGCTCCTAGGTCGGAGAAGGCTCTGAATACCAACTTGTAATGCCCAGGATGGGACTAAATCTCCTACGTGTCGAGGCACGACTTAGAGACTTAACCCCATGCTGGAATGATCGCAAGTCTGGTATCTTTGCACAACTCATGTAAAAGATGGGGATGGAAAACATAAAATAGTTGGCTTACACTCGCCACGTCACACAAATACAATACATGTCTCAATCATCATACAATAAAACATCACAGCCCTCTAAGGGTAAAAACCAAATGACAAGATACCAAACATAAATTAAATCCACAGGTCGGATCGAATCCTAGAAGAAGTCTCCACTTCTGATCATCAGGATAACGAACATAGTATCGACTACGCTCCTCGTCGTACTCCCAGTCAAGCTCGGTGCCATCACCTGGATAGCTCACAACTGGACCTGCATCTGGTGTGGTGAAGTAACTGTGAGCCCCAGAGGACTCAGCAATCCCGTTCCCGGGTAACAAGACTATTTAAGCCTTGGGAGAGGGTAAGGCTGAAGAAAAGAATAAGTGTCTGTAGCAGCAACTAGCACTAGCTTACGTGAGAGAGTGCGAGAAGAGAAGGCCTCTGTCGAGAGATGATCACGAAGTGATCCTAGCTACAACACGTCAAACATAACCCCACCGTGTTCAACTCCCGAATCCCTATTCGAAATTGACAGTCACGGTACACACGCTGGTAGTGTATTAGAACAATGTGTCAAGTTATCTACAACCGGATATTAACAAGCTCCCATCTGCCACATAACCGCGGGCATGGCTTTCGAAAGTTCATAACCCTGCAGGGGTGTTCCAACTTGGCCCATTACAAGCCCACGATCCGCGGAGTCGCAACTCCAAGGTGGGAAGACCCGAGTATTCTCGTAATCCCGTGCTCAAGATACTCCGAACTAAGGTAAGGCTAATCCAACAAATCCTCCCGGCGTGCCGACACCCTGATAATAGCCGCGCGTATCTCGTCTCAGGCCACGTCCGGATGAGTCATCCTACAGGTTTTTACCAGACCTCAAGTTTCCTTGAGGTGGCCCCGCAGTTTGCTCGTTACGGACCAACACTCATGTGGAGCACTGGCCCGGGGTTGTAGAATTAAGAAAGAGGGTTAATTACTCCCTATGCAAGTTTTTTAGTTATTAGGCAAATAGTACCAATGTTGGGACTTGCTGGAAAAGACTTAGCACTTAGCGGTTTATCGAGGGGGTCTCATACACCCCAACCGTGTTAGGAACGCATAATCAAGGAACATAACACCGGTTTATACGGTTCCTAACGGCATGAGTGGAACAAAACACCAAGAAAAAGGCTTAGCCTTCCACCCTTGCCAATATATAGATGATTTCATTTATAAGCATTTATATAGTGTGATATAACCCAATAAACTTCAATATGAAGCAAGCATCTTCAATCTTCACCTGCAACTAGCGATGCTATAAGAAGGGCTGAGCGAAGCGTACTTAGCCAAGCAACGGTTTGCATAGGTAGGGTGGTTAAACATGGTGATGGTTACAAGTAGGAGGCTGACAGGAAGAACATGGGCATCGAGGCAAAGCTATAGATCGAGACTACTAGCAATAGGTAAAGATAGTAATGTTATCGGGGTTCAGTCATCTTGCCTGAAGTGAAGTCGTTCGGATCGTAAGAAGGGTCCTCGTTCACAACCTCGTTGGTAAACTTGTGCTCGTACTCGTACTCGGTCTCAGCTTCCGGCTCTAAACAAGACAATCACACAAGGCACGAATCAACAAGATGAAATGCGCACTCAAAATGATGGATGCATGATGGATGCACTAAGAGAGCACACGGAGCACGGAAAATAGCACTCAAGCAAAACACTTCAAAACATGATAACAATAGGAGATTATGAATCTACACGGAAAATCAATCAAGTTTCATATAAGACTTGCTGCAATCGGAGCTACGGGCTAAAAGTTATGCCCGAAAAAAGAAACATGTGAAAGCTGAAAATTACAGCAACATAGCAACTTCGGAGCACTAAATAAATAAGCTACAGCACTCAAACACCATGGCAAAGAGCATGAACATAAACTAGACATATCCTACAGCAAATAAGTCCAAAGGTGCACCCCCAAAGGAGCCGAGGATCAATAGCAACAAGCTTGGACATATTGAACTTGACAACAAAATTCTGACAGCAGAATTTTATTGAAACTTTGGAGAAAAAGTTAAACATGCTACAGCCACTCAAATAAGCATGTGAGTACATGAATGGAAAGCCAACAATATCTACTACAAGGCACCATCAAGATCCACCCCAAAACTATCATGGTTTGTCCTAGAACAGCACGCAAACATGGCATCGGAACATTACAGATTTCAGACTTAGTGAAAAAACCACTAAGTGTTAAAACAGCAGTTTCATCATGGCATCTAAAAGAGCAAGTTTAAGTCACCTCGAAACTAAACATGGCAAGTGGTAAGCACCACATCAAAGTACACATGATGGTGATTCCGAAACATACAAGCATGCATCATGGAGATAAACACAACGATAGCAATAAGCTCAACAAGATGGCATTTCATAACAAGTGAAACAACATCACAGCCACATAGCACTTTGCAACGAGGATAACCATGGCAAGAATAAATCTATCATGCAACCTAACACAAGCAACATGTAGAGCATGGCAAGACGAACATGTGGACATGTCATTTGCATCATTCGGATAAACGAGCTAAAAGATATCACTATGCAAAGATGGCATAAAAACATCACATAACAGCAGTTTATATCGGGATGCACTCTTGCAGCAGAAAAATAAGCACCTAGATTATTTCTAACATGCATGGCACAATGGAATGAATCGTAGTGCTAGTCACCACGAACGTCTGGACACCTCATTTGCGCGAATCGGAGCAACACACAAGAAGTTATTGCAGTTTGAAAATAGCATCAGACAGATAACATCTCAGGGACTTAGGGATTTTGAAATAACCTAGATCTGAAGAAAGTCAACGGGCTCGGGCCCGCGCGGATCTGCTGCGGCCCGCGGTGGGGAGGAACGGCCCAGGCGAGGCCTGCGCGGCCCAGGCGGACGGTGAGGCGACCGGCCTGTGGAGCGGCCTGGAGGCGTTCTGGGCCTCGGGCTTTCGCGAGAGGAGGGGCCCAGCTGGCGGAGGGAGGCGCTCGCTGGAGGCGGGACGGTGGCGAAGGGACTGGCGACGCGGTGCGGGAGCCGGCCTCGCTGGCGATCGCGGGGCCCAGCCTCGGATCTGGCGCGGAGGAGCGAGGCCCGACGAAGGGGCGGACCGGGCCTGGGAGATGGTGATCCGACGCGGGAGGAGACGCCTGGCCTGCTGGCCTCGGCCCAGCTCGGCGAAGCACGCCTGGAGGGACGGTGACTTGGTGCCTGGATCGGGCCGCTGGGTCGGTGGATCGCTGCGGGAGAGGCCGAGTGGAGCGGATCGATCGCTCGGGCGTCGAGCGTTGGATCCAGATCGGATCGGGCGAGGGCTGCGTGCCTCGTCCCGATCGGTGGCGTTGCAGCGGCCTCGAGCCGGCGGGAGGATGCGGTCGCGCCCGGCCAGAGGAAGAGGCGGGTCCGGCGCGGTGGGATCCGGCGCTGTGGGTGGTGAGATGAGAGGAGGGCGTCGGTGGGGACGAGGTGGCGGCGGTGGTGAGGTGAGAGGAGACCTAAGAGGAATTCCGGCGAGATTCCGGCGACTCTCCGGTGAACTTCCGGCGAAGCTCCGGCGAGGTGGTTGGTGGCTGGAGGAAGTGGATGAAGTGGGGGCTAGGGTTTCCTAGTTTTGGGGCACAAATTTGGGGGAGTGGACAAATATATAGGCACAAGTAGCTAGGGTTGTCCAAATGGAGTGCGGTTTTCGGCCACCGGATCAGATTTCGATGGCCTAGATGATAGAAGTGGCTAGGAGTGGTTGGTGGGCTGTTGGAGGGGTTGTCTTGGGCCTCAAAGTGGAGGCACTTTGAGCCCACGAGAATAACTGCTGGTGTAGCAAACGGACTCAAAACGCGACGAGATTTGACAGGCGGGTTACACACACCAAAACAACAACACACGACAAGGCTCGCGCCAAACCAGTAACGTTACACGGCCAAACACCAAAGTAGGCCTACGGGACGCCACAGACACGTGAGGGAGCTCCGGAACGCGAAACGGACAACGGGAAGGAACGCGTGGAACCGGATGCAACCGACAACACAAATGCAATGCGATGCATATGTCTACATGATATGAATGAATGCCACACACGCACACAACAAAACGACGAAAACCCGAAAGACAAAGAACCCGAAATGGAATAGATGAAGCCGGAGATATATTATATGCCCAAAAGGGAAAGTATTACATCCGGGACATTACAGGACTCGTGAAATATTATATCCTCTACAGTTGTGTATACAGGTCCGGATACTATCATCACGTCCGAAGACCATCTTGGAGTTCGGGAAGATGGGAACCCGCCTTGCAATGCCGAAGAACAATCTGCGCGCCGGACTCCTCATCATTGAAGCCAGGTTCAGGGGCTACTGAGGGAGTCCTGGACGAAGGGGTCCTTGGGAGTCCGGCCTGTTATCCATGGGCCGGACTGATGGGCTGTGAAGACATGAAGGCCGAACACCGTACCCGTGTCCGGATGGGACTCTCCTTGGTGTGGAAGGCAAGCTTGGTGACCAACTATGAAGATTCCTTCTTATCTAACAGACTCTATGTAACCCTAGATCCCCCAGTGTCTATATAAACCGGAGGGTGTAGCTCGGAAAGGATAGTCTCATTACCATAGTCATACATGTTTGGCTTCTAGGGTTTAGCCATTACGATCCCGTGGTAGATCAACTCTTGTAATACTCATATTCATCAAGATCAATCAAGCAGGAAGTAGGGTAGTACCTCCATAAAGAGGGCCCGAACCTGGGTAAACATCGTGTCCCCAGTCTCCTGTAACCATCGACCTTAGACGCATAGTTCGGGACCCCCTACCCGAGATCCCCCGGTTTTGACACCGACAAGAACCTCTGCGATTGTTACAGCCGGGTAATCCGGACATGTACCTCAGACTGGGTGAAGCCGAAAGCTAGCGCTCTTAAGGGAATAATCGGTCGGCGGATCCGCGACATATCTCTTTTAAAGCACATATTATAAACTATCACGGGACATGGCTTCCTACAATCCCCGTCCACAGGACTAAAAAGCCTAGGCTTGCATATGTATGCAAGCTGACCCAGGGAAATGAACACCTAACGGAACAATTCTCTCTAGAAGATGTTTCTTATGTTAAACGGTAATATAACGTAGCTCCCCGAAAACAGTTTGTCTGTTCAAGCAATATTGACCACATTGCCTGGTTTCCGAACATATCACATGTTTACCACTGATATTATATTCGGAAACACTCCGGCCTTTGGGCTTATGGAGGATAAAGTTGAAGTTCAGCCATGACAACCTTTTTATAATTTCGTCCGGAGATAAGCTTGATGGTAAAAGTACATTAGTACATAGAATCAAACGACTACGCTTTCTCTATTCCCTCTATCAGGCTGTCTAGTCTACAGTCCTATTGGGAAAACTTGGCAGCTGTCTCTACTTGGTCATATACCAAATGCACAGGGATTTCTTGTCCATCAAACCCTCGAGGTCCCAGGCCATATGATTCGGATCAAGACGAGTGTAGCGCATCTTCACCATCGCCCAGGCTTCTCGAGCACCCATGTGACATGCTGATGCTTTCCACAGTTAAAAGCGGCGTCGAGCCCCCCTTGAACACGTCCGCCAACTCCTCCATAGTTTTTGGAGGGGAATCACCCGACCATAAAGCCTTGGCCATATTCTGCATGGCCTTCCGAGCTCGCTCGTGGACCCTGGAAACCTCTCGCAGCATGTCACCCTCAAAACCGGACACTTTCCCTTCGGGCTGCCCAGTTAACAAATCTGCAGGAAAAGTTTTATGAAAAACTTCCAAAATAAGGGACTATAAGGAGGGTTAGGCATAAGGGACATACTGAACATGTTGCCTTTTAGCCTCCGGTTCTCTTCCAAGGCGCTTGAGAGTCGGGCTCTTACGCCCTTTAGCTCCTGTTCCAGCCTGACATTTTTATCCTGCGCTTGGTTTCTATTATCTATGGCCTGCGTCAATACGCGCTTGCCAGCACCTGTTTCCCCTTCGGAAAATTTTTTATCTGCCAAAGCAACCCTTAGCTCCCTCTCTAGTTGGTCGGTCGACCCTGTTGTTGTATTACAATTAGTATGTATATAACGATTCAGTGATCAACACTAATATCATAGTATCCGGACACCATTGTTCTTACCACCAGCATCCTTTCCTGACGACTTCGAATTTTCTAATTCGGCGAGCTGGGTCTGGCACTCTTCTTGCTCCTTGGATAAGGATTTATTCTTTTCTTGAAGCACCTGCAAAGAGACAATGATCGTCAGATCAGTTGTACCAACTGCTTTAAGTCTCGGGGGCTACTGACATGGGAACATCAAAATATACACTTACCCGCCTGTCTTTTGAAAGCCGGTGAGTGGCTCCAGCGAGTCCATCTTGAGTGGCTCGAATATAGGCATCTGCAAAGCTGAGGGCATTAAATGCCTCCTCAGAAAAGGCTAGGTCACGCATGGCTACTTTCCGCCACCGGTCAACAATCGCAACCTCCACTTCGGAAGTAGTAACTGACATTCCGTCCGAATCCTCCTAGAGAGGACAATCCGGCACTGAATTCACATTAACCCTTGACGGTCCGGAAGCCGAATTGGCTGGAGCTTGGTCTACATGATCTCCGGAAAGAGTCAGGTGTGTATTCCTCCTAAAAGAAAAAACAAAGCAGAAAGTTGTAATACCGACTTCGCCACCCAAGGTGTGTCAAAACAAACATACCTCTTTGAAGGTTTGCTGGTGTTCGCGGTCCTCTTTCGCTTCGAGGCCTTAGCAGATGCAGGCATCACCCTCTGGGATGACAGTCTTCGTACGGTTTAGCATGAGGAGCGCCGTCCCTGTTTATGTATGAGAAAATACAGTGGGTAAGGTGAGCTGGGAATCTTCTCTTGAATGAGATATGTCCTAGGTACTTATGTGGGAAGAAGGAATGATGCCTGGATAATCGGCTACAATAGCCACCAGGGTGCCATCACGGCAAGCTTGATAGAAGACTCCCTCTTCTAGCTCTATGCCTATGTACGGATCTTCATCATATCCGGGGCCCGCATTTTGAAATCGGTCCTTTGGCTGTGGGGCGGGACTATTAATCCCCTCAATCACCTTCCTCCATTCCTATTGGAAAAACCAAATTTAGTTCGGTCAATACGTCGTAACGAAGAAAGAATGGGCAAATATAGCAGTCAAGAGAGAGACTTGCCCAGTCAGGAGGATTGTACATAGAAAAACCCTCCCGACACGTTAAACGAATGAAGTCTTGCTTCTCTCCCTTATAAAGACCTTCCAGGACAACGGCTAGAGCGGCAGGGTCATCCGGACCTGGGCGTAAGCAGCGCGAGGCATCATTCAGGCCATTATAATGCCACATTGGAAATCCTCTTGCTTGGAGCGGCTGAACGCATCGCTTTATTGAAATAGCCATCACATCGATTGTAGATAACCCCGAACTGGCGAGCAATCTGATCTTGCCGACCAGTCTGCTAACCTCCTCTCTCTCTTCTTCTGAGGGACTACGGAGACACAAGTTGAAAAGCTTCTTTGGCGGAGCGCTGGAATATTTGGGGAGGCCTTGCCGAACTGGATCCGGCAGGGCAATGTCCTCAATATAGAACCACTCCGAAGGCCACTCTTCGGATGCCTTCTTTGGAGTGCCAGGCAGGTAGCCTGTCCCTACTATGCGCCATACTTTGGCGCCCCCAACTTCAAATATGGATTCCTTTTCCGATCGAGGGACAAGGTATAAGAACTTTTGCCATAGCTCAAAGAGAGGCTCACAACCCAAGAATGGTTCGCATAAAGCGACAAAACCCGCGATATGCAGGATAGAACCTGGCGTGAGATCGTGCAATTGAAGATCATAAAACTCCAGGAGTCCCCTAAGGAAGGGGTGGACGGGGAATCCTACGCCTTTTAAATGGAAAGGGACAAAACATACCCGCTCTCCATCGGAGGGGTTGGGAAAGCTCTCTGCCAGGGCTGGATTGTCAATAGAAGTTAGTCCAGCCTAGACGGGGACTAGATCCTCTAGAGGGAGATATCCCTACGCTTGAAGTGTCCTCAGACGTGCATGGGATACAGCGCAGCTTTTCCAATCTCCTGCACGAGGACCATGAGGGCGCGACGAAGAGCTTGGCGTGCTAGCCATGTTTGAAGATTTTTTTACAGGCACTAGGGTTTCTTCGGCTTGGAATGGGATGGAGAGGCAACTAGGATCTATTCTCTTATATAGGCGCCTTCCCCATACAGTCGAGGGGGTATTTGTAAAACTGCCTAGACGGGTCGCATTCGTTGGACACGTGGAAGCCAAGGCGACGGCGGCGAGGAATCAATGGGATACAATATTTAAAGAAGCTGAACTATCATCCAGGAGGACTCACCTTGCAAGACTGAAGACATGAAGCCGGACACGATCTCATCCTTGAAGGCAAGTCCAGGGGCTACGAAGGGAGTCCTGTATACAGGGGTCCTCAGGCGTCCGGGTCGATGAAGATGGGCCATATTGATGGGCCGCAAAAGAAGAAGCAGAAGACTCTCTCCCTTATTCGGTCAGGACTACTATGTAGATAGAAAGCCAAGCGAAGAGTCCGGATGTATTAATTACTTCCTCCCCAAGTCACCCTTGTAACCATAGGTTCTCTTTGGCGTGTATATAAGCTAGGGGGTTTAGTCTGTAGAGCGGATCATCGCCATCACAAGCTAAACTCTAGGGTTTAGCCATTACGATCTTGAGGAAGATCAACTCTTGTACTCGTATTCATTCATATTAATATAGCAAGAAGTAGGGTATTACCTCGATCGAGAGGGCCTGAACCCGGGTAAATATCGTGTCCCCAGGCTCCTGTTACCATCGATCCTCTGAACGCATAGCTTGGCCCCCCTACCCGAGATCTGCCAGTTTTGACACCGACAACAGGGGCGGCGTGCGGCGGCAACGCAGGACATGGGTGGCAGCGGTGAAAGCGCAGGGGAAGGGATCGGGCGGAGCTCACTGCGGGATGCAGAACATCGGGGCAAGGCATTGGGGCATCGGCATCGAGGCGGGCGGCCGGAGAGCATGGGCAGCCGGAGCATGGATGGCGTCGGCATCCCGGCGGGCGGCAGCGTCGGGGTGC
>LR738714.1:401146517-401171122 GCA_902687465.1 Secale cereale | reverse complement strand
GTGGTGGGGAACGACACAGTGGCTCAAAGTGGGAGTGGGGATGGTGTCGGGGCAGCTCGGCGATGGCGAGGAGGCCCGGCGAGGGCGAGTGCGTTGGCATCGAGGGCGGCAACCTGGCGGCGTCGTGCATTTCAGCGTCGGGGGAGAGAATGGGGAGAAAACTGGTAAGAGTTGGCTTATATAGCAAAGCCTTCAGTCCTGGTTGGTAGCTCCAACCGGGACTAAAGGCCACCCTTTCGTCCCGGTTGGTGCCACCAACCAGGACTAAAGGTATTTTTCGCCAACCCAAAGGGAGGGAAGCGGAGACCTTTGGTCCCGGTTGGTAACACGAACCATTAGTAAAGGGGGGCATTGATCCCGGTTGGTGGCTCGAACCGGGTCCAAAGGCACCCTTTCATCCTGGTTGGAGCCACCAACCGGGACCAAAGGCTTGTGCTGTAACTGGCGCGATGCGGTGGGAGTTTAGTCCCACCTTGCTTGCCGAGAGGTGATCGCAGTGGTTTATAAGCCCCACTGCGATCGACCCGTCGTGTTCCTCGCTAATGCAGGCCTGTTGGGCCTAATCTTCTTTTTTGCCCTGTTGGGCTAACTTTACCCGCGGGCCTGCATCCTGGCCCATGTGTAGGTGGGTTTCCAGTCGTATGCAGGCCATGGTGGCCTAGTAGGCAGGCTTTTTTTTGCATATGTTATGTTTTTACATTTTAATGTTATTTTATGCATATGTTAAATTTAGTTATATAAATTTAGTTGCATTAATATTATATAATTTCAGTTGCATAATTTTTTTATTGATTCTTTTTAGTTGATCCCGTTTGCTATTAGAGTTTTATAAAAGTTTTTTAGTTTGCTATTTAAGTTTGTAACAAAAAAACTTTATGAAAATTCTTTTTGCTATTAAAGCTTTTAACGAAAAATAATTTGATAATATTAGTTGCATAAATTTTATATAATTGTAAGTTAATATTATTTTGATCATAACTAGAGGTTTATAAAAGCTTTTTGTTGATTCTTTTTGCTATTGAAGAACATTATAGTTTTGTTTTAGTTGATCATAACAGAATATTTTAATTGATTCTTTTTAGTTCATTCTTTTTGCTATGAGATTTTTATAAAAGTTTTGTAGTTCATTCTTTTTGCTATTAGTTCATTCTTTGAACTAAATGACCCTGAAATTGAAAAGCACTACAAATGAACTCTAAAAGGTTGAAAGTTTGCATGGTATCATTATTTCACCCACATAGCATGTGCTAAAAAGTTGGGAGGGTTACGACAAAAACTGGACGCACTTTGTGTACAAAATGGACAATTTCTTCCGAAGTATTAGGGTTTCGGACGAAAACACATCTATTACAAATGGGATTTTTTTGAACTTATTTCAACTCCAGACTTTTTGTGTGTTCAACATGCACCATTCAAAGCCACATCATAAATTTTCAACCCTTTCTGACTTCAGTTGGTATTTTTCATGCATTTACTGATTTTTTAACCAAATGATCCTGAAATTGAAAAGCAGTACAAATGGCCTCTAAAAAGGTTGAAAGTTTGCATGGTATCATCATTTCACCCACATAGCATGTGCTAAAATGTTGGGCGGGTTATGGCAAAAACTGGATGCACTTCATGTACAAAATGGACAATCTCTTTCGAAGTATTAGGGTTTCAGATGAGAATTCATCTGTTACAAAAGGGATTTCATTTCTTGACATGTAACTGCAGTGGTATTCAAGATCAAAGCCATCATCAGAATAGTTGTGGAGAGAAAGTCTTTAGTTTTTCTTCGCGTATGTCCCTTCCTTATTGCACCGTAACAATGGACAATCTTCATCGTTTAACAGGGTGCTTGGGTCAACCTTGACTTTGAAGGGAGGAGTTTCAAAGTGTCAATTGCAGAGCAGACCTCTAGGTCTTTACAATAGGGTAGGTCTCAAAATATAGATTTCTTCTTCCAGATGGGTGCGTGATACATCTCCAACGTATCTATAATTTTTTATGTATTCATGCCATGTTTATAATATTTCTACATGATTTTGGTATGATTTAGTTTGATCTAACCCAGACTTACGATGTTTTCAGCAGAACTACCGTGGTGTTGTTTTTGTGCAGAAATATAAGATCTCGGAATGCGCTGAAAATCAACGGAGTTTTTTTTCTGGAAAATGAAAAAAATATTGGAACGAAGAGTTACTCGAGGGAAGGCCCGTGGGCCCCACGAGGGTGGAGGGCACGTCCACCCCCCTGGGGCGCGCCCCTGTGCCTCGTGACCTCTCCGTGGGCCCTCCTGACTTGTTCTCGACGCTAACCTCTCCTATAAATCCCCAAACCTCTAGAAAATAACCTAGATTGGGAGTTCAGCCACCGCAAGCCTCTGTAGCCACCAAAAACCAATTGGGACACTATTCCGTCACCCTACCGGAGTGGGGATCCAACACATGTGGCCATCTTCATCATCCCGTCGCTCTCCATGACGAGGAGGGAGTAGTTCACCCTCGGGGCTAAGGGTATGTACTAGTAGATATGTGTTTGATCTCTCTTTCTCTCTCTCTCTTGTGTTCTTGATTTGGAACGATCTCGATGTACCACGAGCATTGCTATTATAGTTGGATCTTATGATGTTTCTCCCCCTCTACCTTCTTGTAATGGATTGAATTTTCCCTTTGATGTTATCTTATCGGATTGAGTTTTTTAGGATTTGAGAACACTTGATGTATGTCTTGCGTGGATACCTGCGATGACATAGGGGTATTCCATTGATTCACATGATGTATGTTTTGGTTCGCACATGTTTTCGTCTTGACTCTCTAGTAGAAACTTTGGAGCACTCTTTGAAGTTCTTTGTGTTGGTTTGAATAGATGAATCCGAGATTGTGTGATGCATATCCTAAATCATACCCGCGAATACTTGTGGTGACATTGGAGTATCTTGGTGACATTAGGGTTTTGGTTGAGTTGTATCTTTAGGTATTATTTTACTATGAACTCTAGGGATGTTTGTGACACTTATAGGAATATCCCAATGGATTGATCGGAAAGAATAACTTTGAGGTTGTTTCGTACGCTACAATAATCCCTTCGTTTGTTCTCCGCTATTAGTGACTTTGGAGTGACTCTTTTTTGCATTTTGAGGGATTGTTATATGATCTAATTATGTTCTTATTGTTGAGAGAACTTGCACTAGTGAAAGTACGAACCCTAGGCCTTGTTTCGAAGCATTGTACTACCGTTTTCTCTCACTTTTATTACTTGTTACCTTGCTGTTTTTATAATTTCAGATTACAAACACCTATATCTACCATCCATATTGCACTTGTATCACCATCTCTTCATCGAACTAGTGCACCTATACAATTTAACATTGTATTGGGTGTGTTGGGGGAGACAAGAGACTCTTTGTTATTTGGTTTCGGGGTTGTTTGAAAGGGACCATCTTCATCGTACGCCTCCCACGTATTGATAAACCTTAGGTCATCCACTTGAGGGAAATTGGCTATAGTCCTACAAACCTCTGCACTTGGAGGCCCAACAACGTCTACAAGAATAAGGTTGTGTAGTAGACATCAGTGCGTTCCCCTCAGCTTCATTCGGAACAGATAGTCCGCCAGGACCCTTTCCTAAGATTACATGTAAATCATTGACCATATCAAGTATGGGATCACCAGTATGGAGGGTGGGCTTCTTCGGTGATCTACCTCACCTTTGAAATGCTTGCCTTTCTTTTAACATTGATGGTTGGTCGGAAGAAATCGACGATGTCCCATGTACACATTCTTCCTACATTTGTCCAAATATATACTTTCAGTGTCATCTAAACAGTGCGTGCATGCGTGGTATCCTTATTTATCTATCCTGAAAGGTTACTGAGAGTAGGCCAATCATCGATGATTAGAACCAGCAATGCTTGTAGGTCAAATTCCTCCTGGTTGTGCTCATCCCACACACATACACCTTTTCCATTCCACGTCTATAAAAGTTCTTCAACTAATGTCCTTAGGTACACAACAATGTCGTTGTCGGGTTGCTTAGGGCCTTGGATCACTACTGGCATCATAATGAACTTCCGCTTCATGCACAACCAAGGAGGAAGGTTATAGATACATAGAGTCATGGGCCAGGTGCTATGATTGCTGCGCTGCTCCCCAAAAGGATTAATGTCATCTATGCTTAAACCAAACCATATGTTCCTTGCGTCACCTGCAAAGTCCCCCCACCTTCTCTCGATTTTTCTCCAAAGCGACCCGTCAGCTCGTGCTCTCAACTTCATGTCTTTCTTATGGTCCTCTTTGTGACATCGCATAAACTTGGCATGCTCTTTGTTTCAGAACAGACGTTTCAATCGTGGTATTATAGGATATTAGCTCACGAGATTAGTTGTTATTTTTTTATAGAAGAGTGCTTTTAAGTCGATTCTTTTTGCAGAAGATTAATAGATAAATTCCTCAGGACCACCAATTTATTTCAAAAAAATTGGAGTTACAGAAGTGTTCGAGAGTTACAGATTACTACAGACTTTTCTTTTTTTGACAGATTTTGTTTTCATTGTGTTGTTTGCTTATTTTGATGAATCTATGAGTAGTATCGGAGGATATGAACCATAGAGAAGTTGGAATACATTAGATATAACACCAATATGAATTCAGAATGAGTTCACAACTGTACCTAAGTGGTGATTTATTTTCTTATACAAATGGAGCTTACGAGTTTTCTGTTGAGTTTTGTGTTGTGAAGCTTTCAAGTTTTGGGTAAAGATTCGATGGACTGTGGAGTAAGGAGTGGCAAGAGCCTAAGCTTGGGGATGCCCAAGGCACCCCAAGGTAATATTCACGGACAACCAAGATCCTCAGCTTGGGGATGCCCCGGAAGGGATCCCCTCTTTCGTCTTCGTTGATCGGTAACTTTACTTGGAGCTATATTTTTATTCACCACATGATATGTGTTTTGCTTGTAGCGTAAATTTATTTTATTTTGTTTTGCTTACTGTTTGAATAATATCCCAGGATCTTAAATTCTTAAATGTTAAAGAGTCTTCATAGTTACATAATTATTCAACTACTCATTGATATTCACTTATATCTTTTGGAGTAGTTTGTCATTTGCTCTAGTGCTTCACTTATATATTTTAGAGCACAACAGTGGTTTTATTTTGAAGAAATTGATGAACTCTCATGCGTCACTTATATTATTTTGAGAGTCCTAAAAAGGATGGTAATTTGCTTTGGTTATAAATTTAGTCCTAATATGATAGGCATCCAAGAGGGATATAATAAAAACTTTCATATAAAGTGCATTGAATACTATGAGAAGTTTGATTCTTTATGATTTTTTTTGAGATATGAAGATGGTGATATTAGAGTCATGCTAGTGGAGTAGTTGTGAATTTGAGAGATACTTGTGTTAAAGTTTGTGATTCCCGTAGCATGCACGTATGGTGAACTGTTATGTGTTGAAGTTGGAACAAGATTTATTTATTGATTGTCTTCCTTATAAGTGGAGGTCGGGATCGTACGATGGTTAACTCCTACCAACCCTTCCCCTAGGAGCATGTGCGTAGTACTTTCTCTCGATGACTAACAAATTTTTGCCATAAGTATGTGAGTTCTTTATGACTAATGTTGAGTCCATGGATTATACACACTCTCACCCTTCCACCATTGATAGCCTCTCTTGTGCTGCGCAACTTTCGCCGGTACCATATACCCACCATATACCTTCCTCAAAACAGCCACCATACCTACCTATTATGGTATTTCCATAGCCATTCCGAGATATATTTCCATGCAACTTTCCACTGTTCCGTTTATTATGACACGCTCCATCATTTTCATATTTCTTTGCATGATCATGTAGTTGACATGTATTTGTGGCAAAGCCATCGTTCATAATTCTTTCATACGTGTCACTCTTGATTCATTGCAGATCCCGGTACACTGGCGGAGGCATTCATATAGAGTCATATCTTATTCTAAGCATCGAGTTGTAATTCATGAGTTGTAGGTAAATAAAAGTGTGATGATCATCATTATTAGAGCATTGTACCAATGAGGAAAGGATGATGGAGACTATGATTCCCCCACAAGTTGGGATGAGACTCCGGATGAAAAATAATAAATAATAAATAAATAAATAAATAAAGAGGTCAAAAAAGAGGGGGGCAAAAAAACAAAAAAGAGAGAAAAAGAGAGAAGGGCCAATGCTACTATCCTTTTACCACACTTGTGCTTCAAAGTAGCACCATGATCTTCATGATAGAGAGTCTCCTATGTTGTCACTTTCATATACTAGTGGAAATTTTTAATTATAGGACTTGGCTTGTGTATTCCAATGATGGGCTTCCTCAAATGCCTTAGGTCTTCATGAGCGAGCAAGTTGGATGCACACCCACTTAGTTTCTTTTGGAGCTTTCATAAACTTCTAGCTCTAGTGCATCTGTTGCATGGCAATCCCTACTCACTCACATTGATATATGTTGATGGGCATCTCCATAGCCCGTTGATACGCTTAGTTAATGTGAGATTATCTTCTCCCTATTTGTCTTCTCCATAACCACCATTCTATTCCACTATAGTGCTATGTCCATGGCTCACACTCATGTATTATGTGAAAGTTGAGAAAGTTTGACAATACTAAAGTATGAAACAATTGCTTGGCTGAAACCGGGTTGTGCATGATTTAAATATTTTGTGTGATGAAGATGGAGCTTAGCCAAACTATATGATTTTGTAGGAATAAGCTTTCTTTGGCCATGTTATTTTGAGAAGACATAATTGCTTTGTTATTATGCTTGAAGTATTATTATTTTTATGTCAATATTAAAATTTTGTTTTGAATCTTATGGATCTGAATATTCTTTCCACAATAAAGAGATATTACATTGATAAATATGGTAGGTAGCATTCCACATCAAAAATTCTATTTTTATCATTTACCTACTTGAGGACGAGCATGAATTAAGCTTGGGGATGCTGATACGTCTCCAATGTATCTATAATTTTTGATGTATTCATGCCATGTTTATAATATTTCTACATGATTTTGGTATGATTTGGTTAGAACTAACTTGGACTGACGCTTTTTTTAGCAGAACTACCGTGATGTTGTTTTTGTGCAGAAATAAATGTTCTCGGAATGCGCTGAAAACAACGGAGATTTTTTCTAGAAAATGTAAAAAATACTGGAACGAAGAGTTACTGGAGAGGAGGCTTGTGGGCCCCACGAGGGTGGAGGGCGCGCCTACCCCCCAGGGTGCGCCCCTATGCCTCGTGGACTCTCCGTGGGGCCCCCTGACTTGTTCTTGATGCCAGCCTCTCCTATAAATCCCCAAACCTCTAGAAAATAACATAGATCTGGAGTTCCACCGCTGCAAGCCTCTGTAGCCACCAAAAGCCAATCGTGACCCTGTTCTGGCACCCTGACGGAGGGGGGATCCATCACCGGTGGCCATCTTCATCATCCCGGCGCTCTCCGTGACGAGGAGGGAGTAGTTCACCCTCGGGGCTGAGGGTATGTACAAGTAGCTATGTGTTTGATCTCTCTCTCTCTCTCTCTCTCTCTCTCTCTCTCTCTCTCTCTTTCTCTCTCGTGTTCTTTTGGAATGGTCTTGATGTACCGCGAGCTTTGCTATTATAGTTGGATCTTATGATGTTGCTCCCCCTCTACCTTCTTGTAATGCATGGAGTTTCCCCTTTGAAGTTATCTTATCAGATTGAGTCTTTAAGGATTTGAGAACAGTTGATGTATATATTGCCTGGGATACCTGCAGTAACAATGGGGTATTCTATTGATTCACTTGATGTATGTTTTGGTGATCAACTTGCGGGTTCAGTGACCTTGGTAATCTATGCATAGGGGTTGGCACACATTTTTTACTTGACTCTCCGGTAGAAACTTTGGGGCACTCTTTGAAGTTCTTTGTGTTGGTTTGAATAGATGCATCTGAGATTGTCTGATGCATATCGTATAATCATACACGCGGATACTTGTGGTGACATTGGAGTATATAGGTGACATTAGGATTTTGGTTGATTTGTGTCTTATGGTGTTATTTTACTACGAACTCCAGGGTTGTTTGTGACACTTATAGGAATAGCCCAATGGATTAATCGGAAAGAATAACCTTGAGGTGGTTTTGTACCCTACAATAATCTCTTCGTTTGTTCTCCGCTATTAGTGACTTTGGAGTGACTCTTTGTTGCATGTTGAGGAATTCTTATATGATCTAATTATGTTATTATTGTTGAGAGAACTTGCACTAGTGAAAGTATGAACCCTAGGCCTAGTTTCGAAGCATTGAAATACCGTTTTCGCTCACTTTTATTACTTGTTATAATTTTAGATTACAAAAACCTACATCTACCATCCATATTGCACTTGTATCACCATCTCTTCACCGAACTAGTGCACCTATACAATTTACCATTGTATTGGGTGTGTTGGGGATACAAGAGACTCTTTGTTATTTGGTTGCAGGGTTGTTTGAGAGAGACCATATTCATCCTAAGCCTCCCATAGATTGATCAACCTTAGGTCATCCACTTGAGGGAAATTTGCTACTTTCCTATAAAGCTCTACACTTGGAGGCCCAACAACGTCTACAAGAAGAAGGTTGTGTAGTAGACATCAGTGCGCGTCCCTCAGCGTCATTCGGAACAGATAGTCCGCCAGGACCCTCTCCAAAGATTACTTGTAAATCATTGGCCATATAAAGTATGTGATCACCAGTATGGAGGGCGGTCTTCTTCCGCTGATCTACCTCACCTTTGAAATGCTTGCCTTTCTTTTGACATTGATGGTTGGTCGGAAGAATTCGACAATGTCCCATGTACATATTCTTCTTGCATTTGTCCAAATATATACTTTCGGTGTCATCTAAATAGTGCATGCATGCATGGTATCCTTGTTTGTATGTCCTGAAAAGTTACTGAGTGCAGGCCAATCATCGATGGTTACAACCAGCAACGCATGTAGGTCAAATTCCTCCTGGTTGTGCTCATCCCACACACATACACCTTTTCCATTCCACAACTATAAACGTTCTTCAACTAATGTCCTTAGGTACACATCAATGTCGTTGCCGGGTTGGCTAGGGCCTTCGATGAGCACTGGCATCATAATGAACTTCCGCTTCATGCACAACCAAGGAGAGGAAGGTTATAGATACATAGAGTCATGGGCCAGGTGCTCTGATGCTGCTCTGCTCCCCAAAAGGATTAATGCCATCTGTGCTTAAACCAAACCATACGTTCCTCGCGTCACCTGCAAAGTCCCTCCACCTTCTCTCGATTTTTCTCCATCGCATCCTCACGAGCTCCATCGCCCCCCCAGCAACTCCGGAGGTAGATTCGACCATGGTTGCTGATGACCCTGCCGTCCAGCAAGAAGCACCCAAGACTCCTGAAGCACCTAAAGATCCCGCGGCACCGACCCTCGTGGAGCAACCTGCATACTTCGTCAGCACCGTATTGCGTGACGCGCACTCACGTTACCCAATGCCTCAAAAGTTGCTCCTAGCGCTCCTTGTTGCCTCCAAGAAGCTGCGCCATTACTTCCAGGGCCACCCCATCAAGGTTGTCTCGTCGTACCCTCTCGAGAAGGTGCTCCGGGGCCCAAACGTCGTCGGGAGGGTCGCTGACTGGAACATCGAGCTACAGGCGTTCCAGTTGGAGTTCAGCACCACGCGAGCGATCAAAGGAGTGGCTCTGGCAGACTTTGTGGCAGAATGGACTGACGCACCGGAACAGGGGGCTGGCAAGGATCGCTCACTGGCCCCCGGTGATGAAGCCCCAGATGGATGGGTGGTGTACTTAGACGGCGCCTTCTCGCACCTTGGTGCAGGAGCTGGTGTCGTGTTAGTATCTCCCACTCAGGACAAGTTGTACTACGCCGTGCAGCTTTGCTTCCAGCAAGGCGAGAAGGTCTCCAACAACATAGAAGAGTATGAGGGCCTGATTGCTAGGCTCAAGACCGCAGCTGCACTGGGGGTCAAGCGCCTCACCATTAAATGCGATTCACAACTCCTCATCAACTTCTCCAACAAGAAATACAAGCCCAAGGACGAGCACATGGAGGCATATCTGGAGGAGGTGCACAAGATGAAAAAGTGGTTCCAAGGGCTGGAGCTGCAGCACGTGCCAAGGGGCACGAACAAGGAGGCGGACGACATCGCCAAAGGAGCCTCCAGGCGGGAACACCAGAAGCCGGGCATCTTCGAGGAGCGGTTGCTCAAGCCGTCGGCAGCACCGCCCACTCCTGAGCCAGCATCCTCTCGGGAGGGGCTGCTTGTGGCGCCCGCAGCCGGAGCTCCTCTCTACGAGCCGACCTCCGGAGCCCGCCTGCTACTCGATGCGGAGCCCGAGGAGGGTTGCTGGACCAAAGAGCTCAAGATGTACCTACTACACGGCACCTTGCCAGACAAGGAGGAAGACGCGGAGTACGTGGCTCGGCAGGCCTCGGCTTACTGCATCCAAGACGGCGAGCTCTACAGGAGGCGCCCCAATGACGTCCCATCAAAGTGCATCTCGAGGAAGCAAGGACGCGAGCTGTTGGCCGACATCCACGGTGGAGACTGCGGCCACCATTCATCTTCCCGCACCCTCCTGGGCAAGGCCTTTTGCACCGGCTTTTACTGGCCCACAACACTCAGCGATGCCACGGAGCTTGTGCAGGCTTGTGAGGCGTGCCAGTTTCACGCCAAGCGGATCCACTAACCAGCGCAGGGCCTCCAGATGATCCCGCGCTCCTGCCCTTCGCGGTCTGGGGATTGGACATCCTGGGTCCGCTTCCCCGGGCGGCGGGGGCTACCGCTTCCTATACATTGCCATCGACAAGTTCACCAAGTGGGCGGAGGTGGAGCCTGTTCGGGCGATCCCTGCCGGGTCGACGGTCAAGTTCATCAAGGGCCTCGTGAGGCGATTCGGGGTCCCCAATTGCATCATCACGGATAACGGTTCGCAGTTTACAAGCAATCTCTTCAGGTCATATTGTGCTAACCTTGGAACGCAGATCTTCTACGCCTTGGTGGCTCACCCCAGGAGCAACGGTCAGGCCGAACGCGCCAACGCAGAAGTCTTGCGTGGCCTCAAGACGCTCAGATTTAAGAAAAACCTAGAGGCTTGTGGCAGGGGCTGGATCGACGAGCTCTAGTCCGTGTTGTGGTCAATCCGTACCACCGCAACCAAACCCATGGGAGAAACCCCTTTCTTCCTCGTTTACGGGGCAGAGGCGGTCCTCCATCATGAGGTCAAGCATCTCTCCCCACGGGTCTTGGCTTTCAATGAGGAATGCCAGGATGCCGCCTGGCGGATGGACCTCGTGCTCGGCGAGGAGGGCCGCCGCCGAGCTGCACTCAGGGAAGCACGATATCAGCAGGCTCTTCGGCGGTACCACTGCTGCAACGTCCGCACAAGAACACTTGAAGTTGGTGACTTGGTCCTGAGGCGGGTCCTCTCCAGGGAGGGGTAACACAAGCTCTCGCTCATGTGTGACGGCCCGTTCAAAATCGCCCGTGTCTCTAGGCCTGGTGTTGTACGCTTGGAGACACACGATGGGGTACCTATCCGGAATTCCTGGAACATTCAGCACCTCAGGAGGTTCTATCCGTAATCAAGGCTCCGTGCTCGTGAAGGTCTCCGCTCGTGAAACTCTCATGTAATAATGAGTTGGGGCTGTAGACGCCCCGGAGTCTCCTGAGCGTTGCCTGCGGGCCATCAGACGGGGCTCCCACCCACGTCCCAGTGGCAGTCCTGAGCTCCGCGCTGGAAAGAAGACGTAGTGTAGGGGTCGGACGCGCCCTTTTTTCCTTTTTTGGCTTGGTGTTTGGCTGTCATCCCTTCCTCTACCCCGTGCTATGAATTTCTCGCGTTTCTTGCGTTTGGTCGGGAGTCTTGCTTGGAGTTTTTCTCGCCGATTTTAAGTTCATCTTTTCAGGCAGGGGTTTCGCCGCTTGGTCTCCTTCGTGCACCTCGCGCGTGGGGGATGGGACATGGTCGGTCTCGGCTCTCAGCTGCCGCGATCTCGTGACCTCACCTAGCCAAGCCTGCTCAGGCTCTGGCATCGGGCTTCTCAGTCCACACGACCTATTCTGCCAAGCCTGCTTAGGCCTTGGCACCTTAATCCATGCTCAGCACTCTCAAGCGAGCCCAAGGGCGCAAGCCCTCGGCAGCGCGCAGCGGCTCACTCATACTCGGGGGCTCTGCAGGTCAGGACACCCCGAACTCAGCCACCCTCATGACCCGTCGGGGGCTCATGACGCCGATGAGTCGGGAGCACTTCACCTCAAGACATTGAAACACATAAGCTAAGTAATCTCATCCAGACCAAAAACATAATAGCAAGTTCTCGTTTCATACATATGACATAGTCCATTACACGCCTTCTCGAGGCAACCTAAAATTTTGATACATGAAGGAAATGAAGAAAAAAAGAAGCAGAGGTTGACCCACTGAGCCACAGCTCGGCACCGTTGCCCCCACTCAGTCGGAGTCTTTCGGCTCCTCCCGCTTCACCGGGGCGCGGTGGCGCGACCACACTCCCCCCTCGCTGAGCCGAGCTCGGTGGCGCGGTGGCTCAATGTAGCCGCCGCTGCTGGAGGAGCTCCTGCTGCCACAAAAGGGGGACCCGCGGTGCCCACCAAGACCAAGCTCTTTTCCAGAGGAAGAGCTGCTCCTCCGGACGCCGTCGCGACCCTCCTCATTGTTGTCGGCCTCGGGACAGCACCCAAGGTGCCTCCCTTCCTCCGAGAAGATCCTGACGAATAGCGTTGAGACACCGTCATACCTGAAATGGAGCGTGCACCTCCCGTGCAGCCGGCGCGCGTGCGCAAACGACTTCCAGCCGCGCTCAAGGAACACGTCGCCTGAGGGGGCAACGTCGACCTCCACTCAGGAAGCACCACTGCAACAGCCATCGGTCTATAGCCAGAGGCCGCCGGGGCCTTCGGCTAGCAGCACGTTGCCGAATGAGCGGGGGAGCCGAAGCCACAAGCCGCCAGGCTTCACCGCCCACACCACGAGCTCTGACGACACATCGAAGGAGTGGAGCTGTGGGCGCGGAGGACGCACAGCCGCCCGATGGCGTCCCATGCCCCCTTGCCCACCGCGGCTACGACCGCCTCCTCCGCGAGAAGAGGCGTCGCACCTCCCGCCGGCGACCTCGTCGGAACCCAAAAGGCCGCGCCCGCTTCCTCGACGAGCCACCACTGGCGTAGCGGCATACTTGCGGGGGCAGCCACGGCCCCTCTTCGGCGGTGGCGAGGCCAGCTCCTTCGAGGCCTTCCCCTTCTCTGCGGTGGACGACTTCCTCAGTGGCGCTATGGAGACCTTGCAGCGAGAAGAAGAACATGGAGCGAACAAGAAAGCAGATGGCCCTAGCTTGAAGGTGGCCTGGGGGTTCCCAACCGCCAGTCACTGGCGTCACAGCTATAGTGACCCCGTCATCCACGTCAGGGAGTTGTCAAGTCGCACGGTTACCACAGCTGCCTGGGGAAGCGGAGACGCCACGTCCCATTCAACCGTCAGGCACCGGCCTAGCCCGCAGTCTTTTGGGGCCTGCGGCACTTCGTCCTCGACTAAGGCTTCGCCCCGAAGCCAACTCCGCGCGCGCCTTGGGCCCAGGGGCTACTGTCGGCATCCTGGGAACCAGGGTACCCAGACTTGCCTGCCTGCGGACCGCGACGAGCTCCTACTACGGCCTGGTACGACCCAGCTGATCGACCAACTGCTCAAGAACCTCGCAACGATAACGACACCAAGACCGTCTCATGTGCGGCCTCGGCTAGGCTGCTCCGGAGGGGCGGTGAACTCAAGGACAAGCCTGCCTCAAGAGGAGGCAGTGACGCAAGCAGTGATGCACCGCGCCAGTGGGTGCCAGTGCGTGCCAGCGGCGCAGTTGCCGTTTTGGTGCAAAGGAGACAACGCAGGCGCAAGTTCCCGAGGGGCGAGACAAATGATTTGTTTCCCCTTCGGTGCAACAGGACCGAAGACCGCAAGGATGACATCGAGGATGTCACCACCGAGCCCACCACCGCGTCATTGTCTGATCTCTTTGCAGGCGGAGACCACTTTTGTCAGGATAGGAACGTCCTTGTGTTCCCGCTTGATACGTCCATTTTGCATGATGCTTATAAGTTGATATTTATTTCATTATGGACTGTTCATGCATGTTTTGTCACAATACTTATGCCTTTTCTCTCTTATTTTACAAGGTTTACATGAAGAGGGAGAATGCCGGGAGCTGGATATCTGGGCTGGAAAAGGAGCAAACTCTGGAAACCTATTTTCCACAACTCCAAAAGCCCTGAAACTCCACAGAACATCGTTTCGTAAAATATAAAAAATATCTAGCGAAAGAAACCCACAAGAGGGGCCACCGGCTAGCCTCGAGGGTCGGGGGCGCGCCCCCCTTCCAAAGGCGCGCCCCCTGCCTCGTGGGCCAGCCGGTAGGCCCCCGATGCCCATCTTCTCCTATATGAAGCGTTTTGACCTGGAAAAAAAATCATAAGGAGCCTTTCGGGACCAGACGCCGCCGACTCGACGCGAAACCGAGGCAGAAACCAATCTAGGGCTCCGGCAGAGCTGTTCTGCCAGGGATACTTCCTGCCGGGAGGGGGAAATCGTCACCGCCATCATCACCAACAACTCTCCCATCTTGGGGAGGGCTATCTTCATCAACATCTTCACCAGCACCATCTCCTCTCAAACCCTAGTTTATCTCTTGTATCCAATCTTTGTACCCAAACCTCAGACTGGTACCTGTGGGTTGCTAGTAGTGTTGATTACTCCTTGTAGTTGATGCTAGTTGGTTCATTTGGTGGAAGATCATATGTTCAGATCCATTATGCATATTAATACCCCTCTGATCATGACCAATATTATGTCTTGTGAGTAGTTACTTTTGTTCCTGAGGACATGGGAGAAGTCTTGCTATTAGTAGTCATGTGAATTTGGTCTTCGTTCGATATTTTGATGAGATGTATGTTGTCTCTCCTCTAGTGGTGTCATGTGAACATCGACTACATGACACTTCACCATTATTTGGGCCTAGAGGAAGGCATTGGTAAGTAATAAGTAGATGATGGGTTACTAGAGTAACAGAAGCTTAAACCCTAGTTTATGCGTTGCTTCGTAAGGGGCTGATTTGGATCCATATGTTTCAGGTTATGGTTACATTTACCTTAATACTTATTTTGTAGTTGTGGATGCTTGCATTAGAGGTTAATCATAAGTGGGAAGCTTGTCCAAGTAAGGGCAGCACCCAAGCACTGGTCCACCCACATACCAAATTATCAAAGTACCGAACGTGAATCGGATGATCGTGATGAAAACTAGCTTGACGATAATTCACATATGTCCTCGGGAGCGCTTTACCTTACATAAGAGTTTGTCCAGGCTTGTCCTTTGCTACAAAAAGGATTGGGACATCTTGCTGCACCTTATTTACTTTTACCTTTTGTCACTTGCTACCAATTAGCTTATCACAAAACTATCTTTTACCGATAATTTCAGTGCTTGCAGAAAATACCTTACTAAAAATTGCCTATCATTTCCTTCTGCTCCTCGTTAGGTTCGACAGTCTTACTTATCAAAAGGACTACGATAGATCCCCTACACTTGTGGGTCATCAGGACTCTTTTCTGGCGCCGTTGCCGGGGAGTGAAGCGCCTTTGGTAAGGAAAAATTTATATAGTGTGCTAATTTTTTTGTCACTTGTTACTATGGCTCAAAATCCTATGAGGGGCTTGTTCGGGGTATCTTCACCCCGAGCAGAAGAGCAAACAGTTGCTCCTCAACCTACTGCACCTATTGAAAATGTTTGCTTTGAAATTCCTTTGGGTATGATAGAGAAACTGCTTGAAAATCCCTTTATAGGAGACGGAACACTGCATCCCGATTTACATCTAATCTATGTGGATGAAGTTTGTGGATTGTTTAAGCTTGCAGGTATGCCCGAGGATGTTATCAAGAAGAAGGTCTTCCCTTTATCTTTGAAGGGAGATGCATTGACGTGGTTTAGGCTATGCGATGATATGGGATCTTGGAACTATAATCATCTGAAGTTGAAATTTCATCAGAAGTTCTACCCTATGCACCAGGTTCATCGTGATCGTAATTATATTTATAATTTCCAGCCTCGCGAAGGAGAAAGCATCGCTCAAGCTTGGGGGAGGCTTAAGTCAATGTTATATTCATGCCCCAATCACGAGCTTTCAAGAAAAATGGTCATCCAAATTTTTTATGCTCGGCTTTCTCTCAATAATCGCACCATGCTCAATAATTCTTGTTCTGGCTCTTTTTATGATGAAGACTGTTGAATTCAAATGGGATTTATTGGAAAGAATTAAACGCAACTCCGAAGATTGGGATCTCGACGAAGGTAAGGAGTCAGGTATTACCCCTAAGTTTGATTGTGTTAAAGCTTTTATGGATACCGATGTTTTCTGTGAGTTTAGCACTAAGTATGGAGTAGACTCTGAGATAGTAGCTTCTTTCTGTGAATCCTTTGCTACTCATGTTGATCTCCCCAAGGAGAAGTGGTTTAAATACCATCCCCCTATTGAAGTAAAAGTAGTTGAACCTATTAAAGTTGAAGAAAAGACTATCATTTATAATGTTGATCCTGTTATACCTACTACTTATATTGAGAAACCCCCTTTCCCTGTTAGTATAAAGGATCATCCTCAAGCTTCAACTGTAGTTCGTAAGAGTAACACTAGAACACCTACACCCTCTGAGCAAGTTAAAGTTGAACCTAGTGTTGCTATGGTTAAAGATCTCTTGGTAGAAGATTTAGATGGACATGTTATTTATCTCCAAGAAGAGTCTACTAGAATAGCCAAACCCAATGCTAGGAATAAACATAAACCTGTTGTAGGCCTCCTTGTTATCTCTGTCAAGATAGGAGATCATTGCTTTCATGGTTTATGTGACGTAGGTGCTAGTGCGAGTATTATCCCTCTTGACTTGTACAACAAAATTATGCATGATATTGCACCTGTTGAGTTAGAAGGGATTGATGTTACTATTAGGCTCGCTAATAGAGACACTATTTCACCAGTTGGGATTGTTAGAGATATTGAAGTTTTGTGTGGGAAGGTTAAATACCCTGCTGATTTTCTTGTTCTTAGTTCCCCACAAGATGCATTATGTCCCATTATATTTGGTAGACCCTTCTTGAATACCGTTAATGCCAAGATAGACTGCGTGAAAGATATTGTTACTGTTGGATTAGGGGATATGTCTCATGATTTTAACTTTGCTAAATTCCGTAGACAACCCCTTGAAAAGGCATTACCCTGTAAGGATGAAATTATTGGTCTTGCTTCTATTGCCGTGCCACCTAATGATCCTTTAGAACAATACTTGCTAGACCATGAAAATGATATGCATATGAATGAGAGAAGGGAAATAGATGAAATATTCTTTAAACAGGGACCCGTATTAAAAAACAACTTGCCTGTTGAAATCCTAGGGGATCCTCCTCCACCCAAGGGTGATTCCGTGTTTGAACTTAAACATTTGCCTGATAATCTTAAGTATGTTTATCTTTATGAAAAGAAGATATATCCTGTTATTATTAGTGCTAACCTTTCAGAGCAGGAAGAAGGAAATTATTAAAAACTCTGAAGAAGCACCGAGCTGCTATTGGATATACTCTGGATGATCTTAAGGGCATTAGTCCCACTATATGCCAACACAAGATAAAATTGGAAGAAAATGCTAAACCAGTTATTGATCATCAGCGACGGTTAAATCCTAAGATGAAAGAAGTGGTAAGGAAGGAAATATTAAAGCTTCTAAAGGCAGGTATTATCTATCCAGTTGCTCATAGTAAGTGGGTAAGTCATGTCCATTGTGTTCCTAAGAAAGGAGGTATGACTGTCGTTCCTAATGATAAAGATGAATTGATCTCGCAAAGAATAGTTACAGGTTATAGGATGGTAATTGATTTTCGTAAGTTAAATAAAGCTACTAAGAAAGATCATTACCCCTTGCCATTTATTGATCAAATGCTAGAAAGGTTATCGAAGCATACTCATTTCTGCTTTCTAGATGTTTATTGTGGTTTCTCTCAAATACCTGTGTGAAAAGGGGATCAAGAAAAGACCACTTTTACTTCTCCTTTCAGTACCTTTGCTTATATACGTACACCTTTTGGTTTATGTAATGCACCTGCTACCTTTCAAAGATGCATGATGGCTATATTCTCTAATTTTTGTGAAAAGATTGTTGAGGTTTTCATGGATGATTTCTCCGTTTACGGAACTTCTTTTGATGATTGCTTAAGCAACCTTGATCGAGTTTTGCAGAGATGTGAAGATACTAACCTTGTCTTGAATTGGGAGAAGTGCCACTTTATGGTTACTGAAGGCATTGTCTTCGGACATAAAATTTCGGAAAGAGGTATTGAGGTTGACAGAGCTAAAGTGGATGCTATTGAAAAGATGCCATGCCCTAAGGATATCAAAGGTATACGTAGTTTCCTTGGTCATGTCGGGTTTTATAGGAGGTTCATAAAGGACTTCTCCAAAATCTCCAGGCCTCTGACTAATCTCTTACAAAAAGATATTCCTTTTGTCTTTGATGATGATTGTCTAGAAGCATTTGAAATACTTAAGAAAGCATTGATCTCTGCACCTATTGTCCAGCCTCCTAACTGGAATTTACCCTTTGAGATTATGTGCGATGCTAGTGATTATGCTGTAGGAGCTGTTTTAGGGCAAACAGTTGATAAGAAATTGAATGTTATCCAGCATGCTAGTAAAACTCTAGATAATGCCCAAGGAATTTATGCTACCACTGAGAAAGAATTTTTAGCAGTTGTGTTTGCTTGTGATAAGTTTAGACCCTATATCGTTGATTCTAAAGTAACTATTCACATTGATCATGCTTCTATCAAATACCTTATGGAAAAGAAAGATGCTAAACCTAGACTTATTAGATGGGTTCTCTTGCTGCAAGAATTTGACTTGCATATTATTGATAGAAAGGGAGCTGAGAACCCCGTAGCAGATAACTTGTCTAGGTTAGAGAATATACTTGATGACCCACAACCTATTGATGATAGCTTTCCTGATGAACAACTAGCTGTCATAAGTACTTCTCGTACTGCTCCTTGGTATGCTGATTATGCTAATTACATTGTTGCTAAGTTTATACCTCCTAGCTTCACGTACCAGCAAAAGAAAAAGTTCTTCTATGATTTGAGACATTACTTTTGGGATGACTCACATCTTTAAAAAGAAGGAGTAGATGGTATTATTAGACGTTGTGTACCTGAGCATGAACAGGAACAGATCCTACGCAAGTGCCACTCCGAAGCTTATGGAGGACACCATGCGGGAGATAGAACTGCACAAAAGGTATTGCAATCCGGTTTTTATTGGCCTACTCTCTTCAAGGATGCCCGTAAGTTTGTCTTATCTTGTGATGAATGTCAAAGAATTGGTAATATTAGTAGACGACAAGAAATGGGTATGAATTATTCACTCGTTATTCAACCATTTGATGTTTAGGGCTTTGATTATATGGGACCTTTTCCTGCCTTTAATGGGTACACACATATTTTAGTTGATGTGATTACGTTACTAAGTGGGTGGAAGCTATTCCAACTAGTAGTGCTGATCATAACACCTCTATTAAGATGCTTAAAGAAGTTATATTTCCAAGGTTTGGAGTCCCTATGTATCTAATGACTGATGGTGGTTCACACTTTATTCGTGGTGCTTTTCGTAAGATGCTTGCTAAGTATGATGTCAACCACATAATTGCATCACATTATCACCCACAGACAAGTGGTCAAGTATAACTTAGTAATAGGGAGTTGAAATTAATCTTGCAAAAGACAGTCAATAGGTCTAGAAAGAATTGTTCCAAGAAACTAGATGATGCATTATAGGCCTATAGAACTGCATACAAAAATCCTATGGGTATGTTTGTCACTTACCTCTTGATCTAGAACATAAGGCATATTGGGCTGTTAAAGAGCTCAACTACGATTTAAAAATTGCCGGTGAGAAGAGGTTATTTGACATTAGCTGTCTCGATGAGTGGAGAACCCAGGCCTATGAGAACGCCAAACTGTTTAAAGAAACAGTTAAAAGATGGCATGGCAAAAGGATACAAAAGCGTGAGTTTAACGTAGGTGATTATGTCTTGCTATTCAACTCTCGTTTAAGATTTTTTGTAGGAAAACTTCTCTCCAAGTAGGAAGGACCTTACATCATCGAGGAGGTCTATCGTTCTGGTGCCATAAAAATCAACAACTTCGAAGGCACAAATCCGAAGGTGGTGAATGGTCATAGGATCAAACATTATATCTCAGCTAATCCTATAAATGTTGAAACTAATATTATTGAAACCATAACCCCAGAGGAATACATAATGGACACTTTCCAGAATGATTCACCCTCCGAAAAGGTAGAGGTACGTGATACAGTAAGTAAACCGACTCCAAAACAGTTATAAAGGCAATTTTTCTCCGTTTTGGAATATTTAGAAAAATAGAAAAATAAACCGCAGTCCGGAAGAGACACGAGGCGTCCTCAAGGGTGGAGGGCGCACCCCCCTTCCCAGGGCGCGCCCCCTGCCTCGAGGACACCCCGTGTGTCCCCTAGACTCCGTTTTCTTGTGGGTTACTCCTTTTGTTCGGCAAAAAATCATTATATATAGTCCCGAAAGTTTTGACCTCTGTATCACACAAAAATCCTCTGTTTTCGTTTCGAGCTGCTGTTTTTGATAGATCTAGATCATCATGGAATCCTCCAACACCCCCAAGGACAAGTTCTTCGAGAAGGTCATCAACCCCTACCTTGCGGAGGTGCTGCACCACCCCAAAACCATGGAGTTGCATGAGGGGGTGATGCATATCCGTGATGTTGAAGGGCCGAGGAGGACCGGAAGCATGGAGACAAGACTCAAAGCAATGGAGCAACAAGTTTTCAGGTGCCAAGGTATGGTGGAATGAGGACTCGACGCCAACCACATGATGATCTCGGAGCTTGCCAACAACCTCAAGATGGACTCAAGGATCTTTGGGGAAGCCATCTCCAATCTTCAAGAGAAGATCGATCACCTCCAAGCCCAGATCTATGACCTGCAGAACCAAAACTGTGAGTATGAATATAGATTTAAGAACATGATTTTGGCTGCAGATTTGAGTATCCCAGAGACTCGATCATCCTTCTACGATGGTGAGCCCATGCCTTGGAAGATGAACAACAAGCCTATATCATCAGCAACCCCATCATCACCACCCCCGAAGAAGGAGACATAGTCATATGGGTATGGGCACTCCCCTTGGCAACTGCCAAGCTTGGGGGAGTGACCCCGGTATCGTATCACCATCACTCCTATCTTTACCGTTTTACTTAGTTCGATCCTTTTGGTAGTATCTTGATCTATTAGAATAAAGTTAGCATGATCTAGTTGTGAGCTTTACCCTTTGTAATCGAGTCCGTGAACTATATAATAAAGATTAGAGTTGAGTCAAGGGCTTGATTTCCTCACTTGGGTCATGATAGAAAGAAAGAAAACATAAAGAGTATCAAAGAGATCATATCGATCTTATGGGAAGTAATGACTTCACAAACAAGAGTATGATAAATAAAATTTGTCGGGAGGTGACAAACATAGTTTTGGTCATCGTTGCAATTAATAGGAAGTAATAAAAGAAGAGAGGCTTCACATACAAATATACTATCTTGGACATATTTTATGATTGTGAGCACTCATTAAAGTATGACATGCTAAAGAGTTGATGTTGGACAAGGAAGACAACATAATGGGATATGTTTTCTTATATCCGAAATAAAGTATATTGTCATGGATCATCCAACATGTTGAGCTTGCCTTTCCCCCTCATGCTAGCCAAAACTCCTCGCACTAAGTAGAGATACTACTTGTGCTTCCATATATCCTTCAACCCAGTTTTGCCATGAGAGTCCACCATACCTACCTATGGATTGAGAAAGATCTTTCCAAGTAAGTTGTCATGTTGCAAATCCGCTAAAATATGTATGATTTATTAGTGAGGGAGAAATTAGCTTTATACGATCTTGTGATATGGAAGTAATAAAAGCGACGGACTGCATAATAAAGGTCCTTATCACAAGTGGCAATATAAAGCGAAGTTCTTCTATGCTAAGACTTTGTGCATCCAACCATAAAAACACATGACAACCTCTGCTTCCCTCTGCGAAGGGCCTATCTATTATTTCTGTCTAAGTGTCAAGGTGAAATCCACCTTTCCTTTTTACATTTTATCCTTTGGCAAGCACATTGTGTTGGAAAGATCCTGGCATATATACCCACTTGGATGTAAGTTTTCATGATCTATTACTGTTGACATTACCCTTGAGGTAAAAGGTTAGGAGGCAACACCATAAGCCCCTATCTTTCTCTGTGTCCGATTAAAACTCCATAAACATAAGTATTGCGTGAGTGTGAGCAATTGTTAAAGAGTATATGATAGTTGAGTATGTAGGCTTGCTGAAAAGCTCTTATATTGACTCTTCCCGATGTTACGATAAATTGCAATTGCTTGAATGACCGAGACCAAAGTTTGTTAGTTTCCAATAAAGTTTATGATGCATACTTGATATTGTGGATGAATTGTTACTTTAGCATAAGAATCATATGAATATATTTATATAAGTTACAGTTATGAGAATGATCATGATGCCCCCATGTCTGTATTCTGTTTTTATCGACACCTCTATCTCTAAACTTGTGGGCATATTCTTCGATATCGGCTTTCGCTTGAGGACAGGCGAGGTCTAAGCTTGGGGGAGTTGATACGTCCATTTTGAATCATGCTTATAAGTTCATATTTATTGCATTATGGGCTGTCCATGCATGTTTTGTCACAATACTTATGCCTTTTCTCTCTTATTTTTCCAAGGTTTACATGAAGAGGGAGAATGCCGACAGCTGGAATTCTGGGCTGGAAAAGGAGCAAACTCTGGAAACCTATTCTGCACAACTCCGAAAGCCCTGAAACTCCACAGAACATCGTTTCGGAAAATATAAAAAATATCTGGCGAAAGAAACCCACGAGAGGGGCCACCGGCTAGCCTCGAGGGTGGGGGGCACGCCCCCCTTCCAAGGGCGCGCCCCCTGCCTCGTGGGCCAGCCGGTGATGGGCCTCTAACCCCTCGTTGGTTACCCCAAGTGGAAGGTGTAAGATGCAGTGTTGTGGAAGTTTTTTCCCTTAGCAAAGATGTCAAGGATCGAATCCCCAGAGACTCCTAGGTTCAACAAGTAGGTGTCAACTGCTAACGGCGCGGATTAGCAATCAACGTGGACCTGCACACAAATACAAATAACTTTGCTCCCAACGAGTACAGAGAGGTTGTCAATCCCTCCGGCCTTGTAGTTCACAAAGGATTAAACGCAAATGATAGTAGTGATAGATAATGTTTGCAATAGTAAGTAAAAGCGAAAAGTAAATAGCGGATGTGATCAATGATGGTAATATGGACCGGAGTCTCATGATGTTCACTAGTGATGTCTCTCTCCCAAAAGACGATAAAACAGCTATGTGAGGTAAATGAATTACAGCTGGGCAATTGACAGGACCACGAACGCAAACCAATGCTGACTACATTGCAAGAAAGGTTGAGGTTCAAAGCATGGGCGGTACGCCAAAGTAAGTAGACCGAAATCCATCAATATCTACTACTAATCATCCACCTTGAGATATCTATCCAGAACATCTCGCTGGTATTAAGTTGCGAGTCCCACCCATAGTGTAAACTCAAAGCAACAGACAACTGCATTAAAAGAACTTTGCGTAAAGTAAACAATCCTTGCACCCGCGGGCACAAACACCGTTGTTTTCCCCCTTGTGGCAACAGCACATCCCCTAGACTCATGTTTCTGTCACTCAAGCTAGTCATCGAGGGGCATGAACCTACAATCGAGCATAATGTTCCCTCTTGGAGTCACTACGTATTACTTGGCCAAAGCAATAAATAACAACGGAGAACATGCAAGAATTACTTATGAACATAAATATAAAAGAGGTAGATCAAATATATTACTCAAGATCAATCTGAACATAATCTCATAATCCATCGGATCCCAGCAAACTCATCATAGCAACATCATAAGGATTACATATATGCCTCGATCATGTAGGTGTGACGCCCGGATAGTTAAGCTACAGTAACCATTCGCTAAAGGTGCCACGTCAGCACGATTACGGTTGCTAATCTTGCGATGATACAAATCCCGTTCAAATTTCAAATTTAAAATAAAGTCAAACAACAAAAGTTTTGAAACATTAAAACTAAGATGTTCGGATTGTGGCAAATAAACCATACAAAATATTGGTGAATAAACCACACTTTTATAAAATATTTTAATACTCTAAAATGAATAAAACAGTAGCTAAGGCAAATAATTAAATGCCATTTATATTGGTAAAATAATAAACTATATTATTTTGGGGTGGAACTTTTTGTGGGAGTGAAATAATTACTAATACTAAATTAGGTACAACTTTTGTAATATACAAAACAAAATTTAACTTGTAAATAAAAGAGAACAGAAATAGAAAAAAAATAAGTAAAAGAAAAATAAAATACAAAATAAATAAATAAACAAAACAAAAGCAAAGAA
>LR738714.1:401115411-401146507 GCA_902687465.1 Secale cereale | reverse complement strand
TTAGCCATGGGCCGGCCCACCCCGAGCCCCGACCTACTTAACCCACTTCCCCTCCCGACGATCTTTCCTCCCTCTTCCCCCGATCTGGATCGGGGGGCCAACATCGCCGCCGCACGAGGACCTCGCCGCCGGGGCCCCTCGCCTGATCTCCTCCCCGTCGCCGCTGCACCACGTCGTCCCCGTCCTCCCCATCGAGCACGCTACATCGAGCCTCGCCGCCCCCCTGTACATCTACACGACGGTGAGGCCGTCGGCCTCGGCCTTCCCTCTCCCCCCTTAGAACGTCGCCGACCTGCCTCAGGCCGCGCACGCGCCGGCCACGCCTGCCCGACGCCCACCTCCGGCCTCCTCTTCCCCCCACGCCGGCCTCCACTCCCGTGCGTTGCTCCAGCCGCAGAAGGCTCGCCTGCGCCACGCACCGCCGTCGCCTCGGGCCGATGCTCGACCGCCCTCCGCACGAGTGCCGCCCCCAGCACCACCGACCGCGCCCTCTGGCCGCGCCGGCCGCGTCGCCGTTCCCCCCCATCAGGCGCTCCACTCCGCCGCGGCCCCCGCTTCGCCTGCTGCTTCCACCGCATGTCGCCGTGGCCGCGCCTGCTGCCGCCCCCCTAGCTTCTACTGCTCCGCCTGAACCCCCGTGCTCGCTGGCGGCGCCCCCCCTCGTCGTGGCCGCTCCGGCGCCATTCCGGTTGGCCTGGGCGGGCGCCTTATCGGGTGGGTGGCGCCCGGCGCCCGTGAGCCGATGCCCCTTTGGCCGTTAGCCCGCCCCACTAAGGGCCCCAGGCCCAATGACATGTGGGGCCTCGTGGCCCCAAAACGTTAAAAAAAAGAATTAAAAAAAAAGGATAAGTAAAATAAATAAATAAATAAATAATAAATATATATATAATATTAATAATTAAAATAAATATTAATTAATTAATTAATTAATTAGTGAATTAATTAAGGTACTTAATCCTGTTTAATTAATCCAATTAACTAGTTAGTTTAATTAAACAGTAATTGGATTAGTTAAATCCTAATTAAACTAAATAGTGTATGACATGCGGGACCCACACGTCAATTTGACCTAGTCAACCCTCTGTTGACTGCTGATGTCATGCTGACGTCATGATGATGTCAGCATGCACTATTCTGGATAATGTTCTATTAAATTAATTAATTAAAATTCCAGAAATTAATATAAACTTTAGAAAATCATATCTTTTAAACCGTAACTCGGATGAAAATAATTTATATATGAAAGTTGCTCAGAACGACGAGACGAATCCAAATACGCGGTCCGTTCGTCCGCCACACATTTCTATCATACCGAACATGCAACATTCCCCTCCGTTTCATCTGCCCGAAAATGCCTAACACCGGGAATACTTTCCCGGATGTTATTCCTCTTCGCCTGTATCACCGAGCACCGCGTTGGGACACACATAGCACCGCCTTTTGCCATGTTATGCTTTGTGATGCTATTGTTTGCTCTGTTATTTATTTGTTTCCCCCTTCGTTGCTTATTTTCGGTAGACTCCGATACTGTGATAGACCCCGAGACCATTGATGCTTCGGTGTTCGACTACGGCTACGCTTCTGAAGATTCCTTTCGTCTGCAGGGCTTCCAGGCAAGCCCCCCCCCTTTGATCACCAGATATCGCCTATTCTTCTCTCTACTGCTTGCATTAGAGTAGTGTAGCATGTTACTGTTCGGTTACTCCTATTCTGCTGCATAGCCTGTCATTGTTGCTACAACTGTTGATACTTTACCTGCCATCCTAATGCTTAGTATAGGATGCTAGTATTCCATCAGTGGCCCTACATTCTTGTCCGTCTGCCATGCTATTCTATCGGGCCGTGATCACTTGGGGGTGATCACGGGTATATATTACATACACTTACATGACACATGATGTGACTAAAGTCGGGTCGGCTCATTGAGTACCCGCAAGTGATTTGATGTGGGGGGCTGAAAGGACAGGTGGCTCCATCCAGGTAGTGGTGGGCCTGAGTTCCTGACGGCCCCCGAGTGGATCTTTGTGGCGGAGCGACAGGGGCAGGTTGAGACACCCAGTTGAGAGGTGGCCTGGCCCTGGTCGTTGTCCGCGGTTATTTCATAATAACACGCTTAACGAGTTTGGATATTTGATCTGAGTCTGGCCATTTGGTCTATACGCACTAACCAGCTACGTGGGAATAGTTATCGGTACTCGACGTCGTGGTATCAGCCGAAGCCTTCTTGACGTCAGCGACTTAGCGGCGCGCGCCGGGTTGGACCGCGTAACGCAACTTCCTTAGTAATGGAGGTTGCTAGGTCTGCTCACCGGCCGCGTACGCAACGTGCAGGTGTGCGTTGGGCGATGGGCCCGGACCCCTGCGCGCCTAGGACTTAGACCGGCGTGCTGACCTCTCTGCTGTGCTTAGGTAGGGCTGCGACGTGTTGATCTTCCGAGGCCGGGCATGACCCTGGAAAGTGTGTCCGGCCAAATGGGATCAAGCGTGCTGGGTTATGTGGTGCACCCCTGCAGGGAAGTTAATCTATTCGAATAGCCGTGTCCCTTGGTAAAAGGACGACCCGGAGTTGTATTCCGACCTCATGACAACTAGAACCGGATACTTAATAAAACACACCCTTACCAGTGCCAGATACAACTCGGTGGTTGCCCTCTCACAGGGTGATGTGCGGGAGGATCACCGGGTAGGTTTATGCTATACGATGTTACTTGGTGAACTTACCATCTTTTCCCTTCTACTGCTGCAAGACGGAGGCTGCCAGAAGCGAGGATACTTGCTACTTCCAGCTACTCTCTTCTTCTGCTGCAAGATGGATGTTGGATGTTGCGAGAAGCGTAGTCTTCGGTTGGATTAGCTATCCCCCTCTTATTCTGCTTTCTGCAGTTCAGTCCACATATATTACCCCTTTACACAGATACCATTGCATATGTAGTGTAGATCCTTGCTTGCGAGTACTTTGGATGAGTACTCACGGTTGCTTTTCTCCCTCTTTTCCCCTTTTGTCCCTTCTTCTCGGATGACGCAACCAGATGGTGGAGTCCAGGAGCCAGAGGATCCCGATGATGTTTCTACATGGAGTTCGGTTTCGAGGAGTATTTAGGAGGTCCCAGGCAGGAGGCCTTGCCTTTTCGATCGTTGCTATGTTTGTGCTAGCCATCTTATGGCACCTTGTTTACCCTTATGTCTGTACTCAGATATTTTTGCTTCCGCTGACTCTTGTGTTCTTGAGCTTTTGTATTCGAGCCCTCGAGGCCCCTGGCTTGTAATATAAAGCTTGTATTATTTTAATTTGTGTCTAGAGTTGTGTTGTGATATCTTCCAGTGAGTCCTTGATCTTGGCCGTACACATTTGCGTGCATGATTAGTGTACGGACAAATCGGGGGCGTCACAAGTTGGTATCAGAGCCGACTGCCTGTAGGAATTCCCCTTTCCAACTCCTTGGCCGAAGTTGAGTCTAGTCTTTGAAAAACAAAGTTGCTAACTTGTTGTGTGGCTTACGGGCCCACAACACCAATGGGTGGTATTAGGATCTTTTACTCCTCGTCTATACTCTGGGACTCTTATCTCGCTTCTATTCGGGATAAATGAATTTTGCTAAATCTAACATTAGGATCTCGTTATCACTTTCACCCGGAGAGCACCTTATGATCGATGATCGTCCGCTGCACCAGAAGACCCTGAAGATACTCTCCGCTGTTAACCCGAGAACTTGTGCTCATCGCCTTTGCAAATCACTATCACCGATATATCCTTAAGGATATCTGCATGCACTTGTCATTCTCATGATCATTCCTCGTCGCTCTTGTTATTACAAGATGCCTCGAAATATTCTTCGTTGTCCCGAGAATCCTTGGAGTTTACTATCTTGCAGTTTTGTTTCGCATGAAAACCCTTACGGTTATTTCCTCACATTTCTCGAGGAACCGTTCTTCTCAATTGTTCGCGTGTCTCACAATATTCTCCGAAATACTTTTCGATTTTTCGAAAATCCTATGCACCATGTTACTCTTGAAATTCTTACCTGCTTGCATTATGGTTAATTCCATATGACTAATAGTCTTCGTTAACATCCCTTGCCTTATCCATTTTGAACCTATTGATTCAATGTGTGTGTATGCACACAGTCATCCGGTTATCCTTTCTAAAAATTATCTTTCCAACTCGGACGTCATTTCGGACATGAGTTGGTTCTCGGCAATTCAAACCTTTATTGATTGCCCAACTAAGTGTTTTCAACTTATCCATCCTGGATCAGAGCGTCTGCTTCTGATCCTTCGTTTTGAAAACCATAATTTCTTTCTATTTAAGCATCATACTAATCAGGTGATTCTTGAATCTGATGCCTCTACATTCTTCTTCCTCTGAGTGAGTACCGATACTCACATCAGCTCCGTTGTGGATCGCTCGATCCTTTGTTGAAATATCATCCGACAATGTCATTCGTATACAATAAACCTCGAGAAGTTCTGTCCCTGATACATAATACCTTCGGTAAAATGTATCCTCTGCTTGGCCAACCATGCTCTGCTTTCGAGCTTGGTGTATTTACTTTTGAAACTTGTGGTATCTGTTACTAAGATGCCCGATGAGTTGAACCTATGCCTTCCCCTAATTCGTGAGAACCCGAAAGTTTTCACAAATCATACCCTTCCGGTGTTCTACCGGATAAAATTCCAACACTACAATTTTATCAAAGCAAGAGGTAAATGAAACATATGCATTGGAGAAATGGGAGTCGACCTTGAGCTTTTGTTCATGCCCATGGAAGCGATGTAGACCATCTCGGGACCTTCTTGCAAAATGATTTGTCATCTAAATAATTCTTTCGGTGTCAATAAATTTGATCCCTTGCAGTTATGGTTCCGACCATGCTGTCCTTATTCAATATGTCTGGAATAAATCCATTCCAGACCTCGTCAATTTCTGACAAGGTTAAAGCATCTACTGTCGTAGGCCAATGACCTAGTTCAACTTCTATCGTGTTCTACCTTCGAGTTTTACCCTCTGATATCTCGAGGATATCATGCCTTTGCACTACACCTTTTGAACTTATGATGAAGTAATACCTCTGCTTGTCGTAATCACTCTACGGGTTCTAGGTTGCCGTCAACCGAGGACACCGTTTAGTAAATCAAATCCGCTCTAAAATTCAACACCCCTAGTAGATGTTACTGGGAAATTTTTAAACTCAATCTGGTTTATTCCTAGACTATCGGGTACATCCCTTGTCTAGCTATCTTTGACTGTGCTACCTCGTCCTTCTTTGGTGCACGAATTCTTCCGAGATTGGGCACAACTTACGTCGGGCTTTCAACATCATGTTGCTTGTCTTGAAAGGCAACCTTGGCTCCGAGCTTGCATCTTATATATTGATCCTATGACTTGCCACTTCGTCATTCCCTTGCTTGTTGCCGTTGTCGTTTGATTGCATCCCCTTGAAACCCTCCCGACAAATGTGTCGGATCACCTTCAACACTCTGACTACTTATGAGATGTCAACTGTGTTCGTGATGAGAAATACCCTCCTTGCCCTCGATGATTTTTAATATCATCGACAACACCCTTGACTTCTTTTCATCACGAACTTGTTCACATTATAGTTGCAACTTACTCTCCAGGTAGTGTTGTGTTCTGCCTTAAAGTATTATTGTCTTTTATGTCGAGAATGTTGTGGGGATTACTCCACCTCTTGGAAATTCTCGGTATGATGATACTTCTCACCATCACCATTCTTCCTTGGTCCCCATGTTGTTTTTAACCGGGATACCAATATGCTAACGATGCTTCTTGAGTTCTATACTTCTAGCAACCCTATTGCTATGAAGTTAATGACCGACAGTTTGTTTTTAGACTGTTGGTTATTGAATCGTCCCTCTAACATTGATCTTGCTGCTTAAGGTCATATTTCGGGCACACCTTCCAACTAATGATTAATGGTGTATGTTTTCCTCAAGCGTACAACATTATTATCAATTGAATTGACAAGTGTCATCTTCTTGTTCACATTACTGCGGAAATCCATTTGTTTGGAATTCTCGATGATTTGTCGCTGAGCCCATCAGCCACCTCCTCATCCTCTCCTTGGTTTAATGATGAACTATTGTTTCGGGAACCCGCTCCCATAGTTCATTTCCCGAGAATCTCGCAATGTCATTTCGCCGATTTGTGTGGCACCTTTTCTTCTTGAACATCCCGAGTCTGAGGTATGATGACACCAATCGGATCTGAATCTCGGTCAGATATGATGGTTGGGGCCACTTTCCAGGAGTAATAATGTTGGTCCTTTGATGACCCGGTAATATGATGTCATGCCCAGCACCCCTGGTGGAGGACCTATCATTATATTTTCTTTTGTAAGGATAACTATTCTTCCAGGAGGAAATTGTAAGACTTATTTTATAACTTGTTCATGATGGATCATTTGTGTATCCAAAGTCTGACCCTTGATTGAAAAACCATATCATTGCTACCTCGAAGCATGACTATGATACCCCGCTCATCAACAAGAACATTGGAGGCGCGATGCTAAATGTTTCTTGGTCAGTTATCCAAACACTGTTTATGGGTAACATCTTGATTAATCCTTGCCTCTTTATCTGAATGGTTGGATACTTGCTCTCCAACCCTGTATGTCATGTTCTGCTTGCCCATGGGAAGGACATACTCCAAGTAATTGTGTGTAATCACAATTTTCCTTTCCATTTGTTTGTTTAACCTTTCCTTGATCTACATATAATCTAAGCAGTAATAATTCTCTGCTTATATAAACACCTCATTGTACAACTCTGTCAGTATGACCTTGATTCTATTGTTAATAACAATCCAGTACTGCCGGTGGACGAAAACTTTGCCTACCGGCCCGCCTCGTTTCAACGAGCAAGAAAATGGTTCTCTTCGTCCCTCGTCCTTGGTTCCGACATTGTTGCCGACATAGCTGAAAGGCTATCCACTGACATGCCTCCCTATCGAGGCTGTGCAAGATGTCACCACCCTTCCTACTTTCAACCCACATGGTGGGCCCATAACCCATAGGTCCACTAGATCGAAACCTGACCCTTATTTACAACCTGGATCCTATTGTATCCTTTGCACCCGGCTTCGTATGTGATTTACGAGCTAAATTCTACACCATTATTCATCATGGAATCAAACGCCATGTTATTCCCGTTATTCAAGCCCCCATTCCAGCTTCTGTCTAGGCATCGGATGATTGCCTACACATTTGAAACTTTGGTACCATCGTATATTGCACTCAACTAATTCACTGTAATACAACTCGTGGAATACCTCGTGTATTTTCCATTGAGTTCACCGTCAGATGCCCAGCCTTGTGGAGATGCGTTCTTCCAAAGTTTTCCCCCTTATCGTGTTCGTAGGACGATGAAGACCCCGGAGAAAGGATGACGACTTGATCACGATGACTTGAAACAGAGAAATGAAGACATCAACGAAACAGATCAACCTCTTCGGAAGGGCAGCCAAGACCGAGAAGACTCGTTAGCTTTTCGCTACCAGAACCTACCCCCCCTTACCCCACCGCTTAAATCTCGGGACGAGATTTCTTGTAGTGGAGGAGAATTGTGACGCCCGGATAGTTAAGCTACAGTAACCATTCGCTAAAGGTGCCACGTCAGCACGATTACGGTTGCTAATCTTGCGATGATACAAATCCCGTTCAAATTTCAAATTTAAAATAAAGTCAAACAACAAAAGTTTTGAAACATTAAAACTAAGATGTTCGAATTGTGGCAAATAAACCATACAAAATATTGGTGAATAAACCACACTTTTATAAAATATTTTAATACTCTAAAATGAATAAAACAGTAGCTAAGGCAAATAATTAAATGCCATTTATATTGGTAAAATAATAAACTATATTATTTTGGGGTGGAACTTTTTGTGGGAGTGAAATAATTACTAATACTAAATTAGGTACAACTTTTGTAATATACAAAACAAAATTTAACTTGTAAATAAAAGAGAACAGAAATAGAAAAAAAATAAGTAAAAGAAAAATAAAATACAAAATAAATAAATAAACAAAACAAAAGCAAAGAACCCCCCCCCCCACTGGGCCAGTTGGCCCAGTTATTAGCCATCAGCCGGCCCACCCCGAGCCCCGACCTACTTAACCCACTTCCCCTCCCGACGATCTTTCCTCCCTCTTCCCCCGATCTGGATCGGGGGGCCAACATCGCCGCCGCACGAGGACCTCGCCGCCGGGGCTCCTCGCCTGATCTCCTCCCCGTCGCCGCTGCACCACGTCGTCCCCGTCCTCCCCCTCGAGCACGCTACATCGAGCCTCGCCGCCCCCCTGTACATCTACACGACGGTGAGGCCGTCGGCCTCGGCCTTCCCTCTCCCCCCTTAGAACGTCGCCGACCTGCCTCAGGCCGCGCACGCGCCGACCACGCCTGCCCGACGCCCACCTCCGGCCTCCTCTTCCCCCCCACGCCGGCCTCCACTCCCGTGCGTTGCTCCAGCCACAGAAGGCTCGCCTGCGCCACGCACCGCCGTCGCCTCGGGCCGATGCTCGACCGCCCTCCGCACGAGTGCCGCCCCCAGCACCACCGACCGCGCCCTCTGGCCGCGCCGGCCGCGTCGCCGTTCCCCCCCATCAGGCGCTCCACTCCGCCGCGGCCCCCGCTTCGCCTGCTGCTTCCACCACAGGTCGCCGTGGCCGCGCCTGCTGCCGCCCCCCTAGCTTCTACTGCTCCGCCCTGCTCCGCCGGAACCCCCGTGCTCGCTGGCCACCGCCTCGCGCCGGCGGCGCCCCCCCTCGCCGTGGCCGCTCCGGCGCCAGGCCGGTTGGCCTGGGCGGGCGCCTTATCGGGTGGGTGGCGCCCGGCGCCCGTGAGCCGATGCCCCTTTGCCCGCCCCACTAAGGGCCCCAGGCCCAATGACATGTGGGGCCTCGTGGCCCCAGAACGTTAAAAAAAAGAATTAAAAAAAAGGATAAGTAAAATAAATAAATAAATAAATAATAAATATATATATAATATTGATAATTAAAATAAATATTAATTAATTAATTAATTAATTAATTAGTGAATTAATTAAGGTACTTAATCCTGTTTAATTAATCCAATTAACTAGTTAGTTTAATTAAACAGTAATTGGATTAGTTAAATCCTAATTAAACTAAATAGTGTATGACATGCGGGACCCACACGTCAATTTGACCTAGTCAACCCTCTGTTGACTGCTGATGTCATGCTGACGTCATGATGTGTCAGCATGCACTATTCTGGATAATGTTCTATTAAATTAATTAATTAAAATTCCAGAAATTAATATAAACTTTAGAAAATCATATCTTTTAAACCGTAACTCGGATGAAAATAATTTATATATGAAAGTTGCTCAGAACGACGAGACGAATCCAAATACGCGGTCCGTTCGTCCGCCACACATTTCTATCATACCGAACATGCAACATTCCCCTCCGTTTCATCTGCCCGAAAATGCCTAACACCGGGAATACTTTCCCGGATGTTATTCCTCTTCGCCTGTATCACCGAGCACCGCGTTAGGACACACGTAGCACCGCCTTTTGCCATGTTATGCTTTGTGATGCTATTGTTTGCTCTGTTATTTATTTATTTCCCCCTTCGTTGCTTATTTTCGGTAGACTCCGATACTGTGATAGACCCCGAGACCATTGATGCTTCGGTGTTCGACTACGGCTACGCTTCTGAAGATTCCTTTCGTCTGCAGGGCTTCCAGGCAAGCCCCCCCCCCCTTTGATCACCAGATATCGCCTATTCTTCTCTCTACTGCTTGCATTAGAGTAGTGTAGCATGTTACTGTTCGGTTACTCCTATTTTGCTGCATAGCCTGTCATTGTTGCTACAACTGTTGATACTTTACCTGCCATCCTAATGCTTAGTATAGGATGCTAGTATTCCATCAGTGGCCCTACATTCTTGTCCGTCTGCCATGCTATTCTATCGGGCCGTGATCACTTGGGGGTGATCACGGGTATATATTACATACACTTACATGACACATGATGTGACTAAAGTCGGGTCGGCTCATTGAGTACCCGCAAGTGATTTGATGTGGGGGGCTGAAAGGACAGGTGGCTCCATCCAGGTAGTGGTGGGCCTGAGTTCCTGACGGCCCCCGAGTGGATCTTTGTGGCGGAGCGACAGGGGCAGGTTGAGACACCCAGTTGAGAGGTGGCCTGGCCCTGGTCGTTGTCCGCGGTTATTTCATAATAACACGCTTAACGAGTTTGGATATTTGATCTGAGTCTGGCCATTTGGTCTATACGCACTAACCAGCTACGTGGGAATAGTTATGGGTACTCGACGTCGTGGTATCAGCCGAAGCCTTCTTGACGTCAGCGACTTAGCGGCGCGCGCCGGGTTGGACCGCGTAACGCAACTTCCTTAGTAATGGAGGTTGCTAGGTCTGCTCACCGGCCGCGTACGCAACGTGCAGGTGTGCGTTGGGCGATGGGCCCGGACCCCTGCGCGCCTAGGACTTAGACCGGCGTGCTGACCTCTCTGCTGTGCTTAGGTAGGGCTGCGACGTGTTGATCTTCCGAGGTCGGGCATGACCCTGGAAAGTGTGTCCGGCCAAATGGGATCAAGCGTGCTGGGTTATGTGGTGCACCCCTGCAGGGAAGTTAATCTATTCGAATAGTCGTGTCCCTCGGTAAAAGGACGACCCGGAGTTGTATTCCGACCTCCTGACAACTAGAACCGGATACTTAATAAAACACACCCTTACCAGTGCCAGATACAACTCGGTGGTTGCCCTCTCACAGGGTGATGTGCGGGAGGATCACCGGGTAGGTTTATGCTATACGATGTTACTTGGTGAACTTACCATCTTTTCCCTTCTACTGCTGCAAGACGGAGGCTGCCAGAAGCGAGGATACTTGCTACTTCCAGCTACTCTCTTCTTCTGCTGCAAGATGGACGTTGGACGTTGCGAGAAGCGTAGTCTTCGGTTGGATTAGCTATCCCCCTCTTATTCTGCTTTCTGCAGTTCAGTCCACATATATTACCCCTTTACAGAGATACCATTGCATATGTAGTGTAGATCCTTGCTTGCGAGTACTTTGGATGAGTACTCACGGTTGCTTTTCTCCCTCTTTTCCCCTTTTGTCCCTTCTTCTCGGATGACGAAACCAGATGGTGGAGTCCAGGAGCCAGAGGATCCCGATGATGTTTCTACATGGAGTTCGGTTTTGAGGAGTATTTAGGAGGTCCCAGGCAGGAGGCCTTGCCTTTTCGATCGTTGCTATGTTTGTGCTAGCCATCTTATGGCACCTTGTTTACCCTTATGTCTGTACTCAGATATTTTTGCTTCCGCTGACTCTTGTGTTCTTGAGCTTTTGTATTCGAGCCCTCGAGGCCCCTGGCTTGTAATATAAAGCTTGTATTATTTTAATTTGTGTCTAGAGTTGTGTTGTGATATCTTCCAGTGAGTCCTTGATCTTGGCCGTACACATTTGCGTGCATGATTAGTGTACGGACAAATCGGGGGCGTCACAGTAGGGCAGCTCACGAGGACTGATTAGTGAAGCACAAGAACGGGAGGAGAACATCACATAGATACTTGGTCATGGACTCATGGTCCAAGGGAGACTACTCACAACTCATCCGGGAGGCGTCCATGGTGGTGGAGAGGCTCCCGATGGTGATCCTCCCCTCCGGAAGGGTGCCGGGAAGAGTTCTCCTGGTGCTCCCGATCTTGGAAGCGGCGGCGGCGGCGGAACAGAGATTAGATCGCGAAAAAGAGTTCCCGTCCCGAGGGTTTCGAAGGACGCTCCAAATATATGCCGAAGGGGGGCACCAGACGGGGCTCGGGGGGCCCAGGCGCCCCCCGGCGCGGCCCAGGGGGGCGCGCCGCCAGGGCACCTGGAGCCCTGGTGGCCTCCCCCCCGGCTGTCCTTCGGGAGCAAGGTAGGTTCCTGAACGCTGATTTTTTATATAATTTTTCTGGATTTTTCCTGGCAGTTCTCGTAACGTGAAAACCTGAAATACAAAAACAGCCGAAAACAGAAACTGGCACCGGGGTGCACTGGATTAGTAGGTTAGTCCAAATATGATCAAAAGTGTATGGAAGTGTATGCATATCATAGCAATATCACCCAAAAGTGGCATGGAGCAAGCAGAAATTATAGATACGTTTTGGACGTATCAACATCCCCAAGCTTAATTCCTGCTCATCCTCGAGTAGGTAAATGATAACAAGAATAATTTCGGTGGTGACATGCTATTAACCATGTAGGACTTATTCATAGTCATATGACAAAAGCTTACTGAGACAATGAATCTATAGTAATTAAGTTGCCTCATGAGAAAATCACAAATGACTGAAAGTTTTACAACATGACATTGAAGCATCAAAAAGATTTGCAATGAACATGATGTGCAAATATGATAAAGTTATATCTAGCTTGCCCCCTTTAGTGAAGGAAAACATAAATGCAGGGGCACCTTCAAGGTTTAAGTGATGACTAGATACAATGATTTCAAAATAAACGATATCACAATCATGCAAAAGACAATGCTACTTTGGGACAATGCACATTACACTGAGAATGGCAATCATGCTCTCAGTAGTTGGTGCTTTTAAAAGAAGGTGGAGACTCAACATAAAAGTAAAAGAATGGTTATGTGCTAGAGCTTTTTATTTTAGAAACATAGAAGCAATTTTGTCAACGGTAGTAGTAATTCATATGTGTCATGCATAAGACATCCTATAAGTTGCAAGCCTCATGCATCGAATACCAATAGTGCTCACACCTTGTCCTAATTAGCTCGGATTTCCATGGGTTATCATTGCATTACATATGTTTCAACCAAGTGTCACAAAGGGGTACCTCTATGCCACCTGTACAAAGGTCCAAGGAGATAAATCGCATTTGATTTCTCGTTTTGATAGATCTGAACTTGAGGACAACCATACCGGGACAACATAGAAAATAGATGATGGACTCCTCTTTAATGCATAAGCATATTCTCATAAGAGATTGAGGATTAATGTCCAAGCTAAAACTTCCACCATGATACATGGCTTTGGTTGGCGGCCCAATGTTCTTCTCTAACAATATGCATACTCATTCAACCCATGGCAAATCACCCTTACTTCAGACAAGACGAACATGCATAGCAACTCACATGATATTCAACAAAAGTGTGACAGTTGATGGCGTCCCCAGAAACATGGTTACCGCTCAGCAAGCAACTTATAAGAAATAAGATACATTGGCATCATATTCTTTACCACGATAGTTTTGAAGCTACTTTCCCATGAGCTATGTATTGCAAAGTTAGTCTGCTTAGTACAGGTGGTGGTTAGAAAAAGACTGGGAGCGACCAACTAAGAGAGCAATGACGGTCATAATCATGCAGAGCGACAAAGCAATATTGAATTAGGCATGGAAGTTATATCGCTACTCAGAAATAAAAGATCATCAAGGCTTGACAGACTTTATTTACAGTCTTAAATATGCGTGAGCATACACCAAGTCAATCAAAATAAATTCTTGAAGGAAGATATTACTAAACCATACCACATCATCGGCAAACAAATCAAGTTGGTACTCCAATAACACATTGGGAATCCCTCAGCTATTTGAGACTAACCATAAGAAACCTGAACTACTAAGCACCATTATGCACGTAGCATATTTATCATAGACATATTAACCAATGCAACGGAAGCAAACTCTCTTAATAAGATAAGCATGATAATTAAAGAGAGTTCAAGCAACCAACTAAACAAAAGCTCTTTGAAAAGATAAGCATGAATACTAAGAGCAGAGCATGATAGTAGCTATTTAAAAGACGAAGAACACACACAGCAAAGATAGACATGAAAATTCTATGTTATGTTCTAGGTAGAAGTGGAGCATGTTTCTCTCCCACATAAAGAACGCTGAGTTCCGACTCGTTATGAAAAACTGAAAACAAAACTAAAAGCAAGACGCTCCAAGCATAGCACATAACACATGAAGTGATAAAAATATAGCGAAACGAAAGACGAACTGATAATGTTGATGGAGAAGGGGATGCACGGGGGCATCCCCAAGCTTAGACGCTTGAGTCTCCTTGAATATTTCTTGGGGGTGCACGGGGGCATCCCCAAGCTTGAGCGCTTGACACTCCTGAATCTTTTTATCATCTTCCCTCGCACACTTGAAAACTCCCTTCATACATAACTCATCATAATCTGATTAGCGAGGTTAGTACCCTTAATAAAATAATTATACCTTGCTGGAAATAAAGATATTCTTGAAGTTCTACTGTTTCTCAAGATTGCAAAAAGGTTTTTGCAAAGAAAAAGCAAGCTCTTTATTTGCAAAATGAAGGAAAGGCAAAACAGGACAGAATCTGTGAAAAACAGAACAGCAGGTAGTAATTGATTTGTCCGGGGCACTTCTGCAACTCAAATCAAAAAACTCAGAACAGACACACGAAAGACAATTATATAGAGAACGCTGTCGAAAATATTCAGACCAATAAGATGATCTGGTGATTTTATACGAATTTTTCTATCCAAGGACAGAATCTGTTTCCTGGACAGCACCTCACAACTTTTGAACTTTCTAGCAATCAGAGGCTATACTTGGCACAAATATGAAAAGCAAAGATACAATGATGATGCTACAGTAGTAAACAACATCCAGACACAACAAAAGCAAAATAAATTTATTCATTGGGCTGCCTCCCAAAAGCGCTTTCTTTTATGCCTTTAAGCTAGGCATAATGCATAGAGATCAAGTTTTATCAAGAGTAAAAGAATAGCTAGCCCGTACAACGGACTCAAAAGGTAACTTGATCTTTTTTCGAGGGAAGTGTTCCATCCCTTTCTTGAGAGGAAACTGAAATTTTATATTACCCTCTTTCATGTCAATGATAGCACCAACGGTGCGTAAAAAAGGACGTCCCAAAATAATTGGACATTAAGGATCACATTCAATATCCATAATAGTAAAATCAACGGGAACATAGTTGTCATTGACAATGATAAGAACATCGTCGATCCTCCCCAAAGGTTTCTTTATGGAAGAATCAACGAGACGAACACCAAAAGAACAAGATTCATAAGGTTTCAATTTAAGAATATCATATAGTCTTTTGGGCATAATAGAAGTACTGGCTACAATATCACATAAAGCATAGCATGAGAAGTTGTTTATCTTAATTTTAATCATAGGATCCCAACCATCTTCTAGCTTTCTAGGTATGGAGGCTTCTACTCTAAGTTTCTCCTCCCTAGCTTTGATAAGAGCATTAGTGACGTGCTCTGTGAAGGCAAGATTAAGCGTGCTAGTGTGGGGGTCTTTGCCCATTCCTTGTAGAAAGGTGACAACTTCTGAAATACTACAATTATCATAATCAATTTTATCATTAGTGGGCAGAAATGTAGTGTCATCCTCTTTGTTTGAATCGCTCTCTATTATAAGAGTTTGAACATCTTCCCAAGTTTGGGGAAGCTTAGGAGCAATTTTAAACTGAGGCTCATACTCATTTCCTGGAAGACCATGCCATGGGCATAACCCTCCGTCAAGACTAATATAATCACAAGGTTTATCACTTTTGTAGATCCCGACAGTGGTAATTGGGGTAATGGAAGAAGGGGTGTACTCCTCCCATTTAGTGTTTTTGGTAGAACCCATAATAGCAAGCAAGCAAGATAACTATTTTTGTGATTTTCGATAAAAGATACTAAAGCAAAAACTGAAAGGTAAACTAACAAGACTTAAAAGCAAAGGTAAAAGATAGCGTGCAACTCCCCTATCCTGAAGAGTGGAGTCCCCGGCAACGGCGCCAGAAAATACTCCTTGATGGGCCTCTAACCCCTCGTTGGTTACCCCAAGTGGAAGGTGTAAGATGCAGTGTTGTGGAAGTTTTTTCCCTTAGCAAAGATGCCAAGGATCGAATCCCCAGAGACTCCTAGGTTCAACAAGTAAGTGTCAACTGCTAACTGCGCGGATTAGCAATCAACGTGGACCTGCACACAGATACAAATAACTTTGCTCCCAACGAGTACAGAGAGGTTGTCAATCCCTCCGGCCTTGTAGTTCACATAGGATTAAACGCAAATGATAGTAGTGATAGATAATGTTTGCAATAGTAAGTAAAAGCGAAAAGTAAATAGCGGATGTGATCAATGATGGTAATATGGACCGGAGTCTCATGATGTTCACTAGTGATGTCTCTCTCCCAAAAGACGATAAAACAGCTATGTGAGGTAAACGAATTACAGCTGGGCAATTGACAGGACCACGAACGCAAACCAATGCTGACTACATTGCAAGAAAGGTTGAGGTTCAAAGCATGGGCGGTACGCCAAAGTAAGTAGACCGAAATCCATCAATATCTACTACTAATCATCCACCTTGAGATATCTATCCAGAACATCTCGCTGGTATTAAGTTGCGATTCCCACCCATAGTGTAAACTCAAAGCAACAGACAACTGCATTAAAAGAACTTTGCGTAAAGTAAACAATCCTTGCACCCGCGGGCACAAGCACCGTTGTTTTCCCCCTTGTGGCAACAGCACATCCCCTAGACTCATGTTTCTGTCACTCAAGCTAGTCATCGAGGGGCATGAACCCACAATCGAGCATAACGTTCCCTCTTGGAGTCACTACGTATTACTTGGCCAAAGCAATAAATAACAACGGAGAACATGCAAGAATTACTTATGAACATAAATATAAAAGAGGTAGATCAAATATATTACTCAAGATCAATCTGAACATAATCTCATAATCCATCGGATCCCAGCAAACTCATCATAGCAACAGCATAAGGATTACATATGTGCCTCGATCATGTAGGGCAGCTCACGAGGACTGATTAGTGAAGCACAAGAACGGGAGGAGAACATCACATAGCTACTTGGTCATGGACTCATGGTCCAAGGGAGACTACTCACAACTCATCCGGGAGGCGTCCATGGTGGTGGAGAGGCTCCCGATGGTGATCCTCCCCTCTGGCAGGGTGCCGGGAAGAGTTCTCCTGGTGCTCCCGATCTTGGAAGCGGCGGCGGCGGAACAGAGATGAGATCACGAAAAACAGTTCCCGTCCCGAGGGTTTCGAAGGACGCTCTAAATATATGCCGAAGGGGGGCACCAGACGGGGCTCGGGGGGCCCAGGCGCCCCCCCCCCCCCCCGGCGCGGCCCAGGGGGGGCGCGCCGCCAGGGCGCCTGGAGCCCTGGTGCCCCCCCCCGGCTGTCCTTCGGGCGCAAGGTAGGTTCTGGAACGCTGATTTTTTATATAATTTTTCTGGATTTTTCCTGGCAGTTCTCGTAACGTGAAAACCTGAAATACAAAAACAGCCGAAAACAGAAACTGGCACCAGGGTGCACTGGATTAGTAGGTTAGTCCAAATATGATCAAAAGTGTATGGAAGTGTATGAATATCATAGCAATATCACCCAAAAGTGGCATGGAGCAAGCAGAAATTATAGATACATTTTGGACGTATCAGCCGGCAGGCCCCCAATGCCCATATTCTCCTATATGAAGCGTTTTGACCTGGAAAAAATCATAAGGAGGCTTTCGGGACGAAACGCCGGCGTCTCGAGGCAGAACCGATGCGGAAACCAATCTAGGGCTCCGGCAGAGCTGTTCTGCCGGGGATACTTCCCTCCAGGAGGGGGAAATCGTCACCGCCGTCATCACCAACAACTCTCCCATCTTGGGGAGGGCTATCTTCATCAACATCTTCACCAGCACCATCTCCTCTGAAACCGTAGTCCAATCTTTGTACCCAAACCTCAGATTGGTACCTGTGGGTTGCTAGTAGTGTTGATTACTCCTTGTAGTTGATGCTAGTTGGTTTCTTTGGTGGAAGATCATATGTTCAGATCCATAATGCATATTAATACCCCTGTGATCATGAACAATATTATGTCTTGTGAGTAGTTACTTTTGTTCCTGAGTACATGGGAGAAGTCTTGCTATTAGTAGTCATGTGAATTTGGTCTTCGTTCGATATTTTGATGAGATGTATGTTGTCTATCCTCTAGGGTGTCATGTGAACGTCGACTACATGACACTTCACCATTATTTGGGCCTAGAGGAAGGCATTGGGAATTAATAAGTAGATGATGGGTTGCTAGAGTGACAGAAGCTTAAACCCTAGTTTATGCGTTGCTTCGTAAGGGGCTGATTTGGATCCATATGTTTCAGGCTATGGTTAGGTTTACCTTAATACTTCTTTTGTAGTTGCGGATGCTTGCATTAGAGGTTAATCATAAGTGGGAGGCTTGTCCAAGTAAGGGCAACACCCAAGCACCAGTCCACGCACATACCAAATTATCAAAGTACCGAACGCGAATCAGATGATCGTGATGAAAACTAGCTTGGCGATAATTCCCATGTGTCCTCGGGAGCGCTTTACCTTACATAAGAGTTTGTCCAGGCTTGTCCTTTGCTATAAACAGGATTGGGACATCTTGCTGCACCTTATTTACTTTTACCATTTGTCACTTGCTACCAATTACCTTATCACAAAACTATCTGTTACCGATAATTTCAGTACTTGCAGAAAATACCTTACTGAAAACTGCCTATCATTTCCTTCTGCTCCTCGTTGGGTTCAACACTCTTACTTATCGAAAGGACTATGATAGATCCCCTACACTTGTGGGTCATCACCGCTCAAAATGGCCGTTGTGGGATTCCTTCCCGCCTAAACATTTCAGGGGAAGAGGACCCCTGCCGCCTATATAAGTAGCTAGGGTTCCCACTATGGAGCCAGGCTAATCAGATCTGAGAGATCTGGATCGACCTCATCTCGAACACCCCACCTTCTCTTCAAGGAGCAAGAACACTTGCCTCCTGACCCTCTTGAGCTCTCCTCCTGAGCTCAAGAACAGCTGTACTTGTTCATACTCAAGCCCTCCTGAGGCTAATCCACTCAAGCAGGACGTAGGGTTTTACACTGCAAGGTGGCCTAAACCTGGGTAAACTCGTATGTGATTTTACTTGTTGCTTGCTTGAATCTCACCACCGGGCGAGGGTGTGGCGCTAGGTAGAAGTGAGTGGGAGAGATCTTCGTTCAAGCCCCTGTGTTCAAACTTCTTTAGGTTTGCGGAGCCCGTAATCTGACAAGCATACAAAACAAAATTTCATTTGAAGGTTTATAGTTTGGCACATACAAATTTACTTGGAATAGCAAGTAAATACCGCATATAGGATGGTATGGTGGACTCATATGGAATAACTTTGGGGTTTATGGAAGTGGATGCACATGCAATATTCCCACTTAGTACGAGTGAAGGTTAGAAAGAGACTGGGAAGCGACCAGCTAGAGAGCGACAACAATCATGAACGTGCATTAAGATTAACTAACAATGAGTGCAACCATGTGTAGGATATAAATGACCATGAACATAAATATCGTGGAGGCTATGTTGATTTTGTTTCAACTACATGCGTGTACATGTGCCAAGTCAAGCCACTCGAATCGTTCAAAGGAGGATACCACCCTATCATACCACATCACAACCATTTTAAATAGCATGTTGGCACGCAAGGTAAGCGATTATAAACTCCTAGCTAATTAAGCATGGCATGAGCAACTATAATCTCTAATTGTTATTGCAAGCATGTTTCATTCATAATAGGCTGAATCAGGAATGATGAACTAATCATATTTACAAAAACAAGATAGGTCAAAGTCATACCAGCTTCTCTCATCTCAATCAGTTCATCATATATCGTCATTATTGCCTTTCACTCGCCCGACCAAACGGTGTGGATAATAATAATAGTGCACGTGCATTGGACTAAGCTGGAACCTGCAAGCATTTAATAAAAGGGAGAAGACAAGGTAATATGGATCTTGGTTAAATTAACAGTAGTGCATATGAGAGCCACTCAACATTTTCTTCATGGTCTTTTCCTCTTGACCCCCAAAGAAAAGAAAAGAAATAAAACTATTTACACGGGAAAACTCCCAACAAGCAAAAGAAGAACGAGAAATGTTTTTGGATTTTCTTTTAATTACTACTACTACAGGCATGGAAAGTAAACTAGCAAAAAGCTACAACTATTTTTTTGTTTTTCTTAAGGTTTTTCTAACACACAAGAAAAAGACTTAGAAAATAAAATAAACTAGCATTGATAGTACAATGATAAATTATGAGCACCGACTACTGGAATGAGTGTGTGAACATGAATCTAATGTCCGTTCGAAATACGTACTCACCCAAGCTTAGTATTTTGGCCTAAGTTGGTCTATGGCCACGGATCAAAGCTACTCTCTCTGGTGTATGGAGGAGTGTCCTCTGGGTGCCACTGGCTGGCAATCTCCTTCGGATCCCACTGATAAACCGACTGCCGATAAGGGTTAAGTGGGGACTCAAGCTCAGGCTCTAGAACTTGTGCCAGGCTCCAGTACGCATAAACGGCATCTGGCAACATGAGGTACGTGCCTGAAAGTATATCAAACAAAGAGGGTGCAGTCAACGGAATAATCTAACAGTACTTCTTATCAAATATCAATTTATACTTAAGCAACTTCTTCTTATCTTTAACAATAAAATCATGTGGTATCATACTCTTATAATCTGGAAAAACATGGGGCAGCAACTTCTCCACCTTCTCATAATGCATAATAGGTATCTCAAAGTGTTCAGCAAGGCATGAAGCAAAGATGCCTCCGAAGATGGGGCCCTTTGTACGGTTTAGACTTAATCGTTTTAGCAATAATAGCGCCTAAGCTAAAGGTGGTATCGCGAAACAAAGCATGGTGCAAAATGATAATATCAGGGGCACTAACATTTCCACTCTTCCCACGACCAATTAATAATCTACTAGCAAATATCGCAAAGTAGCGTAGAACAGGAAAATGTATACTAGTAATTCTTGCCTCTGAATCTTTCCTCGTCTCCCCAACAGCGATCGTATCAATAAACCCCTCCACATGTTTACGATGTAGTTCCTCTAAGCTACCCGCAAAGGGTATCTTACAGACTTGACGAAAATCATAAAGTGACATCTCCTTAACCTCATTGTATAAGTAAAACTCCACTCAAGGTGGTGATTTCTTAGCATGGAAGTAAAAAATTTGCACGAAAATATTAGTGAGTAAGAGATAATGTTCGCGCTAGTTGTGAGGAAGTTGGTGAGGCCTGCATTCTCAGCCAGGTAATAAAAGTCTTCATAAATCCCGGCGGCTCTCAAGAAGTCATCACAAGGCCATTCACACGGCCGAACTTCCGCAGTGCGAGGAAGATTGTATTTGGGCTTTTTATTCCCCTCCTTCTGCTTATCCTCCTAGCTTTGGCTCGAAGAGCCTCTCAATAATCTCCTCGATATTTTCTTCCGCTGAAAAATTTCTGAATTTTTTAGTGACTCAAAATATAAGTGAACCAAACTCAACAAGATTGATAGAAACTACTCCCACAAGTGCCTAGAGACTATATCATGCATTAGAACTACTTGGTACCACATAAATTTGACATGCAAGCTGAAGAATAGGGTCACCTTAGCAGCAAAAAGTTTCAATAAATAAAGCACTACAACAAAAACTAATTGGACCATTGGAGGAGCTACATACCGAAGAACAATGTCCCCAAACAGTTTTGTGAATGGAGCTTTGAGCAAGGAGATAAAAAATGGCAACAAGATGAGCTAGAACACGGGTTTGAGCTATGGGAGGATTTTTTCTGGAGGAAGATGAAGTGTGTGGGTGCTGGAATAAGTGGAGGGGGTCCATGTGGGGCCCACAAGGTAGGGGGCGCGCCCTGTACCCTTGTGGCCAGGTGGTGTGGCCCCACGATGTGTTCTCAGTACCAAATATTCTTAAATAATCTACAAAAAATCATATTTCATTTTCAGGACATTTGGAGAACTTTTCTATTCAGGATATTTTTATTGCAACGATAATTCACAAAACAGACTGAAAATAGTATTTTTCTTTATTTAATCTAAATAACATAAAGTAAAAAGATGGTATAGAGATTTGTGCTTTCTAACTTCATCCATCTCATGCTCATCAAAAGGAATCCACTAACAAGGTTGATCAAGTCTTGTTAACAAACTCTTTCCAATAACATGAAACCGGAGAATTTTCGAATTACACTAGGTTACCTCAATGGGGATATGTATGTCCCCAACAATAACAATATTAAATTTCTTCCTGACAGTAGGAAGAGGGAATTCAAAACCTCAAATAGTGATCGTTAAATTTTTTCCAATAGAATTGATACTGTGGATTTTAGGTTGTTTCGTCAGAAAGTGTACTGTATGCTCATTACCATTAACATGAAGAGTGACATTGCCTTTGTTGCAATCAATAACAGCCCCTACAGTATTCAAAAAGGGCCTACCAAAGATAATCGACATACTATCATCCTCGGGAATATCAAGAATAATAATGTCTGTTAAAATAGCAACGATTGCAACCACAACAGGCACATCCTCACAAATACCGACAAATATAGCAGTTGATTTATCGGCCATTTGCAAAGATATTTCATAAGGTGTCAACTTATTCAAATCAAGTCTACGATATAAAGAGGGAGGCATAACACTAACACCGGCTCCAAGATCACATAAAGAAGTTTTAACATAGTTCCTTTTAATGGAGCATGGTATAGTCGGTACTCCTGGATCTCCTAGTTTCTTTGGTATTCCACCTTTAAAAGTATAATTGGCAAGCATGGTGGAAATTTCAACTTCTGGTATCTTTCTTTTATTTGTCACAATATCTTTCATATACTTAGCATAAGGATTTGTTTTAAGCATATCATTCAAACGCATATGCAAAAAGATAGGTCTAATCATTTCAGCAAAGCGCTCAAAATCCTCATCATCCTTTTTCTTGGATGGTTTAGGAGGAAAAGGCATGGGTTTCTGAACCCATGGTTCTCTTTCTTTACCGTGCTTCCTATTAATGAAGTCTATTTTACCATTACGTTGATTCTTTGATTGTGTGTTATCGAGATCAACAGCAGCTTCAATCTCTACATCATCGTTATTGCTAGGTTGAGCATCATCATGAACATCATTATTAACATTATCACTAGGTTCATGTTCATTACCAAATTGTGTTTCAGCATCAGAAATAGAAATATCATTGGGATTCTTAAGTGTGTCAACAACAGATTCACGAGAAGCATGCAAAGTCCTATCATTTTTCTTTTTCTCGTTCTTAGAAGGACTAGGTGCATCGACATTAGTTCTCTGAGAATCTTGCTCAATTTGCTTAGGGTGGCCCTCAGGATACAGAGGTTCCTGAGTCATTCTACCCCCTCTAGTCATAACTCTAACATCATTATCATTTTTCCTATTATTTAATTCATTAAGCAAATCATTTTGTGCTTTAAGTATTTGTTCTACCTGAGTTGTAACCATAGAAGCATGTTTACTAATGAGTTTAAGTTCACCTTTAACTCTAGACATATAATCACTCAAGTGTTCAATCATATAAGAATTACATTTCAATTGTCTACCAACATAAGAATTGAAGTTTTCTTGTTCAACAATAAAATTGTCAAATTCATCTAAGCATTGGCTAGCAGACTAATTACGAGGAATATCACCTTCATCAAATCTATAGAGAGAATTTACCTTTACTACTTGTGTCGGGTTATCAAGACCATGTATTTCTTCAATAGGTGGTAAATTCTTAACATCTTCAGCTTTAATACCTTTTTCTTTCATGGATTTCTTTGCATCTTCCATGTCTTCAGGACTGAGAAATAGAATACCCCTTTTCTTCGGAGTTGGCTTAGGAGTTGATTCACGAAGTGTCCAATTATGTTTATTAATCAACATATTATTTAATAGCAATTCAGCTTGATCAACAGTTCTTTCCCTGAAAACACAACAAGCACAACTATCCAGGTGGTCTCTGGAAGCCTCGGTTAGTCCATTATAAAAGATACCAAGTATTTCATTTTTCTTAGGAGGATGATCAGGCAAATCATTAAGTAATCGGAGAAGCATCCCCCAAGCTTGTGGGAGACTCTCTTCTTCAATTTGCACAAAATTATATATTTCCCTTAAAGCAACTTGTTTCTTATGAGCGGGAAAATATTTAGCAGAAAAGTAAAAAATCATATCCTAGGGACTACGCACACAACCAGGATCAAGAGAATTAAACTATGTTTTAGCATCACCCTTTAATGAGAACGGAAATAGCTTAAGGATATAACAGTAACAAATTTTTTTCTCATTGGTAAATAGGGTGGCCATATCCTTTAATTTAGTAAGATGTGCCACAACAGTTTCAGATTCAAAGCCATGGAAAGGATCTGACTGAACCAAAGTAATTAACTCAGGATCGACAGAGAAATCATAATCCTTATCAGAAATACAGATAGGTGAAGTGGCAAAGCAGGGTCATATTTCATTTTAGCATTCAAAGACTCTTCTTTCAGCTCAGCTAATAGTTGCTTAAGATCATATCTATCTTTGCAAGCTAAAAGATCTCTAGCAATTTCGTCATCCATAACATAAGCCTCAGGCACACCAGGCATTTCATATTTAGGGGGAGAATCTTCATCATCACATTCATCAATATTATCAGTTTCAGTAATTTCATTCTCTCTAGCCCTAACAAGTTGTTCATCAGGAAATTCTCCTAGTGGCACAGTATTATCAAGCATAGAAGTAGTTTCATCATAAGTATCATGCATTGCAGAAGTGGTGTCATCAAGAACATGCGACATATCAGATTCAATAGCAGGTGTAGGTGTCGCAAATTTACTCATAACAGAAGGTGAATCAAGTGCAGAGCTAGATGGCAGTTCCTTACCTCCCCTCGTAGTTGAGGGATAAATCTTGGTTTTTTCGTCTTTTAAGTTCTTCATAGTGATCAACAGATATAAATCCCAAGTGACTCAAAGAATATACTATGCTCCCTGGCAACGGTGCCAGAAATAGTGTTGATAACCCACAAGTATAGGGGACCGCAACAGTTTTCGAGGGTAGAGTATTCAACACAAATTTATTGATTCGACACAAGGGGAGCCAAAGAATATTCTCAACTATTACCAGTTGAGTTGTCAATTCAACCACACCTGAAAGACTTAATATCTGCAGCAAAGTATTTAGTAGCAAAGTAGTATGGAAGTAACGCTAACGGTGGCAAAAGTAAAAGTAGCCGTTTTGTAGTAATTGTCATGTTGCAACGGAAAAGTAACTAAGCAAAGATCAATATGTGAAAATATCATAGGCATTGGATCAGTGATGGATAATTATGTCGGATGCGATTCCTCATGTAATAGTTATCACATAGGGTGACACAGAACTAGCTCCAGTTCATCAATGTAATGTAGGCATGTATTCGGAATATAGTCATACATGCTTATGGGAAAGAACTTGCATGACATCTTTTGTCCTACCCTCCCATGGCAGCGGTATCCTATTGGAAACTAAGGGATATTAAGGCCTCCTTTTAATTGAGTACCGTACCAAAGCATTAACACTTAGTGAATACATGAACTCCTCAAACTACGGTCATCACCGGGAGTGGTCCCGATTGTTGTCACTTCGGGGTAGCCGGATCATAACACATCGTACGTGACTATTGACTTGCAAGATAGGATCAAGAAATCACATATATTCATGAAAACACAATAGGTACAGATCTGAAATCATGGCACTCGGGCCCTAGTGACAACCATTAAGCATAGCAAAGTCATAGCAACATCTATCTTAGAACATAATGGATACTAGGGATCAAACCCTAACAAAACTAACTCGTTTACATGGTAAATCTCATCCAATCCATCACCGCCCAGCAACCCTACGATGGAATTACTCACGCACGGCGGTAGGCATCATGAAATTGGTGATGGAGGAAGGTTGATGATGACGATGGCAACGATCTCCACTCTCCGGAGCCCCGAACGGACTCCAGATCAGCCCTCCCGAGAGAGATTAGGGCTTGACGGCAGCTCCGTATCGTAAAATGCGATGAATCCTTTTCTCTAATTTTTTTTCTCCCTGAAAGTGAATATATGGAGTTGGAGTCGAGGTCGGTGGAGCCTCAGGGGGCCCACGAGACAAGGGGTGCGCCCCCACCCTCATGGACAGGGTGTGGGCCCCCTGGTCTTGATTCTTTCACCAGTATTTTTTAGATATTGCAAAAATATTCTCCATGGATTTTCAGGTCATTCCGAGAACATTTATTTCTGCACAAAAATAACACCATGGCAATTCTGCTGAAAACAACGTCAGTCCGGGTTAGTTCCATTCAAATCTTGCAAGTTCGAGTCCAAAACAAGGGCAAAAGTGTTTGGAAAAGTAGATACGCTAGAGATGTATTAGCCTTCATCATCCACTTCGAGTTTGATGGAGCATCCACGTTGTTCTTCAAGGTCTTTGACGGGAAAGGCAGCCGCCTGGAGTGATGTCCCGGAGGGAGCCGCCAGGGTGGAGCAGCAGCAAACGCCGTGCCTGCCCTTAGCCCTGTCGATAGCTCCCCCAGTAGCAGCGATGGCGCCTGGGAATCCAGCAGCTCTCCCGATCCTGACGTGTCTTCCGAGACGAGCGACGACAGCTATGCGCCATCGAGCTCGCGCTGCGCCCGGAGCGCGACAGCGGCATCAACCCATCGTCGTCGATGACCTAGTTGGTGCCGGCCTCTCGTGGTCCTATGTTGATGATGGCATCGGTGGCGGTAGCCGTGGTTAGGGCCCCTTGAGATCTCCTTCTTTTGTTCCCTGCGAGGAATCAAAACGAACCCCGTGGGGGTGTGTAAAGAACCTGTAATGCTTTTTCTCCGATGTTTATTATTCTCGTTATTAAACCGCGGTTGCATGTCTTGCTTCCCCCCTTTTCGTCCTTACAGTAGCTTTGCGCTCTACGCTGGTGGGTCCCAGTCCCAAGGCAAGCTTGAGCCGCCGCTGGAATGCCAGGTCACGAGGCCATGGTCAAGGCCAGGAGGTGAGCGGCCTGACGTCCGGTAAGAGCTCCTGTGGTGCGATTCTCAAGAGGTCCCCCTTGGCGTGCAAACAGCTTCCCGGAGGCTAAAAAGGAAGGCGGTATTGCCGGAGCAAGACTACGGAAACCGAAAACTTGTCGGATCGTGGCGTCGTGCTAATTTGAATTCGTGACTTATCTTGATAGGCCTGAGGTGATTCTCCGCACGGTGCGCCTGGTTTGTTCTTCGGCGGCAATGTGCCTAGGATTTCGCGATTTCCTTCCCGCTTCATTTAGTGTTCTATGTCGGTAGAGCCCGGCCCCGCGCATACCTCAGCCGCCGCTGGCTCGTCCAGATCCCCAGGACGAGTCCAGGGGTGAGGGGCTACGTGACCAGTTAGGCTCCTGAGTCGCGATGCTCAGGAGTCCCCCTTGATGTACGAACAACCCTCGGGAAGGAAACCCGAAACTAGGCATTATCTTTCCGCGTCGGCCTCCCCCTTTCTCGCTCTTCTAGATGGTCTGCGTCCTCAGGTCCCAACCCTTGAGCGGAGCTCAACCGCCGCTGGTATGTCAGGTTGTGTTGCCGTGGTCAAGGCCAGGGGGTGAGGGCTGGAGAGTCGGTAGCAGTTCCTGAGACCCGATGCTCAGGAGCCCCCATTAACGCGCAAGCGAATCACGTGAGAAGGGAATAGGCGGCAGGTCCACCTGTTGCTAGGCTCCGGAGGCTCCCGCGGGTTAGTTAGATGAAACAACATAATTCACAATCGCGTCCGCCCCCATGCCACTGATCTTTCCGCAGGAAGACAAAGGCACTGAGGATCTAGTGAGGTGACGTGCACGAGGCGGGCCGCGAGTCAGAGCTCGATCTCTCAGATTTGTAAGCACTGCAGGGATGGACCCGAACACAAGCGCTGTGCCAACATGTGTAGCCCAAGTTGCGAGATGAGCAGGAGTCCGTTCAGCAGCGCGGGAGGCTGCAAAAGGTGGTGAGTGAGCAGGTGATGATCATAAGGTAATTTATAGGAGGAAAAGAGCTAAGGTAATGTGAATGCAACAGATGCCACAGGGACGGACCCATGCAGACTGGGAATGATGCAGCCCCAGGGGCGCCCCCAACAGAGTAAGCTAATGATGCAAAAGGATACACGTCACAGGGACAAGCCCGTTTGACTTGGGGATAATGCAGCCCGAGGGGCGCACCCAACTGAACAAACTGAAACAGAGTCACCTAGCATTGATGCTGGAGATATGTTGATGTAGCTGAAGACGCTCGCTGCAGATGTCGATCCTCATGAGCCACCTGATTCCGGGACCTCGCGAGGCTCCTGAGGTTTCGAAAGCTCGTGAAGAACCATCGCCCCCGCCGCCAGGATCTCGTGATGCTTGGCCTCGCGAGCCGCCAGGACATCCCGCATGTGGCACTGGTACAGGGCCGCTTGGTTCGGCAAGCCGAAGGGCATGCACACATAGCTGTGAGGAGGGCCCTCGCACCGGCCCACATGAGACGGCCAGCAAAGCTCCTGAGATGCGACTCTGTTGAGTCCTGGGATGTTGACACAGACGCGCAGCCCATCGCCCGAGCCTGGAACGACAGCTGCACTTGGTGGTGTGGGGCGGCGCTCGCCTCGCATTGCCCTTGATACCTGCAAGTCTTCGATGGTCTGGTTGATGAACTCCTGAGCACTCGGCGCTTCGCATCTTGTGCTCTCGTGAGGGAAACTTGGGATAAAGCACGCCTCCACATGGTGCCCGAGCGCCTCCCTCGTGACATTGGCTAGGTCGGAGGCCCACCAGAGGAGATCCCCCGAGCCCAATCTGAGAGTGCACCGGGCGCGCCTCCCTATGTGAGGAAGGGAGGCGCCCCGTCCACGAGCGCGGATCCAGAGGTGTGGCCGTCGGTTGATGCTTCCTCATGAGGCTCCAGGGCGAGCAGCTACTTCTTCTTCCTTGGGATGGCTTCAGGGGGGTAGATGATGCCTTCGTTGTCTAGGTCCTCGACTGTCGCAGCCTGGTAGGCGTGCTCAAGGGAGCACACAAGATCCTTTTCCTCGCACACGATGGTGATGATGTCGCGGCTTCCTGGCATCTTGAGGACGTTGTAGCCATTGTGAGTCACTGCCATGAACTTGACTAGGGCCGGATACCCAGGAATTGCGTTGTATGGGAGACGGATGTGAGCGACGCCGAAGTTGATGAGCTCGGTGTGGTAGTTGTCGCGGGTGCTGAAGGTGACGAGGAGCCGGGTCTGCCCGATTGGGGTGGTGGAGCCGTCGGTCACCCCTAAGAAGGGCTTGGTAGACTGCAACTGGTCATATGTCACTTGGAGACGGTCAAACTTGTCGATGGAGAGAACATTGAGCCCTGCACTGCCATCGATGAGGGTTTTGGTAACCTGGACGTTGCTGATGATGGGTGAGCAGAGCATCAAGAGAGCGCCGACGATTACCGCGCACTTGAGCTGGTTAGCTAAGCTGAATTTGATGGTGCACATGGACCACTTGAGCGGCCGCATGGCCTCTATCCTCGGAAGAGCCGCGTTCACTTCTCGGGCGAACTGCTTGAAGATGCGCTGAGAGGCTGGAGCCTGTGCACCGCCCAAGATGCAGGCGGTGGCGCGAGGCTCCTGGAAGCCCCCAACCCCTTCGTCCTGATCATCGTTTCTCCTTGGTGGTGGTGGCAGCGGAGGGAGGCCGGCCTTGCCCTGAGGGCTATCCTCACAAGGCTGGTCCCTGCAAATGCCATCGCGAGGCTGTTCGTGCTAGCGGTCCTCACGAGGCTGATCGCGCCACTCCTTACTGGGGCCACGGTCATCCTAGCGCCCTCTAGTTCGGCTTCCTCCACGGTCGTAGCCTCGGTCATTGTGCTCGGGGCGTCGCCCGAAGCGCCCGTCGCGAATGGCCCTGACATATTGATAGTCGTTGGTGTTGTGGTTGTGCACATTGTGGAAGGCGCAGAATGGACGACTACTCTTGGATGACTCTGGGTGTTTGCGGCCACGCTTCATTTCTAGTTCTGCCGCGAGCACGGCCACCCCCTTGCCCTTCATGTCTTTAGCCTTGGCCTTCTTGTCTTTTGGGTCAGCAACGGGGAGCTCGACAAGGGAAAGGCGCCCTTTCTCAGCTCTCGCGCACTTGGTCGCTATGTTGAACAGCTCCAGGGCTATGCATAGATCCTCATGGATGGCAAGCTCCTCCTTCATCGTGACATCGCGGACGCCGTCGAAGAATGCTGAGATGATGGCCTCGTCCGTCACCTTGGGAATCTTGAGGCGGGTGCTGTTGAAGCGCTGGATGTACTTCTGCGGGGTCTACCCCTGTTGCTGCTTGACGCACCGCAGGTCACCCAAGGCTGGCGGGCGGTAGCGAGTGCCCTAGAAATTGGTGATGAAACACTCGCGCATCTCACCCCAGGAGGAGATCGATCCCGCGGGCAGGTTCACGAGCCACGAGCGTGTGCCGTCCTTGATAGCCATGGGGAACCAGTTCGCCATAATTTTCTCATCACCATTGGCCGCCTCGATGCTCAGCTCGTAAAGCTGTAGGAACTCAGATGGGCCGGGGATGCCGTCTTATCGTGGAGGCAGGTCAGGGTTGAACTTCCCGGGCCAGATGACAATGCGTAGCTCAGGGTTGAAGGCTCGGCAGCCTGATGTGGCCACCGAAGCCCGTTGTAGAGGTGGAGCTTGGTCTTGGTTCTCAGGCGCCGCCATTGCAGGGGCACATGAGATCGACGTGGTGGTGGTGGGAGCGCTGGAGCACGTCCCTGTGGCCGCTGGACTTCTTGACAGCTTCCTTCTTCATGCATGGGCGCCCCGCGCGGTGGGTCGCTCTGCGGGGCTGCATGCCTTGGAGCATGGACGACATCTTGACATGGAGGTGGCAGAGGTGCTTCATGGGCCACGTCGCCCGCAAAGTGAGGTGGGCGAGGTAGCGAGTGGGATGGGGCAGTAGAGCCCTCGGCGGCGCTGACGTGCTCGGCGATGCGGTCTAGCCAGTCCTCGTAGAAGTCGTCGTCGGGGAGGTAGAACAGGAGCTCGCACGCCATGAGCAGCGCAACCTGCGTGTCTGCGGGCCCGCAACGACCGTGGGACGTCGAGCCAGCCAGAGTCAGTGACGGGGTAGCGGTGCGTCTGTCCCGCCGCACCGAGGGGTGGAGTGATGAGGCTTGCTTATCGTGCCTTGCCGCGCTGGTGGCTGCGTTGGCGGCAGACGATGGAGAATGGCGGTGG
>LR738714.1:401075779-401112198 GCA_902687465.1 Secale cereale | reverse complement strand
CCTCCAGAAGAATCCTTCAGAAATCATAGTACATTGTCATTGTAAACTTGGAAAAAGGTGTCACAAATTGAACTCCCTTATCGTTAACATTTAATAGGAAAGGAACATCACCTCGATATATAGCTTCTCCAGGCACGTAAAACATATCAGGAAACTGACAACTTCCTCTAGGTTGGGGCCGATAGATTATAGTGCCGGGATCTTCACTGTGCGCAGTTTCGGGGTCAAGCTTGTCGGAACCATTTTCTGAATGACAGATGAACAAACATCTTCAAAATTACAAATAACGTTAATTTGTAGAAGGAGAGATAGAAGACGACTGTTGTACCTGAACGTGTGTGGATCCAATAACAAATTCGGAGTACTTGTCAGACGAGTAGCCTACCATTGTCAATTTTGGCGAAGAAATGATACTGATTCTTGTTGGACCTTCTTGATCAACTACAAGTAATCTCTCAAGTGCAGATGTGTCGTCAATGACCATACCGTGGTACACTTCTTGTGATGTCTTCCTACCGCACCAGCAACACACATAAATAGTCAGAGAGTCATGGAGGTGATGTGGAAGGTACTCAACCCGTTGGTCACCTGAAGACGAAGTTACTCGAGTGCAGTACAACCACGGAGCAGGCGCTCCATGTCAACGTTTGAGAGCTAGATGGCGATGAGCTCGAGGTGCTTCTGTCATGGTAGAATAAGAGCGGGCGCATCATTAAGGGGGGGGGGGTGGAAGTTCTTGAACTTGGCAACGTGCAGCGTGGGCACGAGGCAGAGTGCGGACGTTGGTAGCGATCGCATATGCCCATCATCTAAAGTGAGCTCGTCGAGCTGATCTAGGGCGGGGGATCGGAACCAGCCGTTGGAACGGAACTTGCCCATTCTAAGGCCTCTGGTTGGGCCAAGGTGACAGCCGAGGATCTTGGAGAACGCATCCTAACTTTTGCAATAGCCATGGTAGACCTCATGGGTGTCGATTAGGTCGAGAGGGCTGGAGTTCCATAGGGGGGCGCCACCACCTGAAAGGATGGTTCTCCGCGCCCCATATTTGATTGGGAGGAGGGAGATGATGACTGTCAACATATCATCGGGGAGGATGCTGATGAAGTCTATGCCTACTGGAGTCGCTTGCTGTTCTAGCTCGCCCCACCTCCGCTTGATGGCAGCCCCGTTCTCAACCTCTAGAGTCTCCTTGTCAGCGGCTCTTTCTGATAAAAATGGGAGTACAAGGAATTTTTAGTTAAAAAATGGCAATAGAAAAGTGTATTGCTAACTAGCAGTTATTAGGTAGGAATATAGTAAGAAAGGGGACTAAAAATTGGTTGCTTAAATACTACACAATTCATTTGACATTGCTGGGTAAGTCAACATGCAGATAGTTGAAAAGAAAACTTACTTCGAACAAAGTCTCGACGGATGATTTTGTCGGGGAAGTTAGCATATATCTCATGACCAGGCCCTTTTATGTGCAGTGCAATTTTAGTGCCAGCTTTCAGTACATAAAACTTAGAAATTTCTTTCCGAAAGCCAGTGCCAAAATAGGAGTCACCACGTTCATCAAGTCTTACAGTAGCAATGATTGGAAGTCCATGGTTTGTGTGTAGTATGACATCAGTGTAGTCTTGATGTATGTAAAGGGAAAGATTGTGCAATCCAGCCCGTGTTTTTTCCCCAGTCTGTGTATTTTAGCATTTTCCAATGCATTCTTATTTAGTGAAATGCCACTCTTTTGCATTGTAAATAACTAAATATGCATGCAACCTTTTAAAATGAGTTATATGTGAAAACTGCTTAGTTTTTAGTGTAGATTAATAATATGCAATTTGCTGCCATGTTAAAAACATTTAAACTACTGGTTGCATATGTTTTGCTTTTTAACATGTTTAAATTGGTTTAATTCATAACTAAATAATCATAGCTCCAAATTTGACAAACTTTATATATAAATGGGGTGAAAAAATGTGTAGAATAACCTGGTGTTGTTACTTTGCATGTCTAACAACTCTAACATATTGGTTTAGCAGATCAGCACCACTTTGATTATGCAGATGGGATTTTTTCGGAGTTGTTGTTTGTTCTTCTGGCCCATTTAAAATGCTTGCATGCTGTTGTTGGACTGGTATTGCACTACTTGCCATGCTAAACAACATATTAAACTTGTTGGGTGCTTAGTTAGTTCAAACTAAATAACTACATGTGTGGCTATGTTGTTTTTTCATTCTTTTGCATGTTGAGTCCCCTTGAATGATTTGTGTTCTTGCATTATGCCATGCCACTTGTTGCACTCATCATGCTCCTTTGTGATGCATCATGTCATGTCCATGCTCATATGCGTCATGTCTTGCATCAGGTGCTTGAGCATTGCATCGTGATTGATTTTGTTCCGGTGTTTGTAATCTTCTGTTGGTTAGAACCCAGTGACGATTTGGAGTTCGAGGTTCTTGTCGAGACTGAGTTTGAGGAGCAAGGTTACGATTCCACCGAGCACTTAACATGCAAGATGATCGTTCCCCGATAATACCTCTATCTTTGCCTTGCTAGTTGTCTCGCTCTATAGTTATGCCTCGATGCCTATTCTATAGTTATTCCTCGATGCCTATTCTTGTCTTGTTAGGCTCCTATGTTGCCATGAAACACTCTAACCACCTTCCTAGCAAACCGTTGATTGGCTAAGTATGCTTTTAATCAACCCCTCTTATAGCATTGTTAGTTGCAGGTGAAGTTGGAAGATTGCTCCATGTTTGGACTTCTTTATTGGGTTAAAACAATATATATCATAATTACTTAATGCACATATATATTGGTAATGGGTGGGAGGCTTTGCCTTCTGCTTGGTGTTTTGTTCCACTCATGCCACCTTAGGACCCGATAAACCGGTGTTATGTTCCTTGATTTTGCGTTCCTAACACGGTTGGGGTTCATGGGCCCCCCTTGATAATTCGCATTGCTTAAAGCTTTTCCAGCAAGGCCCAACCTTCGTTTTACCATTTGCCTAATACTAAAAATACATATGGAGTAACTAACTCGAGGATTCTTTTAATCAACAACCCAGGCCAGTGCTCCTCTAAGTGTTGGTCCAAACAGGGCGATGTCAGGCGCCCCCTGGGAAACTAGGGTCTCAGCCAACCCGACATCTTGCCTATCCGGTGTGCCCCGAGAACGAGATACGTGTGACTCCTATCGGGATATGTTGGCACATCGGGCAGATTTGCTGGATTAGTTTTACCTTTGTCGAAATATCTTGAGCACGGGATTCCGAGAATACTCGGGTCTTCCCAACCTGGAGCTGCGACTCCGCGGATCGTGAGCTTGTGACGGGACACCCCTGCAGGGTTATGAACTTTCAAAAGTCGTACCCGCGGTTATGTGGAAGATGGGAATTTGTTAATATCCGGTTGTAGATAACTTGACACCATATCCTTAATAATACACTACTTGTGTGAGTAACCGTGATGGTCTCTTTTCGAAGGGGTTTTTGGAAAGTGACACGATGGGGTTATGCATGAACGTGAGTAGCTCGGATCACTTATTGATCATCTTTGGCGATCGTTAGTACATATCCTCATCTAGTTGCTTAGTGCTTGCTCCAGCCACTTCATTACCTCTCCACACCTAAAGACTTTGTTAGTTTTGATACCCGGGAATGGGATTGCTGAGTCCTTGTGACTCACAGTTTACAACACACACCAGATGCAGGTACAAATGAGTACGACGCGGGAGATGATAAGAACTTCACTGGGAGTACGATGAAGAGCGTGGTCGTATGTATGTGAAGTATCCCGACGATTAGTAGTGGTTCCTACTAGGGGCGATCAGGACTTGTGGTTGTGGTAATTTTCTCGTTTGTTTTCGTCCGTAGTCGGACCCTGTGTTATTTGGATGAATGTATGCTATTGTATTAATTGTCTGACGTGGTAAGTGTCAGCCAACTATTTTACTCTTTCATCCTTGTTCTTTACATGAGTTGTGCAAAGATACCACGCTTGCGATCATTCCGGAATGTGCTTATGTCTCTAACTCGTCCCTCGACACGTAGGAGATATAGTCGCATCCTGGGCAATACAAGTTGGTATCAGAGCCGACCCTCGTGGTTACACGGATGTTTGAGGACAGGTGTGCGGTCATGTTGTGCATGACGTTTGTGATTCATTGTGGCACACGACATGTCACATGTGCTGGACTGGAAGCACAGACGTATGTCCCAAGATGGAACGTTCCTGTGGCCCGACGAGGACGTCGGTTCCTCTGACTGGGGGTGTATGTGATAGCCTGGCTTATTAGGGATTATAGACTACTCATACTAATAAGGAATTCCTTAATTTTCGGAAGCCCATTCAGACAGAACTCCAAAGTTAAGCATGCTCAGCTTGGAGTAATTTTAGGACGGGTGACCTACCGGGAAATTGCTCCCGAGTGCGCACGAGTGAGGACAAAGTGCACAGAAAATACTATTATTGATATTTGGGGCCAGTCTAGATCCCGCGAGGAGTAATGACCACCGGCGGGTGTGTCCGGGGCGTTACAATTTGCTATCCCAAAGGTGATCTCACGAAGCTCATAATGAAAGAATCACATGACTAACTCCTCTCGATACATCCAGGAAGCTCCAAGATGTACCTTGACCTCTAGCAATCCTATTGGTGGACTCACATGAAAAGAGAAATTGCTCAATTCGTGAACGAGTGTGATGTCTGCAGAAGAGTGAAGGTAGAGCATCAACGTCCAGCTGGACTCCTTCAACCTCTAACTATTTCTGAGTGGAAATTTGATACCATTGAGATGGATTTCGTCACTGGTTTTCCCATGTCCAAGCGAGGAAATGATGCCATCCTTGTGGTGGTTGATAAGCTCACTAAAGTGGCTCATTTCTTTCCAGTCAAGGAATTCATCAAAGCAGCACAACTGGCAGAGCTGTACACCTCCAAAATTGTCTCTTTGCATGGTTTCCCTCAAGTAATCTCCTCAGATCGTGGAAACTTGTTCACTTCCAAATTCTAGGATTCCTTCCAGTCAGCTATGGGTACCAAGATTCGCTTCAACACAGCCTTCACCCTCAGACTAGTGGCCAAGTCGAAAGAGTGAACCAAATTCTGGAAGATATGCTCAGGGCATGTGTAATCTCCTTCGGCGTGAAATGGGAAAACTTCCTTCCATTTGCCGAGTTCTCCTACAACAACAGCTTCCAAGCAAGTGCAAGCAAAACACCGTTTAAAATTCTCTATGGCAGAAAGTGCCGTACCCCTCTAAACTGGTCCGAGACTGGTGAACGTCAACACCTTGGAAATGATTTGATCTCAAAGGCCGATGAGATGTGCATAGTCATATGTGAGAATCTCAAAGCCCCACAATTGCGCCAGGAGAGCTACTATGGCAGCAAACACCGAGATTTGGCATTCGACGTTGGAGAACATGTTTATCTCCGTGTTTCTCCCATGAAGGGCACTCAAAGGTTCAGTATCAAGGGCAAGCTTGCTCCAAGATACGTGGGCCCTTTCAAGATAATTGGCAAGAGAGGCGATCTAGCCTACCAACTCGAGCTTCCCTCCAACTTTGCAGATGTGCATGATGTGTTTCACGTGTCACAACTCCACAAGTGCTTCAAGACGCCTGAACGCACCATTCCTTTCGAAGAGATTGATCTTTAGCAAGACTTATCTTATCGTGAGAAACAAGTCCATCAAATTCTTGAAAGTCAAGTGCTCACACCATACCAACCGAGAAGCTACATGGAAACGAGGAGATCATCTCCGTTCCGAGTATCCCGCTTTCTTCCAGTCCTAGATCTTGGGACGAGATCTTTTCTTAGTGGAGGAGAGTTTGTAACACCCGAGATGTAAAACTTCCATATATGGCAATATATTTCCATTGTGGTCCTTATCCTTTCCTTGGGGGTTTTCTTTTTCTTTCATGCATTGCCATCTTTTATGCATTGTCATACCATCTTTGCTTCATTATCAACATATGCATCATGGTCACATCATATTGCATACTTACCTTGTCATAATGTATTCTCTTTCTCAGCATGTGCATTGTGGTTCCTTGCTTGTTATATTGTTGCTTGATCCATGTGTGATCCATGCTTGATAACTTCCAAGCTTCACCGCCACCTCTGCTACCATTTTCTTTCTTTTCTTGATGTTTTTGTAAGTGCCATCTTGCCTCCTCCTTTAATATTCATCTTCTCCCAACTAATATTTTGCCTTTTCCTAAACATCCTTGCCAGTTTTCACTCCATTTGAAGTTGTTTTGGTCAGGTTTAAAAATGATTCAAGTTTGAGTTATATTCAAACTTGTTTTATTTTTCTACCTCTAAAAAAAGTCCAAAGCAATTTTATTAAATAGAGCACAAATTCAGGACCCCCGGGATATTTTTGAATCATCCTACTTCTCCCCCTAACCCTTTGGGTTTTTCTGTTTTCTTTTCTGCTTGAGGAAAAGAAAAGAAAAGGGGGAAGAAGAAGAAGAAGAGCAGCAGCCGAGCAGTAGCAGTCAACTTGGGCCTATCTTCCCTTGCTAGCCCACTCCCCCCGTACGTTTCAGCCCACAGCCCACCTGGAACGACTCTCTTCCTCCTTGCGTTCGTCATCTCTGTACGAACTAGAGGATCACCAATGATCTCCTCCTGGTCGATCAGACGGTCTCCCGATGCCCCCTCGAGCCCATAAAAACCCACATAAACTTCCTCAACCCTAGCCCCTCTTCATTTCCAACTTCTCCTCCCTCTCGCGCCACCAATGTCAGACACTCTGGCCATCGACACTGCCTTGGGCAAGGGATGCTCGAGTTCGTCCCCTGCTTGAACCCTCGTCCACCGCCGTGAGGAGCTTCGCCATGCTCGCCCCGTCTTCTTCCAGGACGACGTGGCTACACGGTCCCAAGAGCTCCTTCCACGACGTCCTCTTCGCATCTTCTTCCTCTACTTCATCTTCTTCATTGACAGCGCCGGTCAGCTCCTCCCTACGCCGCCTCCCCGACCTCTTCTTCGTGTTCATCGAGCCCTCGGTGAGGAGCCGCTCCTCCCCATCTCTCTCTCTGGTTTGATTCGTCGGGTAGCCACGGATCCCATCGCGCCCAAGGCCACGTCTGCCCCGAACGACCATGGCAGAGAACTCAAGCTCGTGTCTGGTCTCTTTTGCACATGCACACGCATGCGAGCACCTACACCCACCAGCAACTCGCCAGCACCCGCATGGTCACGTCCCGCGCCTTGTCTCCTATGCCACTGCGCCATGCTGATTCCCAACTCCCTCGTCTGCCATGGCCCAACCCGAGCAGTTGCTCGAGCTCGAGCGCCCCGGCCTCTCCTAGCGCCATGCACTCCCGAGCCGCACCGCATCCCGATCCTGCAAGCCCGCCGCCACTACTCAGTCCCCGCCTTCGCCGTGGTGGCCTCCGGTGGCGTTGTCGTCTCTCCTCTCTCGAGCAGAGGAAGAAGACACCGCTGCGAGAGGGTTCAAAACCCCCCAGGCCACTAACCAGCCAGTGTCCCTCACATGGTGGTTCTCCGCTCTCACCCACAACCCGCAGACCCGGGTTCGATCCCCCGCGGGCGCAGTCAAACCCCCTCTTTTTTTATTTTATTTTACGTTTGCTTTGATTCTTTTTACACGCGCATAGATGTTTAACTTGCGCCCCGCCTTCCTTCTGTGAGCAAACAAAGCCTAGCCTAGCGGTTCGTTGCTCTCTCTCTTAACCAGGAGGTCTTGGGTTTGATTCCCACGCGCCCCAAATATTTTTTCTTGCTGCACGCGCACAAACACTCAGCGCTCACTCGGGCCAAATCTTCCTGGGCCGCTGCAGGTTGCTGCAATCCGGCCCGTGTTATTTTCCCCAGTCTATGTATTTTAGCATTTTCCAATGCATTCTTATTTACTGAAATGCCACTCTTTTGCATTGTAAATAATAAATATGCATGCATCCTTTTAAAATGAGTTGTATATGAAAACTGCTTAGTTTTTAGTGTAGATTAATAATATGCAATTTGCTACCATGTTAAAAACATTTAAAATGCTGGTTGCATATGTTTTCTTTTTAACATGTTTAAATTGGTTTAATTCATAACTAAATTACCGTAGCTCCAAATTTGACTAACTTTATATGTAAATGGGGTGGAAAAATGTGTAGAATAACATGGTGTTGTTACTTTGCATGTTTAACAAATCTAACATATTGGTACAAATTTGATTATGCACATAGATTTTTTTGGAGTTGTTGTTTGTTCTTCCGACCCATTTAAAATGCTTGCATGTTGTTGTTGGATTGGTGTTGCACTACTTGCCATGCTAAACAACGTATTAAGCTTGTTGGGTGCTTAGTTAGTTCAAACTAAATAACTACATGTGTGGCTATGTTGTTCTAGCATTCTTTTGCATGTTGTGTCCCCTTGAATAATTTGTGTTCTTGCATTATGTCATGCCACTTGTTGCACTCATCATGCTCCTTTGTGATGCATCATATCATGTCCATGCTCATATGCATCATGTCTTGCATCAGGTGCTTGAGCATTGCATCGTGATTGATTTTGTTCCGGTGTTTGTAATCTTGTGTTGGTTAGACCCCGGTGACGATTCGGAGTTCGAGGTTCGTGTCGAGACTGAGTTTGAGGAGCAAGGTTACGATTCCACCGAGAACTTAACAGGCAAGATGACCGTTCCCCGATAGCACCTCTATCTTTGCCTTGCTAGTTGTCTCACTCTATAGTTATGCCTCGATGCCTATTCTTGTCTTGTCAGCCTCCTATGTTACCATGAAACACTCTAGCCGCCTTCCTAGCAAACCGTTGATTGGCTAAGTACGCTTTTGCTCAGCCCCTCTTATAGCGTTGTTACTTGCAGGTGAAGTTGGAAGATTGCTCCATGTTTGGAATTCTTTATTGGGTTAACACAATATATATCTTAATTACTTAATGCACATATATATTGGGAATGGGTGGAAGGCCTGGCCTTCTGGTTGGTGTTTTGTTCCACTCATGCCACCTTAGGACCCGATAAATCGGTGTTATGTTCCTTGATTTTGCGTTCCTAACATGGTTGGGGTTTATGGCCCCCCCTTGATAATTCACATTGCTTAAAGCTTTTCCAGCAAGGCCCAACCTTGTCTTTACCATTTGGCTAATACTAAAATTGCTTAAGGAGTAATTAACCCGAGGATTCTTTTAATCAACAACCCGGGCCAGTGCTACTCTGAGTGTTGGTACAAACTGAGCGATGTCCGGCGCCCCCTGGGCAACCAGGGTATTAGCCAACCCGACGTCTTGCCTATCCGGTGTGCCTCGAGAACAAGATACGTGCGACTCCTCTCGGGATTTGTCGGCACATCGGGCGGACTTTCTGGATTAGTTTTACCTTTGTCGAAATATCTTGAGCACGGGATTCCGAGAATACTCGGGTCTTCCCAACCTGGAGTTGCGACTCCGCGGATAGTGAGCTTGTGACGGGCTAAGTTGGGTCACCCCTGCGGGTTATGAACTTTCGAAAGCCATGTCGCGGTTATGTGGCAGATGGGAATTTTTTAATATCTGGTTGTAGATAACTTGATACCATATCCTTAAGAATACACTACCCGTGTGAGTAACCGCGACGGTCTCTTTTTGAAGGGGTTTTCAGAAAGTGAACACGGTGGGGTTGTGCATGAATGTGAGTAGCTCGGATCACTTATTGGCACATATCCTCATCTCGCTTTGAATTCGTAAGCTAGTTGCTTAGTGCTTGCTGCAACCACTTTATTACCTCTCCACACCTAAAGACTTTGTTAGTTTTGATACCCGGGAATGGGATTGCTGAGTCCTTGTGACTCACAGTTTACAACACACTCCAGATGCTGGTACAACTGAGTACGACACAGGAGATGGACAAGAACTTCACTAGGAGTACGATGAAGAGCGTGGTCGTATGTATGTGACACATCCCGACGATCAGTAGTGGTTCCTACTAGGGGCGATCTGGACTTGTGGTTGTGGTATCTTTTCCAGTTTGTTTTCGTGCGTAGTCGGACCATGTGTTATTTGGATGAATGTATGCTATTGTATTAATTTTGTGACGTGGCGAGTGTAAGCCAACTATTTTACTCTTTCATCCCTTATCTTTACATGAGTTGTGCAAAGATACCACGCTTGCAATCATTCCAGAACGCGCTTATGTCTCTAACTCATGCCTCGACATGTAGGAGATATAGTCGCATACTGGGCATGACAAAGATGCAGTTGAGGTCGTCACGACATGTGAAGCCTGTCAGTTCTATTCCAAGAAAACACACCTTCCTACCCAAGCTCTTCAAACAATCCCTCTATCATGGCCATTTTTGGTCTGGGGCCTCGACATCCTCGGCCCCTTCCCCCGAGAAATTGGGGGCTTTGAATTCTTGTTCGTTGCCATGGACAAGTTTACAAAATGCCCGGAAGTGACTGCCATGAGAAAGGTGACTGCTCAGACATCTATCAAGTTCCTGAAAGAATTGGTGTGTCGTTTCGGAGTTTCGCCAAGGATCATCACCGACAATGGCACCCAGTTCACGAGCCACGCCTTCATGCAATATGTTCGTACCCTCGGATGCAAGATCTCATTCGCCTCTGTGGCACACCCCCGGATCAATGGACAAGATGAGAGGGCGAACGCTGAAGTACTACGTGGACTCAAGACAAGAACTTTCGATACGCTGCAGAAGCACGGCATGCGGTAGATCGAGGAGCTACCATTAGTTCTTTTGTCCGTCAGAACGACACCTAACTAAGCTACCGGGCAGACTCCCTTCTCCCTGGTCTACGGGGTAGAAGTAATTATCCCCACGGAACTCATTTACGGGTCTCCTCAAGTGCTTGCCTACGATGAATTAGCGCAAGTTGAGCATCAACGTGACGACGCTGTGCTATTCAAAGAGAACCGTCTACGGGCTGCTACGTGTGCTGCACACTACCAGCAAGCCCTGCATCGCTATCACAACCCCAGGGTTCATGCCCGGTGTCTTGAGGAAGGTGACCTTGTCCTTAGGCGCGTTCAATCCGCCAAGGGTACAAACAATCTGCCACCGAAGTGGGAAGGCCCTTACCAGGTCATACGAGTCACCAGACCCGACGGAGTCCATCTGGAGACTGGGGATGGCACTCAGTTGCAAAACTCATGGAATGTTGAGCATCTCTGCAATTACTACCCGTAAGGCGCGGCTGTTGGGCCCTGCCCGGCAGCCATCCTTTCGTACAGGCCTTGCCTCAGCTGCATGTAACTCCTTGTACGGAGCCGGGGCGATGACCCCATGCAAGAGAAAATAAAGAAGCATTGTAGAGAGGGGCCCCCAACCAAGAGCACTTCATAAGCATTTCATGAGCATTTGCATATGCATATAGATAGGTTTGCATCCTGCATTCATTCTCATATACATGAAGTTGCAAGTTCCTGCCGTGGACTTGGCTTCGACAAGGAGTTGAGAAGATTGCTCGGCACTGGACTCCATGGCAAGCCAAACAGATAAGTTATACCTCCTGTCCGTTAGTGTTCTCTAAAGCTATAACTTGGCATGAGAAAACCTCGCTTCTCCTTTTAAGACTCAGGTGCTCCCATCCCCGACTCGAACGTAGCTTTAGTTGGGATGGTCATAGTGGCCTTTGGTAAAAAGGAGTTAGCGGCGGGCTGGACCCTCTGTCTGTTCCTCGACAAACGTAGTTCTCCAGCAGACAAAGAGGGTGCCGGCAAGATAAACCTGCCAGGAAAAACTCGTTTTATTACAGTAAAGAGGCATTCACCTCTGCATGGAGATACACATGCACGGGTTCCCAACAAGGATTATCTTTTTCATTCATGTGCTGATACAAGTACAAGCATTATAGAAGATGGACTCGAGGGATTACCTTATTTAAATTAAAATTTGGCAATTGCCTACAAGTTTATGATTGAAAAAAGATAAGTGCCCCGTGATGCCTTTGCTCATGTCCATCTCCTACGGGACGAGGTTGAAGAGGCCGGAGGGGGCACATCGGGGATCCAGCGCCTCCCCAGGATCAGGATGGCGCCGCTCCTCAGCTAGGATGAAGGAACCAGAGGGCATGGACGGATGGTGGCGCTACCGAAAGCTCCAAGCGGGAGCTACGGAGTCACCGACAAACACGACTCATCGGAACGGTCGCCCCGTTATTGACGCGTCGTGGGTTGCCGCCGCCTTTAGTGCCCCCAACACCTGAAGTCCCTTTTGCGGCTGGGGGCTCGGGTACCATACTCTCCAAACAATTCTCCAGAAAGCATGGTCATCCCTAGAAGCCCTTGCATTAGAAGACACTGCACGTCCCAGGGACGTGTACGAAGCAAAAGTCTCCCCCGCACGGCAAGAGAGTGATGCATGGGAGGAGTTAGATTCGTCCCTACTAGTAACGAGTTCCTCCAATAACTCCATTCAGGTGCCGTGAAAAGAAGAAAAATAGGGAGAAACCACTACCACGCACATGGCTCAGCCTGAGCCTCAGTGTGGTGTCATCCGCGTCCCCGCCAACTAAAGCCAGAATTACGGGCGGCCCGACGAAAAGCACGTCGAAGTCGCCACCCCCGACGTTGTTACCGCACCGCCCGAGTCTCCCTTTCGAATCTAGGAGGAAATTCAAGATAGAGCATTGGGCACGGCGCCAGGCTCTCTTCTTCGACATACCCAGCAAAGGCAGAAGACTGAAGAGGGGGAATGAAAAGATGGATGGCTATGCCCTCCTCCACCACTCCCTTTTATAGACAGGACAAGGAGGAGGGTTGCTCCATCAACAGGCAGCCGCCGTCCTCCTCCACCAATTCAGAATGACCGGGCCCTCGCCATGATGCTCTCCCACGCCACACGCCTCCTTTACCTACCCCGCGTGATGCATGAAACATACGTGGATGAGGATAAGGGTGTGTTGTGCGAAACGTAAATTGGCAATTTCTACCTCGTGCATTAAAGTCATTCACGGGCCATCGATAGAGCAGCCCCACCACAATTGGATTTACACCACACGCGGGGAAACCGGAAACTGGCCCGGAATCAAGGTTGATGAAATAGCAAGGAAGACCCCAAGTAGCCAGCCTCTTCAACAACCCTGCCTGTGCACTTATTAGGCCCTACCCGACGGCGCTCAGCAGCATGATCGGGGCAGGCCCGGGGGCTTCTGTCGGTGCAACAAACCTTGGGTCTGTTGCCTAGACTGTACACATGCACAAAGACAAGATTGAAGCACGAGACCAAGATGTGCAAGAGACCAAGAGGTCCCAGGGGCCAACAAGAAGATCAGAGAAACCATGGCCAGGCCAGAGAAGCAAGGCGTCACCAAGAGAAGGGCCTCCCTTGCCGGGCATGCGAGCCCAACAAGGGACAAGGCCATCGTCAGAGGAAGACAATCAAGACATCTCGGCAGGGCCTACCAGGGCTCGCGGAGGCAAAACCACCTCATCGATCACTAAAGCACGACCCACGTCGTCGATCAATGCGGTGTGAAGCCGCAAGATGATTAAGTGGCAGCCGTTAGCCACAAGGCAGCCGTTCCCTATGAGAAGAACCCGAGATGACACCCATCCCGCGACGTGTAAAGAGGACATGCGCGGAGCTGGCCTGGCAATATAGCCCGGCAAACCATGCCGGGCAACCTGTGATGTGACACTAAGCGATGCATTTAATGCACCATGTCAGCCCGCAGAGTTAGGTATGATAGCACTGTTTGCTATCATATTAGTGCATAATGACTACTTTGCCACTGTGTTAGCCCCTTGATCTATAAAATGAGGCCCATGGCAATCCTAGAGAGGGTTGGAAAATTGATGAACCCACACCCCCATACGCGCGTAGTTGCTGCTGCCCAAACGCAACCCGTGCCGGGCAAGTGTACTATGCGCCACCACCTCCATTCCACCATCAATGCACCAAACCAGGAGTAGGGTTTTACGCCTCGCGGCAGCCCGAACCTGAGTAAATTGCCTGGGTGCTCTCTGCCATGCTGTCGTGCGCTAGTCGACTCTTTGTGCAACGCGACGTCCCACTGCCGAACCAGCAAGGGCCCTCCTAGTCCCATAGGTGGCCGCGGATATCCCGTGACACGTAGTCCCCACATCCATGCTAGGGGAGATGGAGCGGGTACCCTATTTGGGGCTCTCATAAGCAGCTACCGAGGTAGCACCTATTTTGTCTTTAGGATGCGTCTAGAATACACCAGAGTCATCGGTAGATGTCCTACAGTAGGTTTCTGTGGCATAGGCGGATCACAGCTACTTGATCCATACTATGATTTTGACACCTCCTCGATGGCTTGTACTTCGACGGCAAAGGTTGCGCCTGCTCCTCCGTTACAAGCGAGCATTCCATATTGTGGTTTACTGTTATGACGCCATAGGGTCCGGGTATCTTTAACTTTAGAGAAGCGTAATGCAGGATGGCATGGAGAACGGGCGAACACCATTCTACCCAAGAGTGGGTGATAACCTCCTGAAGGGGACAATATCAAAGTTTACCCTTTTTGTTCCGAATGGTCTGGGGTGTACTGCGCCAAAGCTTACCATGCCCGAGCACTGTGGTTTCCTTCCTGCTATGATACCCTTAAAAGTGATACCACTGGATTGGATCCGTGATGGGTCTACATGCATTTTCCTTGACGGTCTCCGCATATATAAGGTTGAGGTTGCTACCCCCATCCATTAGGACTCAGGTCAGATAGAAGCCATCAACTATGGGGTTAGTACCAGAGCGGAGACTTGTCGGTTGGTCACGTACTCACGTCGATCAAATATGACCGGGATTTCTAACCACAGGTTGTATTTTGGCTAAAGAGGTTCCGCGACATATACATCACGTAGCGCCTACTTCCTCTCCTTTTTGGTGATGTGAGTAGCATCGATCGTATTCACGTCCTTGACCTCTGGAGGAAATTATTTTTTCTTGAGTTGCTCGGCCCGAGGTGATCCCTATCCTTGTTGTTATGAGGCTGCTGTTTGCTCCAATTATCGGCTGCCACATTACCAACTGATGTCTACTACACAACTTATTCTTGCAAACTCGTGTTGGGCCTCCAAGCGCAGAGTTTTGTAGAACACCAACAAATTTCCCACAAGTGGATGACCTTAGGTTTATCAATCCGTGGGAGGCATAGAACGAAAATGGTCTCTCTCACACAACCTTGCAATAAAATACAAGAAATCTCTTGTGTCCCCAACACACCCAATACAATGGCCAATTGTATAGGTGCACTAGTTCGACGAAGAGATGGTGATACAAGTGTAGTATGGATGGTACATATTAATTTTTGTAATCGAAAATTATAAAACAACAAGGTAGTAACTACCAAACAACAAGCAAAACGATATTTCAATGCTTAAAAACAAGGCCTAGGTTTATACTTTCACCAGTGCAATCTCTCAACAATGCTAACAAAGTTGAATCATATAACAATCCCTCCACGTGTGACAAAGAATCACTCCAAATTTCTTATCAAGCGGAGAACATAAGAAGAAATTGTTGTAGGTAGCACACCACCTCAAAGTTATCCTTTTCAATCAATCTTTTGAGCTATCACAAATAGCCCTAGAGTTCGTACTAAAATAAGACCATATGATACACATCAATCAACTCTAATCTCACATAGATACTCCAATGTCACCACAAGTATCCGTGAATCAATTATACGATATGCATCAAACAAATTCAGATTCATAATATTCAATCAGACACAAAAAACTGCAAATAGTACCCCTAAGTTTCTTTCAAAGAAAGTATGACGAAAACGTGCATCAACCCCTATGCCTAGATTACCCCATTGTCACCTCGGCAATCCGCAAGTTGATTACCAAAACATACATCAACTGAATCAATAGAATACCCCATTGTCAACGCTGGTATCCACATGCAGGACATACATCATGTGTTATCACATCCAAAGTATACAATCCAACATAATGAAACCTCAATGGGAAGACTCAATTCATCACAACAAGATAGAGAGGGAAGAACACCATATGATCCAACTATATTAGCAAAGCTCATGGTACATCAAGATCGTGCCGAATCAAGAATGCGAGAGGGAGAGAGGGAGAGAGGGAGAGAGATCAAACACATAGCTACTAGTACATACCCTCATCCTCGAGGATGAACTATTCACACATCACCATGAGAATGGAGGATAAGTTGGTGGTGATGGTGATGAAGGAGATGTCCCCGGTGTCGTTTCGGCGCCACTGGAGGAGATGGGTAGGGGCCCCTCCTCCTTCTTCTTTGTTGGCCCTCTGGGGGGAGAGGGAGCTGTCCCCTAGATTGGATCTCTCCGTTGTTTTATGTTTCTGGCTTCTATTTTCTGGATGAAAACCGTTTCTTATATTTCCAGAGATCCGTAACTACGATTGGGCTAGAATTTTGAGGGGATTTTTATCTAGAAATTATCTTTCTTGCGGCGAAAGAAGGGCATCAACAGACCTACAAGGTGGCCACAAGGCAGGGGCGCGGTTAGGGGGTAGGCCATGCCCTGGTGCCTTGTGAGACCCTCAAGCACTGTCTTGCGTTGATTATTCCTCCCAAAAACACACATATATTCCATAAAAAATATGCGTTATTTTTATCGCATTTGTTCTATGTTTGGTATGGTATTTCCACAAAAACAAATATGCAAAAAACATGAACTGGCACTGCGCACTAGATCAATAAGGTAGTCCATAAAAATAATATAAAAGTGCACCAAAACATATAAAAATCATGTAAATATAGCATGAATACTTCATAAATTATTGATACGTTGGAGACGTAGCACGACCTACTTGATCACCCAACAGTTTCAGTTAGTGTGAGTGGCGGGCTTCTCAGTGGTGCCATATATGGTGCATGGTTGATCCAAGTGTCGATGTAGCTACGAGGGTCTGTCCTTTCCAGCTTGAGAAGGATTCTTATTATTTCCCCCATGCTAGTTGCTGAAGCAGGCATTGACATCGTCGTCCTTAGCATCGCTGGTTGCTCCTCTATTACGGCGGTTATTGTTCTTGTTACGACAAGACTTCTCGTTTTTGTCTTGCACCTCAGAGGTGTCGGGGTTACCATTACGGGTGATTTTCTAAGCTAACCAATTATCCTAATTAGGCGAAAATTGAGTCATTTGCTCTATCATGCTTGCCATTATCCTTGGCTTCTCGTGCCCTAATTCCCTAGCCATCACTTCATCTCTTATATTATGATTAAATGTTGTAATTGCCTCCTTGTCTAGGTAGTCCACTATCTATTTCTTTTTAGTTAAGAAATGATTCTAGAACTTTTGACATGATTCCCCAAGCTTTTGTAAGACGTGGGCCATGTCATTGGCTTCCAGAGATCAGACATGATTGTCAGATTTCGGCTTCCGCAAACCCTTGAGAGGTTTGAACTCTGGGGTGCGCACGAAGAACACTCTCTCCCCAGCGTGCTCACCCTACGATTCACAGCCTACCTCGACGAACTCAAAGAACAAGGGACATAGAGGAGTATAATGGTTCGGGCCACCTTACAGTGTAATACCCTACTCCAGTGCTTGTGGTGGATTGCCTCGTGGGGCTGATGATGATCTAGTACAAGGGATGACTAGCCTCCGGAGGTGAGGTGTTCTTGGGCTCGAATGAGCTTGTGCTCTGTGTCAAGTGCAAATGGATCCGATCCGTTCTAAGGTTGGGTCACCTCAAGATGAGATGCCCCTCTATGGTGTTGGCTAGGTCCTATTATAGTGGCCTTGGTCCTCTTCCCAAATATCGGCGGGAAGGTATCCCACAACGGCCCAATTTGAAGGGGAACAACTAGTACAAGTTATCCTGACAAAAGTGGTCTTCGCCTCCCAAAGGCTCAGGTGGTGACGCCGCGCCGAGCTCCACGATGACCTCCATTCTGCCGCCATGATGGTCCTTGGTCTTGTTGCACCGATATGGAAACCTTTGCTTGATTCCACGGGAATCCGCGACTTCGCTTGCTCCCCTAGCACCAAAGAGGAAACTGGTACACTACACCCGTTGGCGCCCGCCTGGCCTTGGACGTCATGGCTCACGTCACGTGAACCTCGCGAGGTGCACCTTGCATAGATATCTCCGCTCCTCGGGAGCCATCCTAGAGAGGCTGCCCCTAGGGAGGTCCTGCTGTCGTCCGCCTCGCGAGGCTTGGCCCCTAGCGAGGGTCTGGAGTTGCGGTTGCTGAAGCTAGGTCATACTAGGCCGTTGACGGAGCCAATTCATGGGCCGCATGCAAGCAAGTCTAGGTAACCCCATTCCCAGGACACTGACAGTAGCCTCGGGGCCCAATGCACTCTCGGACTTGGCTTCCAGGCGAAGCCGGAGGGGCAAGTGTGAAGCGCCGTGGGCCCCAAACACATGCGGACCTGGATCAACATGTGGCAACTGGATTGTACGTGGGCGTCTCCGCTTCCCCACGCTGCCTCGGCAACTGCCCGACTTGACTAGACCCTGCTGCATGCATAGAAAAACCCTCATTACGTGCGATCATGGACGCTGACGGTTGGCCTCCTCCTGGATATAAATGACATGGGGGCAGATTGTAACGCCCCGGACACACCCTCCGGTGGTCGTTACTCCTGGCGGGATCTAGACTGGCCTCACATATCAATACTAGTCTTTTCTGCGCACTTTGTCCTCACTCGTGCGCACCCGGGAGCAACTTCCCGGTCGGTCACCCATCCTGAAACTACTCCAAGCTGAGCACGCTTAAAGTTCTATCCGAATGGGCTCCCAGAAAAGAAGGAATTCCTTATTGATATGAGTAGTCTATCATCCCTAATAAGCCAGGCCATCACATACACCCTCACTCAGAGGAACCGATGTCCTCGTCGGGCCACAGGAACGTTCCCTCTTGGCACAACCGTCTATGCTTCCAGGACAGCACATGTGCCATGCTGTGTGCCACGACGGGTCACAAACGTCATGCACAACATGACTGCAAACTGTTCGTAAACATCCGTGTAACCACGAGGGTCGGCTCTGATACCAACTTGTAAAGCCCCGGACACACCCGCCGGTGGTCGTTACTCCTGGCGGGATCTAGACTGGCCTCACATATCAATACTAGTCTTTTCTGCGCACTTTGTCCTTACTCGTGCGCACCCGGGAGCAACTTCCCAGTCGGTCACCCATCCTGAAACTACTCCAAGCTGAGCACGCTTAACTTTGGAGTTCTATCCGAATGGGCTCCCAGAAAAGAAGGAATTCCTTATTGATATGAGTAGTCTATCATCCCTAATAAGCCAGGCCATCACACAGATCCCCTGTTGCTCATCTCTTTCTCCTCGCCGCCTGCCCCTTCCTTCATCCTCCCTTCTTCTCCCTTTTGTTGCAGCCTCCATGGCGCCAATGAAGAGTTTCTCCACCGCAGAGAAAGGGAAAGCTCCCCAGGAGGGATCTGACTTGCCGCCGCTCAAGAGGGGGCGGGGACGCCCCCGCAAGCATGTCGCTACCCCCGCAGCGGTGCTTCAGGGTCACGGGCGTATGCCTTCTAGGGTCGACACCGCCGTAGGCGGCCATGATGGCACCTCTTCCTGCGGCAGAGGTTGCTCTCGTCGCGGCAGCCCCCTTGTCGGGGGAATGCGCGTCGTGGTTGCCCGGCCTCCCCGGCCAGGCTTTCATTCGTCGGAGGTGCTCCTGGAGTTCGTCGTGTGGTTGGAGAGTCCGGCCGGTGCCTGGCTCCAATTGACGTGCTTCTTTTCCCACGGGCTGTCGACCGGGGGTCTTGACGGCCTCTGGTTGCAGGCCGATGGCTGCTCCAGCAAGGCCTCGTGGGTTGCGGTGGAGGTCTCTGCTGCGGGAAATGTGGCCCTAGCCCGCGGTTGGCAGACGTTCGCCCACGCACGCGGCTTGGGCAGGCGATGCACCCTCCACTTCAAGTATGATGGCGTCGTGACCCTCGTCGTGAGGTTGTTCGGGGCGGATAGTCGCCGCGTAGGGTGCTTCCCCGAAGACAACAGCGGTAACGACAAGCTCGGCCTTGGCAGCGGTCGTGACGAGGCTGTAGGTGGACTTGCCCTTGGCGATGCCCGTTGCTCATCCAGCGGCGGTGGCGGCTCCTCTGCCAGCGAAAGCACCAGCAGTGGTGGTTACGACCAACCACCTCCCGCCTGGCTCGCTTCAAGGACAGCGACGGGTCGGGGTAACTACAGCTTCAGGAACACCGTCTCGTGAAGCCTGATCGACGACTGGCCCTGCCGGAGCTTTGGGAGTATCATCCCGGGGCTGTGTTGTCTTCTCCTCACGCCCCTCCCGGACCGCTAACAATGCCGCGTAGGCGGAGTGTGGTGTAGTGGCTAGTGAAAGCACCAAGGGCTCTTGAGGTTCGGGCACCACCATTAATGATGGGCTGGTGAGGTATCTCTTGAGGTCTTCGAAGGATGTATCAACCTCAGGGGTCCACTCAAACGGGCCCTTCCTTTTCATCAGTCTGAAGAAGGGGAGGGCACGCTCCCCCAGCTTGGAGATGAAATGCCCGAGCGATGTCACGCAGCCGGCTAGCTTCTGCACCTCTTTGAGGGTCTTCGGCGGACTCATCTTCTCTATGGCCTTGACCTTCTTGGGGTTAACCTCAATTCCTCTCCGCGACACCGGGATACCCAGAAGCTTGCCTGACTAGATGCTGAATACACACTTTTCCGCGTTGAGCCGCAGGTCTACCTTGCGCGGGATGGCGAAGGTCTCTTCCAAATCATCAATGAGGGTTTTGGCCTGCCAAGATTTTACCATGATGTCATCAACATAGGCCTCAACATTCCTCCCAAGCTGCTCTCCTAGGGTGATGTGCATCAATCGCTGGAAAGTTGCTACTCCATTTCGCAACCCGAAGGCATACAAGTGTAGCAGTATACCCCGCATGAGGTAAGGAAGGCCGTCTTATCGACATCTTGCACCACCATCTTTGTTGATGATAGCCCAAAAATGCATCCAGGAAACACAATAGGTCGCACTCGGCGGTGGAGTCGACAATCTGGTCAATACACGGCAGCGGGAATAGCTCTTGTGGGCGGGTCTTGTTGAGGTTGGTGAAGTCGACACACATGCGCTCTTTCCCACCTTTCTTGGGCACAACTACTGGGTTCGCTAAACATTCCGGATACCGCACCTCGCGGATCACACCAGCTTCTTGCAACTTATGAGTCTCTTGTACGATGAAGGACTGCTTCTCAGTGGACTGCCGTCGGGCCTTTTGCTTTACTGGGCGTACATTGGGGCATACGTTTAGGTGATGCTCAATCACCCCCCTTGGGACTCCCGCCATGTCCTTGGGTTCCCACGTGAACACCTCTTGTTCGCGTTCAAGAAATGGACCAGCGCATTTTCTTGATCTGGGGTAAGGTCGGCGCCTATGGTGAAGGTGTCTCCCGACGCCCCGTCCTCGTCAACCAGCACTTGCTTCGTCTTGGCCCGGTCTTGAGTGAAAAGCTGCTTATTTTTTGCAGCCGCAGCCCCCATGGCCTCTGGAGCTGCTTCATCGGCCGAGCCTGCTGCCGCTGCGGACCTGAAGGCGAGCTTGACGGCCCCCATGGCCTCCTTGGTATCTCCAGCCACATTGAGGATGCCATTGCTCCCCGGCATCTTCATGAGGTTATAGGCCGGGTGAGTCGTCGCCATGAACTTGGCCAGGACTAGGTACCCGAGAATGGCATTGTACGGGAGGCTGATGTGGGCGATGTCGAAGTCGATACGCTCGGTGTGGTAGTTGTTGCGGGTGCCGAAGGTGACAGAGAGCCAGATCTGCCCCTGGGGCTGGTGGAGCCCTCAAGGACCCCGGAGAACGGCCTAGTGGGGACGAGTCGTTCGGGTGACACATGGAGCTTGCGCAATGCTTCTGCGGAGAGCACGTTGAGCCCAGCCCCGCCGTCGATGAGGGTCTTGGTTATCGCCACATTGCAGATGGTGGGGTTGCAGAGCATCGGGAGCGCGCCTGCACCTGCGGTGATTGCCGGGTGGTCTTTGGGGTCGAAGCTGAGGTCGGCCTCTAGCACGGCCCATCCTGGAGGGACTCCCTGCGAGGCTCGGGTGGTGCCCACTTTGCGGAAGAACCGCTTGACGTGGCGATCCGAGGGCGGCGCCTGAGAGCCGGCGAGAAGGGCCGCGACAGCGTGGGGCACCAGCACCGCGAAGCGTGCGGTGAAGAGGCCGCACAGCTCCTCCCAGGAGGCCACATACAACCCTGGCAGGCTGAGAAACCAGGTGCTTGGCACGCCGGTGAGGGCCATGGGGAGCCAGGTGGCCATGACCTTGCTGTCGACATTGGCCACCGAAACGGCCTCCTTGTAGGCGTGGAGGAAAACAGCCGGATCTGCCGCTCCGTCGTAGTGAGGTGGCATTTCTGGCCTGAATCTGGGTGGCCACTGCACCTGCTGCAAGGCGGGGGTGAAGGCTCGGTGACCCGCAATGTCGTCGCGCGCGCCCACCGAGCTGGTCGGAGAGGTAGCGCTTGCCATGGGAGCCTGGCGGATGGAGAGCGAGGTGAACAGAGAGGCGGAACTTCAGCGCACCCCTACCTGGCGCGCCAAATGTCGGATTTCGTGTTTCGCAAACCCTTGAGAGGTTCGAACTCTGGGGTACACATGATGAACACTCTCTCCCTAGCGCGCTCGCCCTACGATTCCACGGCCTAGCTCGACGAACTCAAAAAACAAGGGACACAAAGGATTATAATGGTTCGGGCCACCTTGATGTGTAATACCCTACTCAAGTGCGTGTGGTGGATTGCCTCGTGGGGCTGAGGATGAACTAGTACAAGGGATAAACAGCCTCCGGAGGAGAGGTGTTCTTGGGCTCAAATGAGCTTATGGTGTGTGTTGAGTGGAAATGGATTCGATCCCTTCTAAGGTTGGGTCAGCTCAAGATGAGATGCCCCTCTATGGTGGTGGCTAGGTCCTTTTTATAGTGGCCTTGGTCCACTTCCCAAATATCAGCGGGAAGGGATCCCACAACGGCCAAGTTTTAAGGGGAACAACTAGTACAAGTTATCCTGACAAAAGTGGTCTTCACCTGCCAAAGGCTTTGGTGGTGACGCCGCGCCTGGCTCCATGATGACCTCCATTCTGCTGCCCTGGGGGTCCTTGGTCTTGTTGCACCGATATGGAAACCTTTGCTTGATTTCTCGGGACTCCACGCCTGCGCTTGCTCCCCTAGCACCAAAGAGGAAACTGGTACACTACGCCCGCTGGCGCACGCCTAGTCTTGGACGTCATGGCTCACGTCACATGAACCTCGCGAGGTGCACCTTACATAGATATCTCCACTCCTCAGGAGCCAGCCTAGAGAGGCTGCCCCCAGGGAGATCTTGATGTTGTCCGCCTCGCGAGGTTTGGCCCCTCGCGAGGGTCTGTAGTTGTGGTTGTTGAAGCTGGGCCGTACTAGGTCGTTGACGAAGCCACGTCATAGGCCGTAGGCATGCAAGTCTGGGTACCCCGTTCCCAGGACTCCGACAATGATGTCTTGTAAGTGCATAGGATTTAGTTTTAGACTTTTCAAAGTAAGAGTATCGATGCCACAAGGAGCACATGAATTAACATTTTTGTCTCTCAAATGATGTGAAAACGGTGTCAGCAAGTTGTTAGTTCTCCAAAGTGGTAGTAACATTATAAAAGGATTATGTCGAAGGTGCGAAGGCAAATAAGTAAAAGAAAAGACTAGTATAATAGTTCAAAGGGTTGTAAATAAATGATATAAAGGTGTTCTCGGGGAGTCTAGACTCACCACTTGTGTGCATCTATAGCGATGCCTAAACACAATGCTACTTTGGATTCCTAAGCCACTTTACATGTTTCTCTTAGTGGGCATAGCCGGTTCAGACACGTGCATAGACGCGACAGCTCTGTATCACTTTTACCACTACCGTTCTTCCCCACTTCGGTTATCAAACAGTAATTAAGGGGGGAAATATCCCATGTGAAAGCAGCCAAGGTGGTCTATGTGTTACCCACTGTTGCAATGATCCGATACAAAGGGAAATGGGGTCTGTCACTCACCCACCTCGCCAACCACATGGTTCGCTAACAACAATAACATTCTGTCCAAAAATGGAATACATTGGATGGTGGACTTCACCCAACGTCAAGAAGATTATCAACATAAACATGAAAATATGATATTAGATCCTAATACCAATCGATATATTACACACTAGGGTTCATTCATATCCCCAAGAACTAAGGGATCTATTCACACATGAAGGCAACAAACATCACACTACCGATGATGGAAATCATGAATGAGTCACACATGTAATACACAAGTTATTGTGCTGGGGTTCTTCATATTAAAATAGGGAAGAAGGTTGATGATGATGATGATGATGATGATGATGATGATGATGATGCGGATGGTGGAGGCAGCGACCTCCTCTTGTTGATTCCTCCCTCAGGATCACTCCGCCGGCTAGGATTCCTACTTCTAGACGAGTTTCTGGTGTCTCTAGGCGTCTGATCTATGATCTGTCTTCACGAGGTGAATATAGTTCATCCAACAGTAGGTATCAGTGGAAATAGTGCTAGCCACAACTTTTGTTAGTGGTGCGCCGACCCCTAGCAACACCAGTGCTATTTTTTCCAAATAGTGGTGGTGGCAGACAATTTCGTATGACATTGATACGAGCTTACCACTCGCGTAGTATGTTCCCCGTACAACATAGACATTTTATGAGTTTTTTCCGTCTGCTTTCATTTTCTATGGCGTGGCCCATTAGGCCTATGACAGTATTGTCCTTTAGGCCCATGCCAGCAGAAAAAATTACCATATCCAGTCAAAATCAGTGTAAATCGTTTTCGCCCCTTCTTCGTTCCCCCTTTTTGACCGCCAACGCCACCGGAACTGCGCGGCCTCCGCCAACTCCGGTAAGGAGGTGAGATATCCCCTCTTCCCCTTGCATTTTTTATTCCCCTCCCCAAGCGCCTCCGTCGTGATCTGAGACAAAATAATTTGTGTAGATGAATATATAGTGTAGTTGATTATTTCATATATGAATGGATGAATGGATACTGCTAGTTTTTTTTATATTAGTAGAAATGGATAGTGCTGGAAATGGATGGTGCTGAAAATGGACATATTTGTAAAAATTGATATATTTAGTAGAAATTGATTTATTTGTACAAATTGATATATTAAGTAGAAATTGATTTATTTGTAAAAATTGATATGTTTAGTAGAAATGGATAAATGGATAGTGCACAACTGAACTTTGTGTTCAATATGTTATGTGTAGAATGGGAGTTTTGCTTGGTACTAATGTTGCAAATGTGCATTGAAATGTGCACTAAAGAAATCAGGGCAAGTCCCCATGTCGGTTTTGCATTGTAGTTTCTCTAGAAATGTGCACTGAAGAAATCAGGGCATGCCCTCAAGTTTCTTTAGAAATATGCACTGAAGAAATGTCCACATGTCAGTTTTGCTTTGGTAGTTTCATTAGAAATGTGCACTGAAGAAATCAGTGCAAGTCCTCATGTTGTAATAATATTTTTGTAGCATTGGAAGTTAAAAGTGACCAATAATATTGTTTGTAGCATTGGAAGTTAATTAAAAGTGACCAATAACATGAGAGTATTGTTCAACAGCCACAAAAAGTATGAACTTGGACATAATACACAATGCATCTTGCTCTTTCCTTTCTCTGTCGTCTTATGAATCATCGTAAGCATATATATGATCTACCTATCATCAAGTACTCCCTTTAATAGGCATGCTTAATTATAAAATTTTACTTGATAGATTAGAAAAATTAGGCGGTGGCAATTTGCTATTGTAGGTCACCAATTTTTTTCTATTAGCACTATGGCCCATGTCGGCGTTCTAGGAACCAAGGTACCCAAACTTGCCAGCCTACGGCCCAACGCGTGGCTCCACCAACAGCCTGGTAAGGCCCATCTTCATCAACGACAAGACAAGACCCTCACGAGGGGCCAAGCCTCGCAAGGTGGACGACGACAAGAACTCCGAAGGGAGTGGCCTCCCGAGGAGCGGAGTTTCCTAAGCAAGTATCCACCTCATGAGGATCAACTTATGCAAGCCATGATGACCAAGGACAGGCGGGCGCCAGCGGGCGCAGAGTAGAAAGTTTCCTCTTTGGTGCTAAGGAGACAAGCGCAGTCGCGGAGTCCCGAGGAATCAACCAAAGGTTTCCATTCTTGTGCAATAAGACCAAGACCACCAGGACGGCATGACGGATGTCATCGCCGAGCCGACCACGGCATCACGCTTAGAAGCTTTGCATGCGAGGATCACCTTTCGTCAGGATAAGATGTACTTCATGTCTCCTTTCAAATTGGCCGTTGTGGGATCCCTTCCCGCCTTCTTTTTCAGAGGAAGAGGACCCAATCCACAATAAATATAGACTAACCACCGCCGTCGGGGGGATCGAAACACAGAACCCTCACTAGCCAACACTCACCCAATAACAAACCTCCTGAGGTTGTTCTTCCTCTTGTACTAGTTCATCCACAGGCCTCCGAGAGGCTAATCCACCCCAAAGCAGGAGTAGGGTCTTACACCGCAAGGTGGCCTCAACCTCGGTAAACCGCTACGTCCCTTGTCTTTCTTGTTACTCGAGCTAGGCCATGTTGTCGACGACTTAGTAGGATGGGGAGGTTGAGTTCTTCGCACTCGCGCTAGAGTTCAAACCTTCTCTTAGGTCTATAGAGCCCTGAATCCGACATTTGGCGCGCTAGTTAGGGGTGTGTCGAAGTCTCTCTCCCTTGTCAATCGATTCGCCGCTGATCCGCCGATCCCATTGCCGACGCTCGTCGAGTTCGTGCTGAGCGTCGGGCGGTCCTCGCCGCCCACATCGCTCAGACATCACCTACAGGCGATGGCATCCCCCGCCGCTTGCCGTCACCCGCGGCGAATGCTGCCACCGGCCCAGTGGCCCATGAGCAGTAGGTTTCGTCGCTGCCATCTTCCGTGCGGCTCAATGGCCGCATTACCAGTCCATCGCTAACTCCAGCAGCTGCTTCATCCTCCCATGCCTGTCGTAGGTTGCGTTGCGCATGGCACATTAGCTTCTGCGCTACCGCCTGGCGGATGACCTCTATGAGTACTGGCTGGACCGCATCACTGAGCTCGTCAACGCCACAATAGAGGTCCCTGCGCCGTCTCGCTCGCTACCTTCCCCGCCACCTCAAGCGGGCGACATGGCCCACGGTGCACCTCCTCCTCCTCTCCGGAAAGATGTCGTCCCCGATCCAAGATGTGAGGCCCCACAGCGTGACCCGCTATGTAGGGCGCCCGCGCACGATGAAGAAAGCTGCCAGGTGGTGCAGCGGCCCCAAGGAGAAGCACATGCACTCCTAGTGACTCCTCGTCAAGGCCGTGCGCCACCCGAGGAGGCGGCACGCGAGCACCAAGACCAGGCTCCCCCGCCGCAGCGGGCTCCCATGAGCGTGACAGGCTGCCGAGCGTTCACTCCGAAGCTACGCTACATCGTCTGGCCCCGCAAGTTCAAGCCAGATCTACCTTTGTGCTATGACGGCACACTTGACCCCGCTGAGTTCCTTCAGCTCTATGAGCTGAGCATCGAGGCGGCCAACGGCGACAAGAAGGTCATGGCCATTGGTTTCCCATGGCCCTCAAGGATGACACATGCTCGTGGCTCCAGAATCTCCCCGTGTTGTCAATCTCTTCCCGGGACAAGCTCCATGAGTGCTTCATCTCCAACTTCCAGGGAACACGTGACCGCGCCCCTGCAGCAGGCGACCTGCAGCGCATCAAGCAGCAACCAGGGGTGACCCTACGCAAATACATCCAGCATTTCACCAATGTACGCATCAAGATTCACAAGGTGTCGAACGAGGCCATCATCTCAGCGTTCACTGATGGCGTTTGGGACATCAAGATGAAGGAAGAACTCGCCATCCATGAGGACCTGTGTGTGATAGCCTGGCATATTAGGGATGATAGACTACTCATATCAATAAGGAATTCCTTCTTTTCTGGGAGCCCATTCGGATAGAACTCCAAAGTTAAGCGTGCTCAGTTTGGAGTAGTTTCAGGATGGGTGACCGACAGGGAAGTTGCTTCCGGGTGCGCACGAGTGAGGAAAAAGTGTGATAGCCTGGATTATTAGGGATGATAGACTACCCATATCAATAAGGTATTCCTTCTTTTCTAGAAGCCCATTCTGATAGAACTCCAAAGTTAAGTGTGCTCAGCTTGGAGTAATTTCAGGATGGGTGACTGACCGGGAAGTTGCTCCCGGGTGCACACGAGTGAGGACAAAGTGCGCAGAAAAGACTAGTATTGATCTGTGAGGCCAGTCTAGATCCCACCAGGAGTAACGACGACCTGCGGGTGTGTCCGGGGCATTACAAGTTGGTATCAGAGCCGACCCTCGCGGTTACACGGATGTTTGCGGACAGGTGCGCGGTCATGTTGTTCATGACGATTGTGACCCGTTGTGGCACACGACATGACACATGTATCGGACTGGATGCATAGACGTATGTGCCAAGAGGGAACATTCCTGTGGCCCAACGTGGACGTCGGTTCCTCTGAGTGGGGGTGTTTGTGATAGCCTAGCTTATTAGGGATGATAGACTACCCATATCAATAAGAAATTCCTTCTTTTCCGGAAGCCCATTCGGATAGAACTCCGAAGTTAAGCGTGCTCAGCTTGGAGTAATTTTAGGATGGGTGACCGACTGGGAAGTTGCTCCCGGGTGCACACGAGTGAGGACAAAGTGCGCAGAAAAGACTAGTATTGATCTGTGGGGCCAGTCTAGATCTCGCCAGGAGTAACGACGACCAGCGGGTGTGTCTGGGGCGTTACACAAAGTGCGCAGAAAAGACTAGTATTGATATGTGAGGCCAGTCTTGATCCCGCCAGGAGTAACGACCACCGGCGGGTGTGTCCGGGGCGTTACAAGTTGGTATCAGAGCCGACCCTCGTGGTTACACGGATGTTTGCGGACAGGTGCTCGTCATGTTATTCATGACGTTTGTGACCCGTCGTGGCACACGGCATGGCACATGTATCGGACTGGATGCACATACGTTTGTGCCAAGAGGGAACGTTCCTGTGGCCTGACGAGGACGTCGGTTCCTCTGAGTGGGGGTGTATGTGATAGCCTGGCATATTAGGGATGATAGACTACTCATATCAATAAGGAATTCCTTCTTTTCCGGGAGCCCTTTCGGATAGAACTCCAAAGTTAAGCGTGCTCAGCTTGATGTAGTTTCAGGATGGGTGACCGACCGGAAAGTTGCTTCTGGGTGCGCACGAGTGAGGACAAAGTGCGTAGAAAAGACTAGTATTGATATGTGAGGCCAGTCTTGATCCCGCCATGAGTAATGATCACCGGCGGGTGTGTCCGGGGCGTTACACTGTGCTCGGCTCTGGAGATGTTCCACATCGCGACCAAGTGCGTGAGGGCATAAGAAGGTCGCCTCTCGCACCTTGAGCTTCCAAAGGTCGACCCAGAGGACAAGAAAGCCAAGGCCAAGGACGTGAAGCGCAAGGGCTCGGCCGTGCTCGCAGCCGAGCCTGAGATGAAGCACGGCTGCGACCACCCCGAGTCCTCCACCGGCAATCGCCCGTTCTGCATCTTCCACGACGTCCATAGCCGCAACACCAACGACTACCAAGAGCTCAGGGCCATCCAAGACAGGAGCCTTGGCCGCTGACCAGAGCGCAACTACTGCTGCTACGACAGTGGAGGGGGCCATGGTGGAGGACACTGGGACAACCGTGACCCCCGCCAGGGCTGGCGCGATGAACCTCATGAGGACCACTAGCAAGGCCAGCCTCGTGATGGCCCCTGCAGGGATCAGCCTCGTGAGGATCGTCCTCGGGGCAACGTTGACCTCCCTCCTCTGCTGCTGCTATCAAGAAGGGATGACGACCACCGCCAAGATGATGGGGCTGGGGGCTTCCAAGAGCCTCGTGCCATTGCCTGCATCTTGGGCGGCGCTCAGGACCCTGCCTCTCATCGCGTTCGCTCGCGAGGCGAATGAGGCCCTTCCCAAGCTCCAGGCGTCGTGTCCCCTCAGATGGTCCAAGTACACTATCACCTTCGACTCTGCTAACCAGCACAAGTGCGCGGCCACCACCGGTGCACTCGCGATGATCTGCTCTACTACCATCAACAACGCCCTCGTCACCAATACACTGATTGATGGTAGCGCGGGGCTCAATGTCCTCTCCGTCAAGACGTTTGACATGCTCCAAGTGCCATACAACTAGCTCCAGCCAACCAAGAACTTCTCAGGAGTAACCGATGGCTCCATAGTCCGCATCGGGTAGATCCGGCTCCCTGTCACCTTTGGCCAGCGCGACAACTACCACACCGAGCTCATCGACTTTGACGTTGCCCACATTCGTCTCCCGCACAACACCATCCTTGGGTATCCGGCCCTGGCCAAGTTCATGGTGGCGACTCACCATGGCTACTACATCCTCAAAATGCAGGGAAGCAGCGTCACCATTACGGCCGCGTGCGATGAGAAGGATGCGGTGTCCTCCCTTGATAGCGCCTGCCAAGCCGCGGTGGTCAAGAACTCGGGTGGCGAGGGCGCCATCCACCCCCCTGAGGTCATCCCCAAGAAGAAGAAGAAGAAGTAGCTACTCCACCAAGGATCTCAGGAGAGTGGGGCATCTGACGATCGTGCCTCAGGACTGCGCCCACTACAGGGGTGCCTGCCTCCCTCACATTGGAAGGCGCGTTCGGCGCCCCTCTCAGGTTGGGCTCGGCGGCTCTCCTCTGGAGGGCCTCCGACCTGGCCAGCGTCACGATGGAGGCGTTCAGGCACCACATGGAGGCGTGCTTAAACGCGCGCTTCCGCAAGCATGGCGCGAGGCGCCAGATGCTCAGCAGTTCATCACCTAGGCGATCGAGGAACTTCAGGAGGCTTGGGCCATGCGTGGCTAGCCTCGCACCATGCAACCTAGTGCAACTGCCGCCCCGGACGTGGGTGGCGAGTTGTGCGTTTGCTTCAACATCCCAGGGCTCAACAGAGCCGCTTCTCAGGAGCTCTTGTGGCCTTCTCGCGTAGGAAGGTGTGGAGGCCACCCTCACAACTACGTTGGCATGCCTTTTGGCCTACCGAATGCAGCTGTTGTGCACCAGCGCCACATGTGGGCAATCCTGGAGGCTCACGGGGCTAGGCGCCAAGTGCTCCAGATGGAGGAGGCATCGAACCTTCGCGAGCCTCCAGGACCTAAGGGGCCTCGCGAGACCTAGGAGCCAAACGACTCGTGAGGGGCGACATCTACGGTGCGCATCTTCAGCTTCCCCTACTCTTCTTCAATGACAGTGCCAAGTGACTTTTTGGTTTGTTCAATTGAGGGCGCCCCTCGGGCTGCATCATCCTCAAACTGCCAGGGCCAGCCCCGCGGTAGCGCTATTTTGGTTTGTGTACTCCAGACCGGTATGCATGCCTATGTTACCATGGTTATCCAACGTTGCCTCTGTTGTCTCGTTGCCTATGGAGCTGCCCCTCATGGCCCTTGCGCACCGCTAACCGGCCTATTGCTCATCCCGCAACGGGGGCTACCGGCACGTCGCCTGTGCCTAGGCCCATCCCTGCAGCGCTGATAAATCTGAGAGACCGAGCTCTGGCTCTTGGCGAGCCCCGCGCACGTCACCTCACCAGGTCCTCAGTGCTTTCGTCTTCTTGCGGAAAGATCACTTGCAGGATAGCAAGGTCATCTATGTTTTCTTTGTTCGGCTAACTCGCAGAGACCTCCGGAGTCGGGATCATGGGCGGCCTCGCCATCACCTCAAGTTGCAACCCCTCACAAGGCCGGCCACTCCTTTTTCACGTGAATCACTTGCTCGTTAAAGGGGGGAATGAGCAACGCGCCTCAGGAACTCCTACTACCTCTTGAGCCCTCACCCCCTGGCCTTGACCACGGCATCGTGACCTGGCATACCAGCGGTGTCTGAGCGTCACTCGAGGGTCGAGACCCGAGGACGTAAAGCACCTAGATGAGTGAGGAAGAAGGAGTTGGCGTAGGTCTGGAAGTGCCACTGACACCAGGGCATAGCCAGGCGTCGCACCGGAAGCTGCCTTCGGAGCAAAGGAATCACCACAGGTTCGCCAAGATAACTCACCCCATACACGCAGGCCTGAACATTAAGACCAGTGTTATCCCACTCGCAAGCTCGCCCGGTCAAGGGTGCCTCCCTTTCAGTCTATTGGAAGTCGATTGCGGGCCAAAGGGGACCCGCTGAGTATCGCGCCTCGGGGGCTCTTACCGGACCTTAGGCCGCTCACCTTGTGGCCTTGACCACGTCACCGCAACCTGGCATACCAGTGATGACTGAAGCTTGCCTGGGGACTAGGTCCAGTCGACGTAGAGCACTAAGTTACTGCAAGAACGAAAGAGGGGATCGTGCCGAGGCAGGGGATGCGATACCAACACCGATTCAGGAATAAGAGCAGTAATGCAAAAGCTTCACATTTTTTACATACCCCCACGGGGCTCAACATGGATAGGTGCAGGAATAAAAAGAAAGAAGAACCCCTGAAGAGCCGCGGGCCTAGCGACATCACCGATGGCGATGGGATGATGCTGTCGCGGTCCGGGCACAGGGGCTCGGTGGCTCGTAGATAGCGTTACAACATGAGTCTGATGATGTACTACTACAACCGGAGGAGTCGCAGACAAGGCCAAGGGCATTTTCACTACTCGTGGCCTCGCTTCTCTGGCCGCTTCCCCTGGGGCAGCACTCCACACTGCAAAAAAAAAGACACATCCGTGACATTTCGGGTTGAAAGAAACTTTTTTCTGTAATACTTATGACACTTCTATGACGATAATTCTGACAAAACCTGGTATCATCATAGATGTGGTGGGGTCCTACTTCTCTGCCAAAAAATCATGACAAAAAATGGGCTTTTCGTCCTGGGCGGGCTGGAGATGCAGCTGCATGACATTCTTTGGGTCGTCCATGACGGAAAAAACCGTGGTAGAAGTGAGGGCGAGGAAAATATCGGGGTGTTCCCGGTTACTATGGGTGGTTGGGGCCGAGCGATGCGCGTTTCTCTCATAGACGCACGCGCGTGGGTGCGAGGCGTTGGGTTGTAACTGAACCCGAGAGATTGCACTGCAGGCTACGCGTTACTGAACCCGAGTGACCGATCGATGGCTGTTAACTGAACCCGATCGAGCGATTCCTTCGCTATTGCTGCTAACTGAAGTCGATCGATGCTGCCTCTGGATGAACAGTGAGCGTTGCTGGGGGGTTTGGATGAACAGTTCCCGGTGGGGGTGGCTGAACAGGACCCTGTGGTGTTGCCTCTGCATGAACAGGACCCCGTTCGAGCGAGCCGGTTGGGGCTGCATGAACAGGACCCCGTGGAGGGCTGCATGAACAGGACCACCCCGTGGAGGGCTGCATGACAGTAGATGGTGGAGGGCTGGATGAACAGTAGCCCGTGGAGGGGTGGTTGAACAGGAGCCCGTGGAGAGGGCTGGTTGAACAGTAGCCGGTGGAGTAGCGCACGGTGGAGGCTGAACAGTCGTAGGTGGAGGCTGGAGGAGGTCGACGGTGGATGAATAGTCGCTCGTGGAGGCTGGAGGGGGTCGACGGTGGTGATGAACAATATCCTATGAAGTCCTGTTTTGCGGTACGCCACACCCCTCCCGATGAACAGGACCCCCGTTTCGACCGTAGCGCTCGAACACAAGTCGGTTTCTCCGTTTTGCGGTATGCCACACCCCTCCCAATGAACAGGACCCCCGTTTCGACCATGGCGCTCCAACACAAGTCTGTTTCCTCTGTTTTGTGGTACGCCACACCCCTCCCGATCAACAGGACCCCCATTTCGACTGTAGCACTCCAACACAAGTCCGTTTCCTCTGTATTGCGGTACACCACACCCCCCGATCAACAGGACCCTCGTTTCGACCGTAGGAGGCCCGTTTCCTCCATTTTGCGGTACGCCAGACCCCTCCCGATGAACAGGATCCCGTTTCGACCGTGGCCGGTCGAACACAAGGCCGATTCCTTTGTTCTTCGGTACGCCAGGCATCGTTTCCATCGGCTGTTCCGTCCAAGCCCTCCCGATGAACACGACGACACATTCCGTTCCAACCCAGCCGGTTGGCTCCCCATGAACATGACGACGACGTTGTTTCTCCGTTCTAACCCAGCCATGTACACGAGCCCTGGCCGTAAGTACGCACGAGTAGGTGTTCGAGACCCCGCCCGCATGTACGTACGTGGCCATATTTACTTTCTTGGACCATGGCCGATGTACGTACGTGTACATGCTACGCGCGCGCCTCTACTACGACACGTGTGCGCCTCTATATCGACTAGTATGTACGTACACATTCGTGACCAGAATGACAACGCTACGTACGCTTCGACCAGGTGGGTCCCGACTGCCAGGCACTTCCTTGCGTGTGAAGATGTAACTGGTGGGTCCCAGCAGTCAAGAGGGCGAATCATTTTTTTTGCCCGGACGCACTTCCTTGCATGCGAAGATGTAGCTGGTGGGTCCCAGCAGTCAGGGGAAATGTTTTTTCGCGAAATAGGGTGGCCCGCCCGGTGGGTCCCCAATGTCTGGTGGAGGAATAATTCCGCCTCCTTTGGTTTGGAGGAATCTTGTAGGATTTCTAGAGGATAGGAATTTTGTAGAAAATATTCCGATGGAGCCCTTTGGTTTGTAGGAATAGATTCCTATTCCTATATAGGATAGGAATCAATCCTTCACATTTCAAAGGGAAAAAACATTAGCCTAGACTCAAGGGAAAAATTCCTATCCTATGAATCAAGTGACATCTTTTTCCCTATAGGAAGTGATATGCATGTCACCTCACTTCCTATGATTTTCTTACCCTATGAACCAAAGAAGGCCTTATTTTGCGCGTAATAAGGAGGCACTTCCTTGCTGCGACCGTGGACCCAGCTGTCAGCCTCTCCACGTACAGTCCACGTCCGATGCAAAGCCGTTCCTTGACCAGGTTGACCATGCCGCGCCGTGAGCACCAGGGAGGTGGACGACAGCGAGGCCTAGGAAGGGCACGACACGGAGCCGGGGAAGACGCGGTAGTGGAAGCCCGCGCGGAGAGGAGTACGAGGGTTCACTGGTTCGGCTGCAGTGTGAGGCTGCCGTCGCCGCAGAATAACAGGGGTGTGGGTGAGTGGAGGGATGGGCTGGCCAGTGGTGGGAGTAGTAGGGGGCGGTGAGGCCTCCGCGGTAGCACAGCCGGCCATGGGAGACAGGAGCACGAGGCACGGTCGGTGTTGGTTTGCTAGCTGGTTTGGGTGGCTGGAGCAAGAAGACCAGAGGTTGAAGAAACACTATGGCCGTTGGATGGACATCGTGCGGTCACTGGAGCTAGAATCGTGCATATTGACTAAGGTGACAAAGCCCTCCGTCCCCGTCAACTTAGAAGGCCCACAAGTAAGCCTGCCACTATACTGGGTCCCAGCTAACAGGGGGAGTATTCATTTTTTTGTGCGTAATAAGGAGGCACTTCCTTGCGTGCGAAGATATAGCTGGTGAGTCCGAGCTGTCAGTGGCGGTAACGTTTTTAGCGAAATGCAGAGGCCCTTTTGGTGGGTCCCAGATGTCAGGTGTAGGAATCATTATTTTGCGTGTAATAAGGAGGCATTTCCTTGTGTGCGGCCGTGGACCCAGCTGTCAGCCTCGCCACGTACAGTCCACTTCAGATGCACGTCGGTTGTTGACCACGTTGACCAGGCCGCGCCGAGAGCACTAGGGCAAGGGACGACGGCGAGGCCTATGAAGGGAACGACACGGAGGCAGGGAAGACTCGGTAGTTGTTTCCCACGCGGAGGGGAGTACGACTGTACGAGGGTTTATTGGTTCGTCTACCGTCCCCGGAGAAAACAACAAGTGTGGGTGAGTAGAGGGATGGCTAGGCCAGCGATGGGAGTACGGCCGGGCGGCCGTGGACCCAGCTATGGCCGTGGACCTAGCTGTCAGCCTCTCCATGTACAGTACACTTCCGATGGAAGTCGGTCGTTGACCACATTGACCATGCCGCGCCGAGAGCACGAAGGCGGTGGATAACGACGATGCCTAGGAAGGGGACGACGCGGAGGCTAGGAAGACGCGGAAGTGGATGCCCACACGGAGAGGAGTACGAGGGTTCACTGGTTCGGCTGCGGTGTGAGGCTTCCGTCGCCGAAGAATAACAGGGGGTGTGGGTGAGTGGAGGGATGGCCTGGCCAGCAGTGGGAGTAGTATGGGGGCGGTGAGGCCTTCGCGGCAGCACAGTTGTCCACGACCGGCGCTGCTTTGGGCGGCTGGAGCAAGAAGACCAGAGGTTGAAGAAGCACTATGGCCGTTGGATGGACATCGTATGGTCACTCGAGCTAGAATAGTTCATATTGACTAACTTGACAAAGCCCTCTGTCCCCGTCAACTTAGTAGGCCCACAAGTCAGCCACCCACTATGGTGGGTCCTAGCTAGCAGGGGGTATTCATTTTTTTTGTGCGTCATAAGGAGGCACTTCCATGCATGCGAAGATATAGCTGGCGGGTCCGACCTCTCAG